>ML793943.1:83959-101501 GCA_009831015.1 Picea engelmannii
ATATGCATTGTACAATGGGTATTTAACATGGTCTTGATTGCCGGGACCCATTCATCATTTACACCCTAGTAATGTTCAGGGGGGGTGTTGGAGATATTACACACTCACCTGAAATTATTTTCCTAAGTTTGATAGTCCAATGTTGATAATGATTCCTTAGATGATAATATTCTCTCTAGATAATATTCCCCTACAAAATAGAGCATTACTCTTTAGTTCAGAGTTAGTTACACTCAGTTAGACTAGTGGAAGTCACTCATGCATGGAAACCTCGGTTTTATCACCAACATTTTCATGTGTCTCTCTCACTTCCACACATGTGTTTCAGTTAATTGATGATTGCATGGATCAATTAACTAGGACTAGGTGGAATTTCACTCCATTGTATGTCAGTGAGTATCTAGATATCTCTAGATCACTACTATGGCCCATTAGTTACTCATGTAAACTATATATATATTGCAAATTATTCACTCTTTGATTGTGGAATACAGTTAATACAATTATTTTATTCTCTCTCTCTCTCTCTCTCTCTCTCTCTCTCTCTCTCTCTCTCTCTCTCTCATTTTTGTCTTTTCTCATTTCTTCTGCAAAATGTGTATGTTATTTGCTAGCTAGATCTTATCTGTGCAGGTTCATCCACATTTACAAAAATGAAAGTGAGGGTTATATTTTTTATATGAAGCTACCCTAGCATATTTTTCCACATAAAATGTCAACAAAAAAGAAGTGGGGTAGACCCCTCATTTTCCCTTTACAAAATGTAATAAATGTAAAATGCATCATAATAAGCCACACATATGGGACATCAATCCTTATTAGGAAGGGAGGGGGGCCTCCAAAGGCCATCTGGAACCAACCTAGAGAAATATGGGAAAAAGTGATATCTCTCCTCACCCCATGTCATGTCATCCATCGTAAGTACCCCATGTGTGCACCAAAATCTAGCTGCATCATACCCAAGAAGATGACACCATCACCAAAATAGGGCCAATGTCTAAGATCAAGGTGTTTCTTCTAGACCCTAGGGAGTTGCATATCATCTCTACATTGTATCTAACTATCTGTTGTTGCAACATCCTTGATCCCGTTGAAAAATAGGCTCTAGAGTACTATGCCCAACCTATGGGCTTCCATCTCATTTGTGTGCCATCATGACTGAATCTGCTCACACGAATCCCATCTTCCCATCATCCAAGGTTCCAAGGATGTGAGATTTGATGTTTTAGGGTGGTGAGTCACTGGATGACCCACTCCTTTCATAATTGTTGGATCATGTTGTCATTGATGCCAATGGTTTGATTGATTGATGTCATTGATTGATGTCAAGTGATTGATTGATGCCAAAGGATTTATTAATTGGTGATTGATGCAATGTAATATGTATTTCCGTTGATGAGAATGCATAGATGAATATGGATCAATGAGTTTCCATTAATATGATGAAGATGGATCAATGAGTTGTCATTGATACATGATGAAGATGGATCGATGTGGTTTCATTGGTATATGATGCATTGTTGGAAAAATGTATAGATGAATCATTATTGTCTTATCATGATTGATAAGGTGCACAAATGGATGAACTCCAAAGTGGTCCCCTTATGGTGAAATCCCTCATGGGAAGACGCTTTGCATATTGAGTTATCCTAGAATAATGGTTGGATGACCCATGCTCTCATTATTGTCTTATCATGATTGATAAGGTGCAAAAATGGATGAACTCCAAAGTGGTCCCCTTATGGTGAAAGTCCTCACGTGAAGATGCTTTTTGGATTGAGTTATTCTAGAAGAATGGTTGGAGGACCCATGCTTGTATGTGGAATAATGAGATGAAGATCAAAGAAATTGTTGGTGAAACTATCCTAGATGGATAATGCTTATCATGCCATTTTTGGTAGTATGTGGAATGTCACATAACTCCTCATGGTTTGAGAGTTATGGCCTTACGAAGATGAAGGACCCCCACATGAAGGCTTGAAGCCCCCAAGGTCAAAGAATTCAAAGTGACCTAAAAGAAAAAATCATTATTTAAATGATAAAGTAAAGTGACAAAGTCAAGGTGGATTATTTAAATAATAAAGAGAAGTGACAAAATCAAGAAATGATGAAGTAAGGTGACAACATCAAGAAGGATTATTTAAATGATAAAGTATTGGAGAACTTTCTATTTATGGAAAGTGGTTAACCCTAAAATAAGGAAAATAGGTTAAGTGACCTAGAAATGGGTTAATATTATTTAAATGATAAAGATAAGTGACAAAATCAAGAAATGATAAAGTAAGGTGACAAAATCAAGAAGGAATATTTAAATGATAAAGTATTGGAGAACTTTCTATTTATGGAAAGTGATTAACCCTAAAATAAGGAAAATAGGTTAAGTGACCTAGAAATGGGTTAAGTGACCTAAAAATGGGTCAAGTGACCTAGAGGATGAAAGTATAAATAAGATATCAATGGTCTCTTGTAGATCATCCTTTTTGTGGATCAATGGAGAGCTTCTTGTGAGAATATCTTTTGGAGTATTGATGAAGAGCTTCTTGTGAGAGCTTCTTGAGAATTTTTGGTGTGGAACACTTGAGAATATTGAATATATATAGGTGAATGAGGTAAAAAAAGGATATCTAAGATGAATTTCAGAGGGAATATGAAGATAAGAGGGCCATAATTCAAGGGAGGATAAATTCTTTTCATGATGCTTTCTAAGGTATGTTATTTACAAGTCATATCACCATTGTTTGTAATAAATATTTTTCTATAATGATAAAGACCGTGAGATTGATATTCAATTGAGGAAACATATCCAAGTATCTATGGTAAAAAAATTATCTTGTGGGCCATTGTGTTTTTGGAGATACACTCCATGGAAAATAGGGTTTGTGGCTAGTCCAGAAACTAGTCTAAAACAAGTGTTTTGGGTAAAAACGTCATAAATTCTTCATAACATATCCAAATTTAGTGAGACCAATTGTGTTGGTTATATTATAGTCGACAGTATTCTTTGTAACATTTTTAGATTGATTCAACAAATATTACGTGTGAGGCACACTCTACAAGGTCGCTCTCTAGAATAAGCCAGAATTCAACAAGGTATTTCATTTTTGCTATAACTCCTTTTTTGAGAGGCTACAAGTAGTGAAACCTTTATTAATTTCATAAAACACACTGAAGAACATTGTGTATCAGTTTATGATCTTTATTCATTACAGGTACAAAGTTATGATTATTTCAAGTTAGGGTAGTTGACTAATCCAAAACTAGTCACGGTTGAGACAAGCAGTTGATGAGTTGGCACATACATGAGGTGTATAGTTAATTATGTTGGTACATATTGATGATTCATTGTTGATGAATAGTTGAAAAATGATTGGTATATACTTGGTACATGGTTGGATGCACTTGTTTATGGTACAAGTTGATTACAGGTTGTTTGGCACAGGTTGGTGCATGGTTGATGCACTTGTTTGTGGTACAAATTGATATATGTTGAGGATTGTTGCCTCATCTCAGTTAGTGCTGAGAATGTAAACTGAGTCTTGCGTATAGAGTTGGTTCTCTTGTAGAGTTGTATTCTATTCAGTTGTTGTTGAAAAAACCCCGGATTGAAGTACATAATAAAAATAAAAATTGTACATACATCTTGTGTTCTTTGTGTTCCTTGTGGAGATGATTTGTTGATGATATATTGCTGATATGTATTCACATCTAACTGATTATAAATGACAGAAATGAGTAATGAGTAAATGTTGAATGTTAACTAAGGAGTTTTGTGTAAGAGGGAAGTTTTGGGAAATAGATCCCCACACGCATTCACCCCCCCACTCTAAGTGTGGTAGGTGTGTCCAACTCTCCATAACATGTGCTAAGGTCCTACAATAAAGACACAATGTCCTAGGTACAAGACTAGGATGTCCCACAAATAACCATGCCAAGGCCATCCAAAACAAAGCAAAGTATAAGACAAGGTTAGCCAAGGTTCAAAAGAAACATTAGTCATTAAATTATGCAAATTAATATATAACTTAAAACATAATCCATGTAAACGATTCACCTCAGTATCCCCTTGCATCACACTATCCCAAGACCTTGTGTGATTTGACAAGTTTAAGTATGACAGGGGCTTCATCCAACCCTATCAAGTGAGCCACCTATACAAGAAATAAAATAACCTAGGTAGAGGGATAGGTCCCGAGGGAAGAAAGAAATAAAGAAACCCTTCAAGAGTAGGTGTGAAGGTGATATGGTTTTAGGGATTACTTCATTGCTTATGGTGTCATTTAATCCATTTCTATGAGCACCTTTTTGAAGGGTGCACTTTCTCTTGAGTTACCACATTCTTAGGTGCTATTTTTTCCAAACCCATATACAAGCCATATTACCAGTCTACTTATCATATTTCCAAGTCCCCTTTTATAAGGTTTCAAGCTATAGCATTGTTATTTGGGACTAGGGTGAGCACTGAAAGGGTAGAGCTCAATTTTGGAATGACTTTTTGGGGTCCTTTGCTATCATCCTTTGCTTCTAATGCATCATTTATTATTCCTTTAGTAGCAGTTGCAATCAACCTCTCGACCTTCAGGCCTTCTTCTCATGAGATAATGGACCATGACCCATTATTGAAGTTTAGTACACTATGAGAGGATCTAGGATGGAAAATGTTAAGTATGGTGGGGAATAAAATTTTACCCTTGTGAGGCCCCCCCAGTAGTACCCCTTTTCCTTGGGTAGTGACAACACGGGACTAGGGCATAGAATCTGACCACCAAGGTGAAACAAGGAAACTAACACAATTTCCCAAGCTAATTATCCATTATCCAACTTCAACCAAAGATCCTCATCCACATTCCCAACAAATTAAGTGCAACACTTTGCATGGAAGAAGGAATAACATACCTCATGGTGATGATGGATTACCATCTCCCATACTCTGGGTTGCTTGGATGTGATGAGCCTTGGTTGACCTGTAGTTGTAAAGGTGACTGAGGGGATCCATTGGGCTACCATTTTTGGACATGTTGATCATCATCATGGTCGATATCATGTTCTCCATTTCGAGCCACGAGACATGATCTCCTCTAGTTACCCCTAGGCATGGGGGGTAACATCTGGCTCCAACATGGGAACATGTGCTAACTGTAGAGTGCATGAGAACCAAAAAATCTCTAGTTTATCCAATACTCGCAATCTTGTGCCCACTTCAAAAAACAACACCCTTTAGAAGTATTGGTCAATGGATGTGGTCCACGGGTGTTAGTGATAAATCTAAAACCATGCTGAAAAGAAACATTTTCACAATGCTACAAAATGATAAAGCAATAATGCACAATGACTAAGTTTAAGTTGCTAACATGTATTAGTTATATATAAATGAGAATGCAATATATACGAGAAGATGCAAATTATACTAGAATGAATGCATGATGCAACATATACAAAAATGAAAAGAAAGATGCATATGCCCTACCTAACCTACTCTAATCTATGTTAGTTGGCATGCTAGGTATAATCAAATGACCAGTGAAACTATCCCAACATTATATCAGCATGTATACCCATGTGCTTCATCATAAACCAAAATAAGAATATGTCAATCACAAAAGGGGCATGATTCAAGACATACATCACACCATAACTAGTCATAAAATCCAACTCATGGAGGTAGGAGGGAGGGACAAATTCATGCAAGGAGGTATCACCACAACCCTACCCTATCCATCCCAGGACAAGGCCAAAAGAATCCAATGAAGAAATATCCTCATCCCCAACTACCAAGTCATCACTTGAGGATTAAGAAAGGATGAGAATGAACCTAAGGAAAAATATAAGGTTTCCCATGGAAGAAGAGAGCACACGGTAAGGGCTCAAACCAAGCCTAGAGAAAAACAAAATCCCAACCCAAGGCTTGTTCATCTTGTGTGTGAAACTAAAAAAATGTTGCAACAAACCATAGGTTGAAAAAAACTCTACCCCACAGGGAGATGACCATTATGAGTAAAAATCTCAACCATTTCTATAGAGAAACAACAAGGTGAAAAAGGAGAAGGATAGAATTTTTCATCACAAAAATCCATCTCTACGCAAATCATGGCCTCATATCCATCAAATTTAGAGCACGTCGGTGATTGGAAATATTCCTCGTAAAATAAATCCCAGTGCTCAAAAGAGTATGTATGAGAACCTCCAGGATATGACCAGAAATCATCATGAGAGTGTTGCAATAAGTCATCATTGGGGGATCAAAATAAATGCGTAACCATGTCATCTTCATTTTTCTAGACATATGAATCATTATCAATCACACATGGTTGTTCTAAAGGAAAAAATTGAAAATAAAATTCAATTTCATAAATGAGATCTCCATTAAAACTAGAAAAAATAACATCCCATTTACATCTCCCAACATGTATAAAATCATCAATATTATCAATAACATCATCACTTTTATTATAACATGAAGGGTCTAATTCATCCAAGCGTTCCTCTAGAACTTCTTCACTTTATGAATCATAAAGTAAAGAAACATCAAAAACATGGAAAGGAGTGTAACTTACCATGTTCATTTCTTCATGTGCAGGAGGAATTTAAGCTTGGATGACTTCATCAAGTAGAGGAGAAAATAATAGCGCTTCATCTTCATGAGGAGCCTCTTAGTGGATTAGGTATTCAATATGGTGTGTTTCATCAAAGTGGTCTTCTTCAGAATATTCACAAGGTATCTCATGTTCTACTTTTTGTATCTGGTGATCTTCCTCATGATTCGCATCTTCAGGTTCTTGTTCTTCAATTAAACCTTCATTGTCATTAACGAAATCATGAGGTGATTCTTGGTCGTCTTTGAGGGGTTGGTAACCCTCTTCATAAAATTAATCCTTTTGTTCTTGGTTTTGAGAATGGTGAAATTTCTTGATATCTTCTACGATATCATAGGTGAACCCTTCCTCCTTAAGGATTACTATGAGATCTTGAAGAATATATTCATGTGTCTTAAAATCTGTGCGACAATACTCCATAAATTTTCTAATGAGATCTATGAGAGAAGATATTTTCTTTGGGTTGCAACAATCCTTGACCCAATTTCGTAATTCCATAACTTTATTTGCATGTCCTCGTGATACAATTTTACTTCCCATAGGTACTTAAAGAACTCCACAATATGAGTGACGACCAAACCCTCAAAGTTTGGATAGTCTTCCAACCATATCACATCAAGCTCATTTTGGTATCTGGGAATGTTCTCAAAATCAATAGAAGCATATCTTTCATGATAATCCTAATGTTCCATAGTTCCATGATCACTTGAGAGTATACAATATAACAAATTTGAGAGTAGGGTGACACCTTGAAATATGTTAGTGGAGTCACCAAATGAGCCCCCTTGGATCATCAAAGGAAGGTGAGGGAACTATCCTCAATGGATTCGCCAAGTAAACTTGTAAGATAAGGGCTTCAGGGAAAGTTTACCAAATATATGTCATGAGGATAATGAATCAATGCTCCTTGAAAATGACACCAAGATGTTATCGCAAAATGTTTACTTGTGAAAATCCCACCAAAAGATATACAAATCTTGCGTAACAATGGAAGAGACTAAAACTGTCACCTTAGTAGGATATTCCCTTGTTTTAGTGATGGAATAGGTCCACCACAAGGGAGGCTTCCCTGGTGAACTCAAGGGATCAAATATCAAGTTTATAAGGCAACCCTACCACCCCCTATATTTATCATTGGCTTGTTGGTCTAGGTCTAGGAAAGAGAAGAGGTTGAAGGTGATTTTTGTACCTGCCTAGAACAAGAACACTTTCCATCATATATACAAAAATTACCAAGATAAAGTATGAAAACATAGCCTCTTTAGGCACTAGGCACTAGACAGGACAGATTGTAATGGTTGTTACAAATTTGCATCAATAAACATTTATATGAAAATACTAAATGATTTATAATAGTAGCAATAATTTGTGCTTAAAAATACCACAATTGACAATGAAAAGAAAACATATGACAACCAATAGAACATTATCCAATTGTTAGAGGAAATTTTTGAGTGAGTTAAGCCACATTTATATGAGTGTATGCATAAAATTAATATAATTTTAGATGGTTGTAGAAAATTTTTATAACAACAACAAAGAACATAGTGAGTTTGATAGAGTTGGAGTTAATAGAGTTAGTAGAACACTTGAGAGAGTTGGAAAAGATGTTTTATCAATCACTTTCACCACAATAATTACTTCTAGACTAGTGCCTTTACCATTCTATGGCTATGGAGTCTCCAATGCATATAATCTCGAAGGTTGATCTACTTGAAACCAAGAGGTAGAGTCTAAAAACTAAGGTGCAAGCACATTTGGGCCTTAGGATTTAGACTTTGAGAAGAAGGACATATATGGTGCAAGCACATTTGGATCCTAGATATCGTTTCTCCCTTCTTGTAGCTTCAACTAGGTCAAAGATAATTTTCCAAGGATAACATCCTAAAGTGCTATCACTTTGGGGCTTTAGGATTCTAACCCTAGAAAGAAAAATTCACAAATTTTGGACAAGTAAAACTTTGTGAGAGGAAGATGCACTTATGTTCCTCTCTTAGGGTTTCAACAAACAAGAATTCTTACAACAAGATATAATTTCACCATAAACATCAACAACATAACATAGAATTGCATAAATTTACTTACTTCATCCAAGAAACCATGAGCATTGTTGGCACAGGGGAAGACTCGGGGTTCAAAGCTTCAAAAACGCACCAAAAAAACCCTAACTACCAACCCTTTCGACAACACCCGCAAAGAATATGAAGTCTCACCCAAGGTAGAGGCAGGGGGGTTGCAAGACTCAAATGTCTGCAACCTAGCTGGGACATAGATCTATGATTACAATACCTTAACATAGCAGTTAGCAGTTAACATTCATTAGCATTTAACCCTTATTTACATCGCAGATTCAAACTCTGATTATAGAACAATGCAGTATTCAACAAGATATAACACTTCCAAGCACTTACACATAGAAACTAATCAGATCGAGCATTCATTCACATCAATAGGCACTAAGCTACTATATTAGATGCATATAACATACATAAATATAACAACATTAAGAATAAATCACATCAATCACACAAGGCAACCATAACATAGGATATGCGTGGTTCACCCCCAACGCGAGGCTACGTCCACCAACTCTTCTTCTTATTTATTATCTTCTATCAAATTTCTTACATGCACAGAGCCCAAAAACCCCACTTTGCATAGGACAGGATATTTGTGAGCACCTCACCAAATCCGCCTTCCCCGAGTTAGGTCACAGCACAAAGCCTTCTTACATAGTCTACACACCGACTTATTACAATCACTTTTACTTATCTCTGCAAGTCCTAACACATAGCATGCACAAAGCCTCTAGCTTTGCACTAAGCCACAAATATTCACTACTACTTCACTTAGCACACTGGCCCTTTCTTACATCTCCTATCTATCTATTTATACATTACAAAATGGGCCTAAACATGTGTAAACCCATTGGCCAACATCGCATACCCGTTACATAAACCTTAAGCCAAAAAATCCCTAAAAAGGGGGTTGAGGTGCCATGATCTCCACTTCACCTTGCGCTTCATCTTCGACCAGCCTGTCAAAGTCCCAAAATCGGTCAAACATGACCCAAGTTCTCCAAAAATTGGTCAAGGGCCAACAAGCCCCCAACACTCACCTGTGACTCGTCCCGAGTCACTCTGATCTGGGTAACTCTACCTCAAAGGCCTCGATCTTAGCTCGATCTTCTTTGACCTGTTACTTGGCTAGAGCCTCATGCTTGGAGAAATATTGAATGACCTTCTCAGTGACAGGTCCTTCCAAACACTGTTCAGCTAAAGTAACTACTTGTTCTAGATGTGCACCTTGTCCTTCAATTTCCTCAAAAAGTGTGCAAGATTCATCCTGCATTGGCTGGATTATTTGGGTTACTTCCATGACCTTGTTCTAAATGGCATGGGTCTATTTCTAAACCATTCATTGTTCCTAGGATATTTTCATTCTCTCAAATGGTGACAATAACTTCAATTGTGCTTTCACTGTTGTTGCTTGTTGTTTTTCCTCCTGGAGTTGTGAATCCAGTGTCCAGAGATCAGGGTCCTATGCAAGGCACTCGTAGGTCTACGCACTTCAACTACTGAGTTTTTTAAATTCCAAGGCTAATGCCTTGATTCTCTCAATTGCGCTCCTCACAGTTTCTTCTCTTAGATATCTCACTTCCCACGGAGTTCTTGGAACTGTCTATAATTCCAGTTCTGTTATTATTTGTTGGAGTTGTTGAATGGCTTCGGCAAGCCTTCCCAATTGATTCTCCACTAGGTATTCTTCCATCTTCTCTAATCCTTTCACAGAGTGAATTTCTCTAGTGACTTCTTATTTAACTCCAATCTTCTCTGCAAGCATATTTTATTTCTCCCTCTGGATCTGCGCTCTATCCTCTGTAAAATTCACCTGGAGGTCATATTTTTCTTGTTGTGCAACCCAGATTTGTTCTATGGCTTCCTCTTTTGCTTGTTTTAGGACCTCTGTGGACTGTTCCTTTTCCTCCTGGACACGACGAAGGTGAGCCTTCGTCACATCTTTTATCCTGCGTAGCTGGGAAAGCTTATCTCCTACTTCTATGTTCCATGTTGACAATGACATAGTAGGCATTGCGTGGATTGAATGGAGAGCCTGTTGTATTCCTTTAAGCTCTACTTCAATGTGATTATACATGGTTTCTTATTTTTTTTCATTGCACTGTAAAATATCTTCTGATGTATCTGATATGACAGAAATGATGAGGTTGATGTCATCCACTGTGAGTACAGTCTTCATCTTGGGCTTACTAGCTTTTGACTTCTTCCGCGATGTATGTTTTGTTGGGGAAAAATTTCTTTTATTGGACGTCTTTGCCTCTTCAAGGGGGTTCCTAGGTGGTGTTACTTCACCCTGCTTCTGATGCACTTCTTATTTCCTATACATATTCCTTCTTTTTCTTCCTGCTACTATTGGGTGCATCATACTCTTCTCTAGTGACCACAGGACTTCCAATGAGATCAAGATCAGACAATTCCACTTGGTCGATTGGTATAAGGAGCTCTACAGGCCATTCCTTAGTTATTTCTTCCAGGTCCTCCTCTGTGAGCTTGTAGTAGGATTGAAGCTCTTCTTTATGTTCGTCTCCATGCACAGTGATATAAATAAAATATATATCTACATGGAACTTCACAAATGGCCTGAACCTGTCCAGGGTGTTCAATGTCATACGAGAGAAAGCCTCAATATCCCTCTTCAACTATAGTTAATAGGTGTGGAACACCATGTTTGACTGCCATTTCTTAGCCATGTCGCTCGAATACCATAGAATAGTGAACTTTGTCGCTAAGGGTTTGGATGGCTCAATTTCAGAGAAGGTCGCACCTTCTGTCATCTCCCAAGCAATGAAAGAGATGAGTATCAATAGCCAACTAAAATGGAACTCATATCCATGATCTTGAGCTTCGCGAAAGTATTTCTCTAACTGTTTGACGAGGTAGCTCACCTAGTTCATTTGTAGTCCCTCAACACATTTTCTCGCGAGGTCAACAACGAACCCTGTGACTTACATGGGTCTGTTCTTCCTTACTAGCTTACCAACAATCAACTAGAAGCTTAGGTGCACTACTCCATTCTGGATGGAGGCTACCTTGTAGCCCCTCTTCCCCTTCTCCACATCACCATAAATGTCTTTGATTCTCTATGCCAGGGTGCGATTTGCAGCCTTCCCTGGATAAACGTCTTGTGGGTCTGGTCCTTTCATGCTTAATCCAGTGATCCAATGGATCAACACTAGATCTATTGTGATGCGTTTGTCCAACCAAAGGTAACCACCATGGAAGCACGACAATAAGATATTAACACACACATTAACCTCCTAATGTCTTCCAAAGTGTGTTATCTTCATCACGTTCAAGATAGTGGACCTCAAAATGTCCATGGTCCACAACTGAGGGATGATATTTGACTTCTTCCCCTTTGTCTTGGTCAAATACTTGTATGGTGCGAGCATGCCATAGTTCTTGTGATCTCCCAGGTTATAGTTGTTTATCTTCAACATCATAATCCTCTCCAACTGTTGTCTGACTGCACATATCCCCTTCGGGAGGTACGTAGTGATGACTATGTAGTCGAAGTCCCTCGAGATGCTGTCACGACTCACCATGCTAGACATAGGTGGGATGTATTCGGGTAGGATAGATGGGATGAGATTCTCATTAACTAATTCATTGAAATGCTTGGTTTGTTTCTCTATCATAGCTCAGGATGGTCCAAATCTACAAGCAGTTAACGGGCATGATTGCACTCCTCTCGTCGAGGAGGCTTGGATGCCTGCAGACATCACATTCTTATCCATGAGGTATATTAGGATATCTTCGATGGATTTTTCTACTGCACTAATTTCGTCCGACATGCACACTTGAGATCTGATATCTTAGGTCGATGACCAAACACTCATTTTAATAGCACGGATGGAGAGGTCTCAATAATCACTGCGTGGTAATAATCAGCTCGAATAATCACAATTGGCAAAAATTTTCATGGTGCAATGCTCGATGGGATAAATAGACATCATCATAATGAATCCCTCCAATGAGTAGGAACACCTTAATCAATGAAATTTCATCCTTTATGGTGCAGTCCTAATGGTCTAATGGTGATATTTCTAGCCATAACTATGTTTTTATATGTTCTAGAGCGTCGTTCTAACAATCGGGATGCCTCCAACAATCATATTGCTTCGTCATGGAAAAGTGCCAATCTACGATGTTTTGATATCCTGGTGAAGTTCCAGTTCTGCAAACCTTCCTTCTGTGAAGTTCACTCTGGAACTTCTCACAATTTCTCTAACTTTTCTTTCCTCTTACTAAGATTTTTAGCCTTCTTTCCTGTGATCTGAGTTATTGGGTTCCTCTCTCCATTATTATTCTTATCTGTACTTAAAATAGTAACTTTGCATTGTTGCAGGTCATTCAAGGGTTCTAATATTAACACTTCTTCTCTTTCTGGGGTAGGTGTTCTCTTCTCTTGTACAGACAGGTGTTTCCAATCTTCCTTTGTTATTTCAACTTTGACATCTAGATATCTGGTCCTCAATAGCTTCGAATGGTCCTCTTGTTCTTCTAGTAAGTGTTCTATTCTCCTAGCCATGAAATCTCTTAGTTCTTTCTTTTTCTGTTCTAGATCCTCCTCTTCTTGTTTCCTTTGTGTCTGATATTTTTCAATCCAGGTTTTTCCTAGAAAAATAACAAATGGGGTGTTGTTCTCAACAAACTTAACGATCTCAAATTATTCTTCTGTTGAATTTCCATGAGCACTCATATGTAGTTGGGTAAGTCTTCCACATAGGGTTATGATATTCCCTTTAAACAATCATATTCCTCCCAGTGAAGGAACCATAGCAGGTTTTCCCAAATTTTACCAAGTTCTTTCTATCATGATATTCACCTATGTTTCCTCATCTAGGACACAGCCTATGTCTAAGTCTCCTATTCTTGTTTCTATTCACTCTTTCTCTTTTAATATCTCTGATAAACTGGTGTCTATGTGATCATTCAAGGTTTCTTTCATCTTCAATAATATAACCTCTGATTCTTTATGGTTCTTAATCTCTTGGCCTTCCTCAGGGTTTTCTTGTCTCATATTCATCTTGTCAACTTTGGCAATCATTCTAGGGCAGTCCAAAACTTCATGTCCAGTAGCCTTACAACAAAGGAAAATAGGACCTCTACCAGGGCATTCCTTAGCAAGATGTTTTGGTCTTTTGCAACTATAACAAAGAGTTAACCCTCTGTTTCTCTTGAATGATCCCCAACCTTTCCTTTACTACGCACTGGGATCACAGTGGTGGATCTGCAAAAAGTTATTTCTAAGATCTTGCATCCACTTTTTAGTCCACCAGTTCTTTCTATGCATAGGAATAAAATATCTTTCATTATTTATATTAGATCTATTCATATCATATCTTCTTTCTTCTAGTTGTACCCTATTTTTCAGACTAGGACCAAATCTATTAAACATACCTATATCCATTCTTTCGAAATAAAAAATTTCACTTATCTTACCTTTATCAGAGCACAAAGATTCAATATCTTACCTCTTTTCTTCAGATCAGACTTCTCTTCTTAGCACATAACTTCACAAGTCAAGTAGAATACTATGCACTAAAGCAACAGATCTACGCACAAAGATTTATTTTCTTCAGTTACCAGGGATCATAGTTTCAAGTCCCAGCAACAGAACCATTTGTTGGCATAGGGGCAGACCCAGGGTTCAACGCTTCAAAAACACACCAAAAAAACCCTAACTATTGGCCCTTTCGGAAACACCTATGAAGCAGATGAAGTCTCACCGGAGGTAGAGGCAGGGGGGGTTGTAGGACTAAGATGTCTGCAACCTAGTTGGGACACAGATCTGTGATTACAATACCTTAACAGAGCACTTAGCAGTTAACATTCATTAGCATTTAACCCTTATTTACATAATATATTCAAACCCTAATTACAGAACAACGCGGTATTCAACAAGATCTAACACTTCCAAGAACTTAGCACATAGAAACAGATCATATCTAGCATTCATTCACATCACTAGGCATTGAGCTACTATATTAGATGCATCTAACATACATAAAGATGACAACATTAAGCATAAATCACATCAATCACACAAGGCAACCATAACATAGGATATATGTGGTTCACCCTTAGCGCGGGGCTATGTCCACCAACTTGTCTTCTTCTTTATTATATTATGTTAATATTCTTACATGCACAGATCCCAAAACCCCCCCTCTGCATAGGAAAAGAGATATGCGCGCACCTCGCCAGATCCTCCTTCCCTGAGTTAGGTCACAACACAAAGCCTTCTTACAGAATCTGCACACCAGCTTCTTATAATCACTTTCACTTATCTCTGCAATTCCTAACACATAGCATGCACAAAGTCTCTAGCTCCACACTAAGCCACAAATACTCACTACTACTTCACTTATCACACTGACCCTTTCTTACATCGCCTAGCTATCTATTTATACATTACAAAATGGGCCTAAACATGGGTAAGCCCATGGGCCGACATCCCATACCTGTTACATAAACCCTAATCCCAAAAATCTCTAAAAATGGGGTCGAGGTCCCATGATCTCTGCTTCGCCTTGCGCTTTGTCTTCGACTATCCTTTCGAAGTCCCAAAATCGATCAAACATGACTCAAGTTCTCCAAAAATTGGTAAAGGGACAACAAGCATCTAACCCTAATTGCAAAAATATCCATCCAAAATCAACAAACCCTCCAAGCATATTGTATGAGAGAGAAAGACCAATAATTCCAAAGGGCCCAAACATTTCAGAAGTAGCTCTCACAATGGTGAGGAAAATATCATCATAAAATGAAAGTGAGGGTTATCCTTTTTATATGAGGCTACTCTAGCATATTTGTCCACATAAAATGTCAACAAAAAATTATAAGTGGAGTTGACCCCTCATTTTCCCTTTACAAAATGTAATAAATGCAAAATACATCATAATGAGCCACACGTGTGAGACATCGATCCTTCTTAGGCAAGGAGAGGGCATTTAAAGGCCACATGGCACCAACCTAGAGTGAGGTGGATCAAGTGATGTCTCTCCTCACCCCATGTCATTCCATCCATCGTAAGTACCCAATGTGTGCACCAAAACCTATATGGTCATACCCAAGAAGATGAGATCATCACCAAAATAGGTCCAACATCCAGGATCCAGGTGTTGCATCGAGTCCTTGGTGAGACTCATCTCATCTCTACATTGTTTCTAACTATATGCTACTGCAAAAATAATCTAGTACTTTGCTTAGCCTATGGGCTTCCAAACCATATGTGTGCCATCATCACTAAATATCCTCACACAAATCTCGTATATCCATCATCCAAGGTTCCAAGGATGTGAGACATGATTTATGAGGGTGGTGAGTCACTGGATGACTCATTGATCTCCATCATTCATGCCAATGTCTTGCAATAAAGGAACAACGTCTTGGGTACAAGCCCAACATGTCCCTCAAATAACCATGTCACGACCATCCAAAACAAAACAAAGTATAAGACAAGGTTAACCAAGGTTCATAAGAAACATTTGTCCTTAAATCATGAAAAATAAGTCGTAACTTAAGCATAATCCATGTAAACAATTCACCTCCATATCCCCTTCAAGCATCACACTAGTCCATGACCCCATGTGAGTTGACAAGTTTAAGTATGGGAGGGCCTTCATCCAACCCTATCAGGTGAGCCACCTAGATAGGAAATAAAATAACCCAGTTAGAGGGATAGGTCTCAAGGGAAGCAAGAAATAAAGAAACCATTCAAGAGTAAGTGTGAAGGTGATATGGATTTAGGTCTTACTTCATGGATTATGGTGTCATTTAATTCATTTCTCTTAGCACCTTTGTGGAGGGTGCACTTTCTCTTGAGTTACCACATTCTTAGATGTTTTTTTTTTCAAAGCCATTTATCATCCATCTTACTAGTCCTCTTATCATATTTGCAAGCCCCATTTTTTAAGGTTTCAAGCTATAGCATTGTGATTTGTGACCGGGGTGAGCACTGAAATGGTAGAGCTCAAGTTTGGAGCAGCTTTTGTGGGCCCTTTTATATCATTCCTTTCTTTCTTTAGCATTATTTTCTTATTCCTTTAGTAGCATCTAAAATCAACGTCTAGGCATTCAACCCCTCTTCTCATCAGAGAATGGACCATGACTCATTATTTAAGTTTAGTACACTATGAGAGGATCAAGGATGGAAATTTTTAAGTATGACGGGGAATGAAACATTACCCTTGTGAGGCCCCCCCAGTAGTACCCCTTTTCTCTATGTGGTGATAACACAAGACCAAGGCATAGAATCTGACCACCAAGGTGAAACAAGGAAAATGACACAAATTCCCAAGCCAGAGATCCATTATCCAAATTTATCCAAATATCCTCATACACACTCCCAACAAATTAAGAACAACACTTTGCATGAAAGAAGGACTAACATACCTAATTGTGATGATGACTTTCCATCTCCCATACTATGGGTCTCTTGGATATGATGAGCCTTGGTTGACCTGTAGTTGTAAAGGTGAATGATGGGGGTTGCTGGGATGCCATATGTGGACATGCTAATCATCATCATGGTCATGATCATGTTCTCCATTTAGATCCATGAGACATGATCTCCTCTAGTTACCCCTAGGAATGGGGGGTAATAGTTCCTACACAATATCTTACTGAGTTGATACTCAACTAAGGATATTGGTGTCTCTAGTAGGTTGGTTCCTACAATATTTGTAATAGTAGGTTGGTTCCTACAAAGATTTATAACGATAAGTTTTTGTGGTTTTCTCCCGCAAGGGTTTCCAAGTTAAACTCTGTGTACCGTGATTTGAGTTTACATGCATTTATTGTTTTAAAGTTAATGAATTATTGATTAATGTTCAATTAAAGTAAAATGTATATTATATTGATTCATCA
>ML793943.1:113680-125600 GCA_009831015.1 Picea engelmannii
TTCTGTCTGCAATGGAACATATATGTGTAACAGAACATGAATAGCATAGAAAGAATGCCCTTTGTTAAACAAAAGTCTTCAGGAGAGTAATTAATATCTTCAAGAAACAGCAAGAAAATGTTATAAATCCGGAGCCCAACACATGGGTCTGCCCCTAAACCCAAAAAATGGTTCCATTGTCGGGACCTGAAACTGTGATTGTTGGGAACTAAGGAAAAGAAAGAAAGCTCTGTGCGTAAATCTATTGCTTTAGTGCGTAGTGTTCTACTTGACTTACGAAGTTCTTTTCTAAGAAAGGAGGCAGATCTTAAGAAAAGAGGTAAGATCCGAAAGCTATGTGCTCTAATAGAGGTAAGATCAATGAATTTTTTTTATTAAAGAGGAAAGATCTGGAAGCTTTGTGCTTTGTTAAACGTAAGATAAGTGGAAATTTTTGTTTCAAAAAGTATGGATCTAGGTATGTTTGATAAATTTTGTCCTAGTCTGAAAACTAGGGCACAACTAGAAGAAATAAGGTTTGATATGAATAGATCTGATGGAAATAATGAAAGATATGTTATTCCTATGCATAGAAAGAATGTTTGGACTAACAAATGGATGCAAGATCCTAGGAAGAATTTTATGCAGGTTAGTTACTATGATCCTAGTGCATAGTACAAGAAAGGCTGGGGATTATTTAAGAGGAAGAGAGGATTAACCCTTTGTTACAACTGCAGAAGGTCGGACCATCTTGCTAAGGATTTCCCTGATAGAAGACCCAGTTGTCTTTGTTGTAAAGCTATGGACCATGACGTTATGGATTTTCCTAGAATGATTGTTAAGCTTGAAACAATGAATATGAGATAAGAAAACCCTGAGAAAGGCCAAGAAACTGAAACCATGGAAGAACCCCAGAAAGAATCATAGACTGTATTACTACAAATGAAAGAAACCCTGAATGACCATAGAGATATCAACGTATCAGAGATCTTCAAAGAGAAAGAGTGCATATAAACAAGAATAGGAGACTTCAACATAGACTGTGTTTTGTATGAGGAAAGACAATTGAGTATTATGACAGAAAGAACTTGGGAAATTTTAGGAAAGCCTGCTATGATTCCTTCATTGGGAGGTGTTGTTCCTGAGTTTATACTTTAAGGCTGTAAAGTATACCATCAAGGCATCCATAAAGGTAAATATAATTAAGGGATAAGAATCAAAAAGGAAGGATAAAGAATAATCCGTTTCTCAACTGTCTCTGTCTAGATTCCTGTTGTTCTTGGATGTTGATATCTCTCTCAATAGCAACCCATGAATGTTCTAATTCAACCCGGTTAGTTGTTGTTTGTAGGATAGTATTAAATAGGTTTAAAGCAATACTGGTTTGATCTTGACTACCTGGTTCAATGTTGGGTTGTCTGCTATTTGGGACAGTCATGGAAAATAAGATTTTATTTAGTCATGAAAGAATTCGATAAATTGTTACTTCTATTTTTTAAAAGATGAGAATATGAAAAATAGTTTTGAAATTCAAAATAATAACATAAATACAGTTGAGGTCATTTCCTAGACTTGAAACAATTTGAGAATTGTAAAATAGCAAAGAAATATTACTGAAAAATATGAGGCTTTAATCACGAAAGAATCTCATATTGTAACAGGAAATAAAGAAGAAAACGAGATTTCTAATGAAGTTTTAAATATTATGGTTCAAATGATCCACAGGTATTAAAACTATTGATAGCAATTTCAGAGGAAAATTTGTAAATAAGTTGATAACCAAATCAATCTAAATTATAAAAGATATATAAAATAAACTTCAAATTGATCATTCATTAGAAAGACATTGAAAGAGAAATATAGAAAAATATGGTAAACAAGGTTAAAGAACACATAGCTACAAGTTAGCAGGATTCAAAATCTCATATGTATCGTATGTCACAGTGAATGGAAAATTTTCTTACAATCAGCTCTCTCAAAAAACCAAAAGCCCTTTCTCAGTCCCCTCAAAATATATTTATACATCATCATCAAATATTTTCCCATTGGCGATTAACCAACTTCCTAAGACTACGGTTACATGCATGAATCATGTCAAACCATTTACATTTCTTTTCTAATTTCTAATGATGAAAATATTCAAAAGAGTACTTTTATGTTTGTGTTGATGAACTTCCTTCCTTCGCCTCAAGACAATGAACGCACTTTCCCAAAAATTTCACCAAAACTCTGGGAACATTTGGTATCTCTTTTGCCTCAAATATGAAGAAACTTTTCTGTAATTCGGGCAAACAATCTTCTATTATCTTCCTCGTGAAATTAATAGTTTTCAACTTTAATTTCAGTATCACTATCCATTTGTCAATTTCAGAGATATTGATTACCTTAATTTTTGGGATCTCTACCTTCATCTCCTCCAGATCCTGCTTGAACCTTAGCTGGTGCTTGACACTATTGATCTCTCCTAATAACCCAGGACAGTCATTTTTTCCAATATTCAATGAAGTATTTTCTAAGAGATCAAAAATCCCTTGACAATCATCATTGACATCTATGGTTATTCTTTTATTTTCGGCTAGGTCTGCTTCCCACACTTTGAGTATTACATCTCCTTGAACTTGTTCTGAAATGGATAGTTTATTAATATTTCCAACCTCTTCCTTTTTTGAAAGGGCTACTGCTTTTTGAAAAGTCATTCTGGCCGCTTTCACTTCTCTTTCTTTCTAAAGAACATTCTCCAAAGATTTATTTGTTTCCTGAAAGTAATTCTGGACAACTTCCAAATTTAAAAACACTTTCCGTTGTTCCTCTTCTATTTTCAAATGTATTCCCAATGCTTGAGCCTAGAAAATTTCAAGTTCTACCACTTGATTTGTAATATAACTAATCTTATCTTTTAATTGTTTATTTGCTTCTTCCTGCTTTAGGACCTGTGCCTGGGTGACCTGTATTATCTGATTTGCTTCCTCCAAGCTTGTTTTCATTTTCTAAATCTCCTGAATATCTTTTAATATAGCTTGTTCTAGACCCTTTTTTATTCCCCAACTGATATTTCTTTCGGTTTATTTCAATTTATCCTGTAGTTGAGCTATCATTTGGTCTCTTTGTTTTAGCATAGTTGTCAAATTTCCCACAGAATATAAATTTGCCGATGCTATAGCTCCCATCGTGCTTGTTATATCTGTAGCAAATTCTCCATCTTTAAGTTTCTTTCCATCTATAATGACCCTATATTTTTTAACCATCCCATCTCCTCTTGGATGGATTTCCTGTTTCAAGATTGCCCTTATCTTTTTACTGAAAAATTAGTCTGATGAAGGAATCTCATCTCTAGAAATTGGCTCCAAATCACTGACATACATAGCTCCCTCGTGGGGGGTTCCATAAGTGGACTGCAATGGAGTCAAGGAAGTAATGGGACTTCCAAGCTCTATCAATGTTGTTCCTCCTGTCTTTTCTAGAACATCCTTAGAGATTTATGGGTATGTTTCTAGGTCCTTTCCCTTCCATGCGTCTGATTCTTTTGTCTGGGAAATTTCTGTGTCTTGTGAAGGTATTTCAGTATCCTTCATCTTTCCTTTAGTATTTTCTTTGTCCTGTATATTTGTTTCAAAGTCTGGGAGAGTCCCTTCCTGCTCTGGAGGTGGGGTTGTAGCTTCGCCCTACAAAATTTTGGGTAAACAGCTTCGCCTATGGCTCTGGAATGACGTGAAACCAATCTGTGAATCAGGTGGCAGGGCCTGTACTCTGTTAAATACCTCTTCATAGGATTTAACCTCCTTGAATACGTCATCATAAACATATGTTTCATGCTCATAGGCTTTTAAATTAAAATGCATCAAATGCTTGCTTATTAATTGATAGGGGTCATGCTTTCTGTGTTCAATATCTACCAATTTTACTTCTTCTAGTGATTCATCCTCTACTTTAGAATGGCCTAGATTCAGTAATGAAAATTTCCCGACATGTACAGGGAAAGTTGGCCATGACTTCTTCTGAGCTACCTTTATCTCTAATCCAATGCCACCTTTTACTATCTGGTGGGCTACCTCTCTACACACCAATCTGTCTAGTAGGAATTTAGGGAGTGCATGAGGGGGAATAGAACAACCATAAACCCTAATGTAGGAAAAATTCTCATCAATAAACCAGTTGGCTATTGCTTTAAGATTTTTTGTGACTGTATTAGAAATGCGAGGAGGTTCGCATCTAAAAAATATTTTATGCATCGGAATTATAACAAAATGACAAATTTCATAAAATGTGTCCTTAGCATTTTCTTCCCAAAGGGAAGAATGATATTCATGAATGGGTTTTGGACAGGTTATGTTCCAAGTCCAATTCATTAAGGGAAAAGGAGTCACATAGCAGATTGCATCCATAATGTATGCTGACATGTAAAAGGCCATTGATTGTCCCTTTGATTTTGCAACTTTGTAGTTTGAGATTTCTTGTGTTAGGTTATCTGACAAAATTTTACTCCAGTTAAAAGCATACCCTTCTGAAGCTTCTTCCAAAAGGGGCACCCAATCTGCATGAAAATGGCAGGGATCATTTCTCCCGAAAAGTCTACATAGAATAATGGCTACGTAGACCATGTATTCATTCAAGGATGTTGTAGCATAAACCCCATGGGTATCGGCTCTAAATTTTGATGGACACCTCCACCATTCTCTAATCATATCAGGATAGGTCCGGTCAACCTCAATGCATTCTTTCCTTTGAAACTCTGTTAAAAACTTGGCATTAAAAGTATGTTTAGGATTTGGCGAGAGTTTATACATTACGTGTATGTGTTCTGGCCTGAATGAGCCGACGATAACTCCTTGATCATTTAAGATGCTCCTCGTCGATATATTGACCTTTTCCAGGGCCCAACTAATCATATCATTGTATTCCATGAGCCGAGGGTGCGCAACGATCTTATGAAGCTCTGATTCAGCTATGTCCCGATAGTGATTCTCAGAATCAAGATGAGCATTCTTGAGTTCACATTCCAAAAATTCAGAGATTTGAGTCCAATATTTAATGGAGCCTATATCATGTGGCATGGTGTCAAAGATGATATCTCCTTCCTGTGTTCCTTCACTCTTCTTCGGTGCCTTTTTCGGTGCCATGACTTTACATTAAATGGAAAACCTGTCACAGAAAATGAATGAATGAGCTCAGCTGAGTGTTTCTTGCACTTGATAAAATGAAAACACAAACATTCAAATGCTCTTTTAATTCATTTAAAAGTGACGGGATTGACGCAGTTGACAAGAATTCAAGGCATTTAATGCAGAAGATATTTTACTGAGATACACATTAGTACCACCTATCACTGGTGATTCATTATTTAAATGGTCGTATTTTAGCGCCT
Source organism: Picea engelmannii (assembly GCA_009831015.1). Classification (NCBI taxonomy): domain Eukaryota; kingdom Viridiplantae; phylum Streptophyta; class Pinopsida; order Pinales; family Pinaceae; genus Picea; species Picea engelmannii. Next base: position 119,022 of record ML793943.1, read on the forward strand.
TTGGATTTTTAAAGAAAAATTGGGACATTTTACTCAATCGGAAAACGAAACATGAACAAAACCTTAAAAAGAATGATTATCATTAATCATGCTTTGGAAAAAGGTTAATTGGTGCTAATCATAGATTAAGACTGAAGATTTTGTTTTTCGGGATTTCGGGGATCGTGTTGTCGAGAAGTATGTCATTGACGAATCTCGATCTCCGAAATCGTGAAATCACGACGTGTTAATTAAGACTTAAACATTTTAGCAAAGTGATTGATTGATATTCAATGTTTCGGGATTTCGAGGATCATTTTGACAAGAAGTATGTCATTGACGAATCCCGATTTCCGAAGTTGCGAAATCATGACGTGTTTTAAAGATAGGACTTAAATTCATCTTAATTAACTAACTAATCATGGTTAAGGACAAAACAGAGTTAGTTTGGTTTAAGACGAATTGTGGATCAGGGTTTCGCGATTCAGGATTTCGGGGATCATTATGACAAGAGATGTGTTATCACTGAACCGCGAATCCCGAAATCACGAAATGATTATCTTAAGCCTTAACCTTTTACATTAGAGAATTAATTAATTAGTGTTTTAACTAACATTCTTTATTTCAGGAAATCGGGGATCAGGATTTCGCGGTTCAATTTGTATTGAAAAATATGTTTTTAGCAAACCCCGAATCTCGAAAACTCTTTAAAGTTAACCTTAAATCCATTAGTTTTAAAGCTTATCATGATTAAAATAATTTTATAGAGAATGTGTCGGGATTCTTACAATACTTTTAGGTTTTTTTCCTTTTATTATTCAAATAATTGAGTTCTTCAGGAAATCGGTACCGTGCGTTTGGGAATGATAATGAAACTTGCATTTTATGAAAAGATGAAACCCGAAAAAAAAGGATAGTTTAGGCCTTAGGGATAAAAAATTTAAGAATTGTTTCAACATGAGGAATAAGATTATTTAGAGGAAAGTTGATAACCCTATGTGGAAGACTTACCCAAACATCTATGAGTGCTCATAGAACTTCGACAGAAGAAGAATTTGAGGTTGTTAAATTTATTGAGAACAACACCCCATTTTCTATGTTGCTAGGAAAAACCTAGATTGAGAAAGATCAGATCCAAAGAAAACAAGAAGAGGAAGCTCTAGAACATAAAAATCAAGAACTAAGAGACTTCATGGCTAAGAGAATAACACACTTACTGGAAGAACAAGAAAACCAGTCAAAGCTACTAAGGACCATAAATCTAGATGTCAAAGTTGAAATAAAACAAGAAGACTTGAAACACCTGTCTGTACAAGAGAGTAGGGAACCTACCCCAAACAGAGAAGAAGTATTGGCCTTGAACCCTATGAAAGACCATCAACAATATGAAGTTATTATGCCAAGAGGAGATAAGAATCATAATGGGAAGAGGAACCCAGTAACGTAGATCACAAGGAAGAAGGCTAGAAAGCTCAACAAGAAGAAAGAAAATTTGGATAAATTACAAGAAGTTCCAGAGAAGACTTCGCAGAAGGAAGGTCTCCAGAATTCAAAATTTGCCTGAATATCAGAGCAACTCAAATTGGCACTTCACCATGGTGGAGTGATATGACCATTGGAGGCATTATAACCGTTAGATTGACATTCCTGAATGGTTAGAACAACAATTTTGATTAGAAAGCTCGCCATTAGACCATTGGGACCACGCCACAATGGACAAAACTACATTGATGAAGACTTCTTGTCCATTGGAAGGATATGTTACATCGCTATCTACTTATCCCGTCGACTGTTTTGCTGAGCACACTTTCACAAATTGTATCCGAGCCAAAAAGAGAACTCATTGTTACTTTGTTGTTCTTATTGATACCTTGCCATCCATTCTATTGCATTGAGAAATTGTTCATCAACCTAAGATATCCAATCTCGAGCGTGCATGTCAGATGATCTCAGTGCTATGGAAAAGTCAGTAGAGGAAATTTTAATCGATCTAATGGCAGAAAGAGTGATGTCCACATGAGTTCAAACCTCATCGATGCGAGGAGTGCAAGCCTCCCCTTTGACTACTCATGGATCCAGACCATCCTAAGCTGCAGATGAGTAAATAACCAAGCATCAATGTGACTTGGAAAAAGTGAATTTAATCCATTCCATTCTGCCTGACTACATCCTGCCTCTAGCTGGTGTAGTGAATCATGACAGTGTCCACAAGGACTTCGAATACACCTTGGTCACTGCATACCTTCCGAAGGGGATACACACAGGCAAGCCTCAGCTGGATAAGATCATGACATTAAAGATCAATGAATTTAACCTAGGGGATCACAAGAAATTCATCATCCTCGCTCCTCATAGGTATTTGACTAGGACAAAGGGGAAGAATTCGAGGATAATCCCCCAAACATGGACTATGGACCTCCCGCAATCCACCATATTGAACGTGATGAAAATACCCCATTTTGGAAGGCACCAGGAGGTTAACATGTGTGTTAAGCTCCTTCTTTCGAGCTTCTATGGTGGTTATTTGTGGCTAGACAGACACATCACCATCGATTCGACGTTGATCCATCAGATCACCGGGTTGAGCATGCAGGGACCAGACCCATAAGATTTTTACCCAAGGAAGGTTTCAGAACGCGTAGTGGAGAAGAAGATTAAAGATACATACAATGAAGTGGAGAAGGGGAAGTGAGGCTACAAGGTAGCCTCCATCCAGAATGGCGCAGTGCACCTTGCTTTCCAGTTTATTGTTGGTAAGCTAGTCTGAAAGAATAGACCCACGCAGGTCACAGGGTTTGTTATTGACCTCACAGGATAATGCGTGGAGGGGCTACAGATGAATTGGGCAAAGTACTTAGTGAACCAGTTAGACCAAGACTGCCATGAAGCACTGGATCAGGGCTATGAGTTCCATTTTAGTTCACTACTAATCCTCATCGCGTTGATATCTTGGGAGATGCCAGAAGCTGTGACCTTCCCTGTTAGAGACATATGAACCCTTAGCCATAAATTTCACTTTTCTAGGGTATTCAAGTGATATGGGAAAACAATGGCAATAACAAAAAGTGTTCCACACCTACTATATACAATTAAAGAGGGTTATTGAGGTTGCCCCTTGTACAACATTGAAAACCCTGCACAGATTCAGGCCATTTGTGAAGTTGCACACATAAATACATTTTATCTACATCACTGCACACGGAGACGAACACAAAGAAGTACTACATATTTATTACAAACTCACAGAGGAGGACCTAGAAGAAATAACTAAGGAGTGGCCTAGAGCTCCTTATCCCTATTGACTCCACAAAACTTTCCGATCAAGAAATAATCGAAAGCCCGATGGTCACTTATGAAGGGAATGATACAATTGGAACTAGCAGAAGGAAGAAGACAGAAGATGTCCAACAGTTGAGCAGTGCATTAGAAGAAATTTCTTCAAAATCACCAAGAGGAGGAGGTGATGATGAAGTAGATAAAGAAGATAACAATGGAAAATAATATCAATAGAAGCAAGGTGAAGAAACACTGCCACAAAATCCCAATGATGACACAGGGCCATCTCACAAAAGAAAGGTTTCTCCCATGAAACCCACATTGCAGAAGAAGTCAAAATCTAGTAAGACCAAGTTCCAGACTCTACTCATGCTCAATTACTTCGAATTCATCATCGCAGCTATATCAGACGCTTTAGAAGATCTTTTGCAGAGAAACAAAGCTAAGAAAGAGACCATGTATGAAAAAATTGAAGCAGAACTGTGAGGGGTACATCATGCCCTTCACTCTAGCTGTGCAATGTCCATTGCACCCCCTCCATCAGAAGAAACCGAGTTGGGAGATGAGCCTACCCAACTTCATAGACTAGCTGATGTGACTGAAGCCCACCTTCGTCATGCACAAGAAGAAACAGAACATGCCATAGTGGCCCTGAAGCAAGCACAAAAATTAATAGAGCAACGCAGGGTTGCCCAGCAGGAGAAGGTTTCCCTCCAAGCAAATTTTCAAGAGGAAAAGGTGCAGATCCAACATGAGAAAGAACAATTGCTCATGGAGCAGTTTGGAGTAAAATAAGTAGTCAGCAAAGCACTGTGCTCTATGACAAGATTATAGCAAAAGGAGGAAGACCCAATGGAGCATCAAGTAGCACAACTTGTTGAATCCATCCAACAAATTCAATAGAGAATAGCATATCTAGAGCTACAAACAGTACCAAGTACTCTGTAGGACGTGCGAGACCAAAGAGAAGCCATTTCCTGGAGCACAGTTGAGAGGATCAGAGCATTAACTTTAGAATGTCAAAATCTTAGAGGTATAAGTGCACAGACTTATGAACGACTTACTAAGGACCCTAAATTGAATACACTAGAGTCACATCTCCAGGAATCAAAGCAGCAAGTAGAAACAGTACAAGCACAACTGAAGCTCTTGTCAGCAGTTGAGAGAATGAAGTGATCCCAAGAACAATGCACTGTTAAATAGCATGTCCATGCCATATAGAGAAAATTCATGGAAGTGACTTAGAGGCTCCAACCAGTCCAGGATGTAGCTTGCCAATTGTTCGAAGAGATTGAAGGATGAGGAGAAGAGATGGAACAAGCAGTCACTTCAGTCAAATGCTTAGAGGGACCTATGAATGAGGCAATTCTTCATGAGTTCACCAAGTAGGAGGCCCTGGAGAAGCAGCAGGTCGAAGAAGCTCTAGCCAGGCTCAAGGATTTTGAGGCAGAGCTACCCAGATTAGTGTGACTCGGGATGAGTCACAGTTGAGTGTTGGGGGCATGTTGGCCCTTAACCAAGTTTTGGAGTTCCTTGGTCAAGTTTGATATATTTTGGGACTTTGACAGGCTATCGAAGGCGGAACACAAGTCGAAGCAGAGATCACGGAATCTCGACCCCTTTTAGGGATTTTTGGGTTTTGGGCTTATGTAACGGATATGGGGATGATGGACCATGGGTTTACCCATGTTTAGGCCCATTTTGTAATATATAAATAGAAATCTAGGCAATGTAAGTAGAAGCACAAGTGTGTGATGCTAGGTGCTAAGGGAAAGTGAAGGCCAATGTGCTAATTGCAAGTGATAGTACATGCTTTGTACATACTGTGTGAGACTTGCAAGGCTAAGTGCAAGTGACTGCAATATATTGTGTAAGGGCTTGTGTTGTAACCTAGCTCAAGGAAGGAGAATCTGGCGAGGTGCATGAAGATCTCCTGTCCTATGAGGACTAGTAACTTATGGCTTTATCCATGTAGATGATTGACAAAAGATAATAAATAAGATGAAGAGTTGGTGGACGTATCCCCAAGCTGGGGGTGAATCAAGTATATTTTGTGTTATGGTTGCTTTGTGCATTATGGTTTTTTGATGGTTCATATGATTAATGCTTAGTACAATGATGTATTCTTAGATGAATATGATATCTTAGTTCCTAATAATGTATATAAGATGCTAGATATAATCTATGTTGATGTTCTTAGTGCTTGAATGTGTTGAATCTTGTTGAATACTGTGTTGAGCTATAATTAGGGTTTATTTGCATTGTAGACAAAGGTTAAGTACTAATGAATGACAATTGCTAAGTGATTTTTTAGAGTATTGTAATCACATATATGTGTCCTAGCTAAGGTTGTAGACATTGGAGTCCTACAACCACCCTGCCTCTACCTTGGGTGAGACTTCATCTGCTTCGCAGGTGTTGCCGAAAGGGCTGGTAGTTAGGGTTTTGTTGGTGCATTGTTGAAGTGTTGAACCCTGGGTCTACCCCTGTGCCAACAATATATATATATATATATATATATATATATATAATTATGAAAGTCAATATATCATTGAAATTACAATGCTATCTGTTAGTGCAGGCTACGAGGGTCTTAACATTATCAAACAATTTTATTTTATTTTTAGATTGTCGATCTCGATCGCTTCTAGTGCAAGATATAACTTATTTTTAAAATGATTAAGATAATAAAAAGTTATAGTGGAAATAAAAGAGGTATGTATTTTATGATTCTAATATATGTCAAGAAAAAATAGATTAAAAATAGTAAACAATATTATTATTTTTTTAACTATATATTTGCAATATGCATAGCCAACTCTATATGTGTTTATAGTTTCATTGAAAATAGATTTGTGTAGCCTATATAAAAATAATGTCAAAAATAGAGATATTGAGAGGTATTCATAAAAATGGATATTTTTATGTATTTGTAGACCAAACCACTAGGTTTTCATCCCAAACCTAAATATGAGGCAACCATATCAACAAACACGTATGCTAGAGTTATCATTCCCACCCCAAAATTTTTTGAAATGGAATTAACATGCACACAATCCTAATAATGCACACAGGTTCCTAAAGCACGTGTGCATTCCTAAAGCATGTGTGTGTTCCTAAAGTGCATGGACATTATTAGGAACAAGAATGTGCATGCACTCCTTCTAATACAAAATCTCTCTCCTACCAACACAAAATCTATCTCCTCCTTTTCCCTCCTCTCCCTCTCTCCCTCTTCCCCCTCTCCCTCCCTACCTCTATCTTCATTTGTATCTCTAACTGTTGTCTCCCTATATCTCGCTCGCTCTCTCTCTCTCTCTCTCT
>ML793943.1:133000-164401 GCA_009831015.1 Picea engelmannii
GTCATCTCGAAAATATTTTGGACCCCACCCCCCACACATTACCACTTACCACCCTACCCCCCCTTTGGAATCCACTCTCCTCCCTCCAAAAACCACTCCCAAAACTAGTTTTAACCAGTCATCTTCCGAGCAAACCAGGGATCATTTTGAAAAACTGAAAGAGGTTTTTCTTCAAAATGGGATGAACTACAATAACCTCTCTCATAGTTTTCAAAAGTGCCATGGATTGGGAGAATTGAGAGAATATTTGAGCCCTATTTTTGGGGATTCTAGATTTTCCCATTTGACACATATTCTTCAAACCCAAATCCCAGACAGCTGGAGATGAATTTTAAAAACCCAAGAGAGGTTTTTTTTCAGAACAAACTGATATACAAAAAAATCCCCCACATTTTACACAACTATATCATATTGGTAGAATCAAAGACTTCACTGGACCCTATTATTCATAATTTCGGGAGGCAGAAAGTCAAAAAAACATATGGCAAAGAGATCGGATTCAAAGGCATAGATCACCCATAGATCCCATAAAAACAGTGCCATATCTCTGAATGAATCTCACCAAAACTCTATGATTGTAATCTGAAATTTAATTAGTTTAGATTTTCCTAAATTTAATCATGCTCATTAATGACAAGATCATTGTAAATAACTTATAAATACTTATGATTTCGAGGTATTAAGGGTTGGTCAATTGAGCCTTGTCCATAGGATAGGATCCAGATTGTAAAGTAGTCCACAGAGACCATTTGATTCAAATATCCAGTAATATAGTGTGACCATTTCAGGATTCTTGTGACAAATTTCATTGGTGAAGTGTATCTTTCTCTATAAATTTGGTCTTTCTATTATCACGATTACTTCTTATATTCTAATTTTTTCTAGGAAGATTAAGAGAGGAATTTGTTTTAATCTACACTATGTCTCTGGCTTGGAACAATTTATGTGTTTTCCACTGAAGATAAAATTTAGAACCCTTGATTTATTTGTTTTTTATTGGACTCCTAGACCTATTTCATCTCCTCCATGCATTAAATCTTGAGGATCCAGTGAATTTACCTACCCTGCCCTGCAATGTTAGCCTGCCAAACCTAGTGTTTGATCAATTCAGAACCGTGAATCCATTTTCCTAATGTCCCCTTTTCCCATGTTCCAACCAAACAATTCAAAACACATAAACAACCATGTACTTTCATAACTAGCCTAACATTCTAATCGAAACAAAGCTAAATCGTACAGAGAGATCCCTCTATGAGTCTTGGAGAGATAGATCCTTGACTCCAAAGTGGTTTTGTAGTTACCTCTTCCCATTTCTTCTTCAGACTGAGAAATTACAGAGTGTTAACACAATTATAGAGGAGGAAGCCACTCAAAAGGACTCGGATACACATTTTTTCCTCAGTTCCAGGGAGAGAAAGAGACCACACAAGTTTTCCAGATATGTGGCACTTATGAGGAAATCATTGATTCGGAACCTTCACTTTTGATAAATTTTCTAAACAACAAGTGTGTGGAAGGATTCCATGATGGAAGAGTATCATTCCATCATGAAGGATGATGTGTGGAAAGTGGTTCTGAGACTAGAAGGGAAGTCAGTGGTAGCTTCCAAGTGGATCTACAAGATCAAGCATGTTGTATATGGAAGAATAGATATGTACAAATATAGAGTTGTGGCCAGAGGATTCTCCTAGAAAGATCCTCATAGAGAATATTATGATGAGACACTTTCTCCAATAGCTAGAACAAGTGTCCATAGAGAAACCACAGGATACACGAGAAGGAGTCTTATGTTTTCATATTAAATAAAGCATTGTACAGACTTAAAAAGGAACCCAGGGCATGGTATGACACAATAAACAATTATCTGATGAGCTTGGGGTTTACCAAGAGTGATGAAAATCCCAACCTTTACTACAAGGTTGAAGATGGTTTTCCATTGATTTTGGTCCTATCTGTGGATGACCTATTTCTTACAGGTGATGAAAAGCTCGTAAATGGGTGCAAGAGGGAGCTCACTTCAGAGCTTGAGATCAAGGATATAGGTCTGATGCATTATTTCTTGGGATTGGAGGTGTGGTAGAGACCAGATGATATTTTCCTTAGCCAAGGAAAATATATTGTTGAGATCCTCTAGAGGTTCACGATGATGGATTGCAAGTTCAGGGCCACACCTATAATGAAAAATATGAATCTCTTGAGTGATTCATCTCCATATTTGGTGGATCCCATGATGTACATACACTTGATTAAATCCTTGATGTACCTAGTTAACACTAGGCCAAACATATGTTTTGCAGTGAACACTTTGAGTCAGTACATGGTTGAGCCTAGACATGTACATTGGATAGAAGTAAAACATGTGTTGAGGTACCAACATGGTATAGTTGGATATGGATTGAGATATGTCTTGAATGGAGATGTGAATCTATAGGGTTATACAGACTCTGACTAGGCAGGGAGTGCGGTGGATCGGAAAAGCACATCCAGATGTTGTTTCAGTTTGGGATCGGGCATGATATCATGGTTAAGAAAGAAGCAGACATCAGTGGCACTTAGTGTAGTAGAGGCATAGTATATTGCAGCCACTGTTGCAAGCCATGAAGAAGTGTGGCTTCATGAGTTGCTTGCAGGATTATTTGATCTAGAATTGGAGACAACTTTGATACATTGTGATAATCAAAGTTGCGAGAATCTTGTTTTCCATGAAAATTAGAAGCATATAGAGATCAAATACTATTACATGGAGTTGTGGTTCTCTGGTACATATCCATAAATGAGAAAATAACAAACATTCTCACCAAGTGTCTAGAGTGAAGTATGAGTACTTCATAGACAAGCTTGGTGTGATGCAGAATTTCCACCCTCATTGAGAGGGAGGTGTGATATTTCTCCTCCAGTCGTCTAACCCATTTGACCATGGTTTTCCCATATAGTCATGTGAGGTGACTAAGGGAGTAATGCACAGTCGGGTACAAGTCTTGCCTATGCCATGTGAGGTGGCTAGGTGTGAATAAGACTTGTATCATAGCCTTTCATATGCCATGTGAGGTGGCTAGGTGGGAATGGGGTTATGGTCATAGTCTTGTCTACACCATGCAAGGTGGTTAGGTGTGAATAAGACTACTAGGAGAGGAGAAACATCATAGCATATTCATGGAGACTATGGCAGTAGTTCTGTGCTACTGGACAACATGCTAGTAGTTGTGTGCTACTAGTTGATTACTACGTAGTCATGAGACTATGGTAGTAGTTGTGTGCTACTAGACAAAATTCTAGTAGATGTGTGCTACTAGTTGATTGCTACGTAGTCGTGAGACTATTGCAGTGGTTCTGTACCACTGAATAGTAGTTGTGTACTACTATGATAGTAGTTTTGTACTACTTTGGCAGTGGTTGTGTACCACTGGACAATAGTTGTGTACTACTATGACAGTAGTAGTGTACTACTTTGGCAGTGGTTGTGGACCACTAGACAATAGTTGTGTACTACTATGGCATGACAACAGTTGTGTACTATTGGATGACATTATATTACATGTGTGCCACTAGTTGATTGTTATGTAGTCATATTGGGACTACATCATATTCATAGAGACTGTGGCGGATGATTCAAGCTATCAATGGCATGGCAGTAGATGTGTGCTACTAGTTGATTGCAAAGTAGTCAATGGATTATTGGATGAAGATATCATGTAAAGATACATCCCTAGCTAAGAGGGAGTTTTTATGTTTCGGTAGTTGTGGGAGGTATTTTCCTCCTGGAAAACTTTTCTTAGAGAAGAAGAAGATTCCAATAATTCAAAGGAAAACCATTGAACAGTTGAAGAACACCCCGAAAAATAAAAACGTGAAATAGAAGACCACAGAAGAGAAGTCAGACCAAAGGAAATAACAAAGTAAATTTGAAGACCCATAAATAATAATTTGGCCCCAGACGGGCACCCAAATTAGTATAAATACAAGTCTAGGTCAGTTCATTTGTACAACCACACAGTTCTCCTTATGTAGTGTGCACTAGCAATTTGTAGCAGTTTCAATATTTATAGCCTCTAGTTCTCTTGAAGAGTGCACCCTACTTGGGGAAGGATGTTCTTGGTGGCTCTTGGTGATTTCTCTTGTGTGCTACCTCTGGAGAAGTTTATCTAAGGTTGTGTGGCGATTCTCAATTGCTTCGTGCCAGTTATCAGTTGTAGTTGCAGTGGTAGTTGTAGTTGCAGTATCAGTTGCAATTACCATTTACCAGTGGATCCAACTTTGTAGTTCCCATTCTAGTGATGCGCCTATCTTGGTGCTATCTCTCTAGTGTGCTATCTTGGTTCCAATTATGTGGTGTTTATCAGTTGTCTATCCTCACTAGGGTTTGAAAAGAAGAAGAGATAAGTATTTTTTATCAGGGTTCCTCATTGTTGGTTTGATCTTGTGATTAGAGCTTGTTCATGGTTGTATTGGAATATTCTTTCTAAGAAACGTTGGCTAGGTTTTTCCCTGAGTTTGGGGTTTTCTCGGGATAATCATTGTGTCTTCTTGTGCTTATTTATCTTTTGATTATATATTTCAGCATATGATTATTGAATGTTAAAAGAAGATAAAAATTCTATGGTAAACCTAATGTTAACGAAACTAATGAAAATATAACAATTATCTTTATTCAACCATTTTTCATTTGTGGGAGTCCCATTGAGGGTAATAAATGATGCTTGAAGAGATCTAAACCCCGCAAACCTACAAGCCTACATTCTGCGTTTCTATTCACTCCAAAATAACTTGCATTCTTCCACAACATACAAAATGGGTTGTCCTTGTACTTAGTATATTTTCTAATTGTGGATGGGGAAGTCTCCCTACATCTCCTCTTCCATATCTCGCACAACCCACAATTATGCATCCATCACTATGCACTCTACATCACTCATTTTACACCTCCATACTATACATTTTCCATTCATCCTAGTAGGTAATTGAATTCCCTGAGAAAGTTTATGTTTGTACCACGACATCAATAGACACATGAGTTGAATTAAAAACCTTAGTAATAATGCATTTCTCGTGAATTCCCCACCTTAAATCCAAATCAAATCATGCAATTAGCAAATTTTAACCAAGATCTACAAAATGTGATATTAAGGAAGTATGTGGATAATTTAGTGAGTTAAATCCTCTTTGTAAACTCCTACTATGATAGAACTACCAACTTTTCATTCTAATCGACCTTTTCCAAACATTCCCAATAAGAAAAGAGAGCTCTATTGTGGAGACATTGTAAATACACTAGGATGTGAGGACCATTCATTCCTATGGTCTGAGGCATTTAAATGGTACACAACACTCTTTCCTAAAGAAAAGAGTTCAAATAAAGTTTTGACTTCTAGAATAGCATTGGTTGGTTGTATACTAGAGGTATCATATTTTAAGGAGTTGATTCTCTAGTGTGTTGACAATTTCAATAGCGGGAAGAGAATAATTTAATTCCAGTGGAAGACACTCCATGATCCTACTATGTCGTTCAAAAGTTCAAAAGAACATTGGTTTTTAAGGGCCAACCATGGATGGACAAAGATATTAGAAATTTTATTTTGAAGCCGTCAGACCTCTCTAAGAATTCTACCCAGATAGAGGTATGTTCCTTGAAATACCCATATAAAGAGTTCGTTTGGTTATTTTCCATAATTATTGGAAAAGAATCCAAAGCCAATATGTTGATATACATACTGGATGCATTTCACCTCTCTTATCATGAGAGTGTCATGTTTGATTGGGTACAAATTATTTCGAGCGGAGTTTCTTTCCATCTTATGAATTTCCATAAAACTAAAAATTTATTTATGAGTTCCTACTTGATTTTCACAAGTGCATACTGCCATACTTTCGAAGATTTGCCTCGCGCGAGGAGTGTTGATTTTGGCAAATAACCAGTTCATTTTTGGTATTCAACATTGTGGAAACACAAATCCCAATATCATTTTTATGTATTACATAACGTCTTTCTGACTACTTTCAAGAAGCTAGTTTATGGTCCCACCACATTGAGATTATATATAGAAGTTGTTGCCTTCTTGGCAGAAAAGGGGGATTTCGAAAGCTTGGATAAATTTAGTTTCATAAGATTGCATGGTTTCAAGGGGAAACCTTTCTTCCTTCCTTTTTATGTATCATATAAACTCTTTGTTTTTGAATTCTACAAGCAGTACAAGTTCTCGGTGCATTTCTCTAACGAGAAGAGAAGAAGGAAATTCATTCCATTGCCCTGGAAAATTGGGGAAATCATTGTCAAAAGTATCTCCCATATAGATGAATTTTAATCCCTAGAAAAATCTCCATGTTATGTATGAAACCCCTTATTAATCCCTAGATATTGAATTATTACATTTCTAGTGTTATATTTGTATGTCGGCCAGAACCCTTCATTGCACCCTTTCATTATAATTGTACCTTCTGTCTCCTATATATATACTAAAGAGACCTAGTCTTAGGAGCATATTATCTCATCTCATATTGTAATATGAATTGGATATATTGTAAAAGGATGTTTTCCCCTCGAGCTAGACTATATTCATTGAATTTTTATCATTTTTAAAGCATTGGATCTTAACATTTGGTATAAGAGCATCGATCTTAGGTTTTTGCTTCTTCAAGCAAGACATCTTGGTATTTTTTACGTAACTTTTTTGTGGGACACTTCAGACAGTGAAATTTGGAGGTTACTTAAAATACATATCAAGGTACCTATGGTATAAATTCCAAGTTCTAGTTCATTATAATTCTGTAGATGAGCCTACAAAAGATAGGGTTTCTGACTCATCCTGAATTCAATTTTAAATGAGTCATCTTGGTATTTTCTCTGTAACTTTTTTATGGGAGGTTTCAGACATTGAAATTTTGTGGAGACTGTAGAGACATATCCTAGTATAGGTGGTCCAAATTTCACATTATGGTTCACTATAATTTTATATGTATATTCCATCTAAGACAAGGATTGTGACTAATCCTGAAATCAATTTGAAAAGAGTCATCTTGGCATTTTCATTGTAACTTTTTTTCTGTGAAGTTTCAAACTCTGAAATTTTCATAATCTTGAGGAGACATAGCAAATTACATATGAAAAATGTTTCATATTTTTAATCATTATAATTTGTGAAACATATCTTGTGGAATTTTGGGTTGTTTACTAATCCTAAAAGTAGTCTTAAACAAGACATTTTGGTATTTTTGCTATAACGTTTTATTAGAGTACTACATGCTGAAATTTCAAACTTGGAATAGTTCAAAGTTCAAAGAAATATCAGGAAAAATGTCAGCAATCCATTCATGCTCCAAATTAAGGGTTTGAAAGGTATGCAACTTACAATTGGCACAATTGTTTATTAGAAGATCTATTTTTGGGGATTCAAAATTTGTGATAAAGAGGGAAAAGAGAAGCATTATTATTTTTTCACATGGAAAAGGGTTATACAAGAAATAATACTAGTACTCCTCATAAAATCTCAAACATGACTTCCGAAGAAAATGAAGACTTTGAAAACAAACTAACACAATTAAATAACCAAGTTGATGAAATGAGTGGTAGTATGTTGAAACTAATGGATTTATTACGTTCTCAGGAATCCCTAAAAAAAGAAATTGAAGATGAAATGAAAAATCAAATGAATGAAAATAATGCACATATGGAAAATAAGATGGATGAAAAAATGTATCAAATGCAAAAGAAAATGGATGAATTGCAAAATTCCATGTCTTCCAAGATATTGCATGATCTAGACGACAAACTCACTAAAGCAGGTATCCAATTGCAAGGAAATCATAAAAATGTACAAGAAATAAATATTGAGTCCCAGAAACATGATTATTCATCACTTCAAGATCCCCATCATCAAGTTTTCAATGTGGTTCCAAGGACCTAATTCACTCCAAAGATCGATATGAGGAAGATTGATGGTAAAGATCCTATAACATGGATATTCCAAATGGAGCAATTATTTGATCTACACCAAATGCCGATATTACAAATGGCACCTATTGCATCCTTGCATTTAGAAAATGATCAATTGTTTTGGCATCTATGGCTTTGTGAAACAAAAAATAATTCTATTATGTCTTGGTCCATTTTTATGGATGAATTGATATCACATTATCGGGATATTGAGAGAAATACATTCTTTAGTCAATTGATAAATCATCGGCAAAAAGGTCCAATTATAGAGAACATCAATATCAAGGTAAAGAACATTCCTGAGTATAATTTGTTAGATCTATTTATGGGCACTTTAAAGGAAAACATTCAACATGAGGTGCATCTCTTCAAACCTAAATCCCTAGAGCAATATATCAGTATGGCAAGAAAAGTGGAAAAAAAAAATATGGCTACTAGAAGGGTGGCCACTGATAAATATAGAGAGCACCATGTTCCCTCTCCTAAACTGACAAGGTTAACACCCCAACAAATGGACGAGAGAAGAGAAAAGGGACTATGTTTCAATTGTAACAACAAGTACAATAAGGGGCATAAATGCGGTGAGAATAAATTATTCTACCTCGACTGTGAAGAGGAAGAATATCAAGAATCAGAACCATCACAAGATCCAAATATAGAAGAGATTACTCCAACAATATATTACCATGCATTGGACAACATCAATACTCCATAAACCCTCAATATACAAGGATACATCAAAAATAAAAAAAGGTATCAATATTGATTGATTATGGAAATGCCCATAATTTCATCAATTAAAAATTAGCAAAAGATCTCAATTTCTTTGTATACCCAGCACTAGAGTTTCAAGTAATGATTACAGATGGAGGTACCATAAATTTTTCTAGGAAGTACCATAGTATTAAGCTCAACATGGGGGAGTATTGTTTGGATGGTCCCATGATTTCCATCCAAATGGGTGGTGTTGATGTTGTATTAGGGATCCAATGGTTACAATCATTGAGAAGAGTGGCCCTTAATTTTCAATATCTTTTCATGACATTTTTTTCATATGGCAAGGAAATTGAGATTAGAGGTATCCAAGGGAAACCCTCTAAGGTAATCATCTCGAATAACATGGAAAAATTACTCAAAAAGGGACACTGTGATGTAATTGCACAAATTTGCTCACTTGATGTTTAAACATCTATAGTGTCTACTCCATAAGATATCCAAATAGTTATCAATAATCATTCCAAGGTATTTGGTGAAATGCCTAAGAGCTTTCCACCTACTCGAGATCATGACCATGCTATTCATTTGCAACCAAGAAGTGTACCACCTAACATTAGGCCTTAAAGGTATCCATATGTATAGAAGAGTGAGGTTGAGTGTATGATCCAAGAAATGTTAGAGGTCGACATAATTCAACCTAGCCAAAGTTCTCTCTCTTAACCAGTGGTGATGGTTACAAAAAAGGATGGTCCATGGTGTATGTGTCCATATTATAGACAACTCAACAAAATGACAATCAAAGATAAGTTTCCTATTCCTGTCACTAATGAAGTATTAGATTAATTTCATGGAGAAAAATTGTTTACTAAGTTGGATCTTCATTCGGGATATCATCAAATCAAAATGAGGCAGGAAGACATTCCCAAAATAGATTTTAGAAAACATAAAGGTCATTATGAGTTTTTGGTTATGCCATTTGGACTTACTGATGCACCTTCAACATTTTAAATCTTGATGAATTATATTTTCAATCCCTTCCTTATAAAAATTGTGTTAGTATTTTTTGATGACATACTAATCTATGAGAAATCTTGGGAAGAGTATGTACAACATGTTTACAGAGTATTACAACTATTAGAAGAACAACAAATTTATGCAAAGCCTTTCAAGTGTGCCTTTGGGGTTCAAGAAGTGGAATATTTGGATCATATTGTATCTCATGACCCTAACAAAAACTAAAGCTATGAGGGAATGACCAATCCCCAAAACCTTGAAGAAACTTATAGGATTCTTAGGATTGAGAGGCTATTACCGCAAGTTTGTCAAGAACTTTGGTCAAATAACAACACCTCTAACAACATTATTAAATAAGGAAACATTTTCTTGGACTAAATAAGAAACAAATCTTTTAAAAAACATAAGGAGGCTATGTGTACAATTCTCGTCCTAGCCACAACTAATTTTACAAAAACATTTATTATGGAGTGTGATGCCACAGGCCATGGAATTGGTGCAATTTTAATGCAAGAAGGAAAGCATATTTCCTTTGAAAGTAGCCAACGTAAAGGAAAAAAATTAATCAAACATATTTATAAAAAATAATTGTTGGCCATACTACATGCAATTCATAAATGGCACCCTTACCTAATAGGAAGACACTTCAAAGTAAAAATAGATCATGATAATTTGAAGCACTTATTGAAGAAATGATTATCTTCAGAAGAGAAACAAAAATGGGTTACAAAGATGCTAAGTTATGACTTTGACATTATTTATAGAAAATGAAAACATAATGTTGTGGCAAATGTCATTTCAAGGAAAGAAGAAGAAATAGAAGGTTCACTATGTGTTATTTATATTTTTTGGCACAGCGGCATACCCAGGGTTCAACACTACAACAACGCACCAACAAAAACCTGACTACCATCCCTTTCGGCAACACTTGTGAAGTAGATGAAGTCTCACCCAAGGTAGAGGCATGGGATGAAGTCTCACCTGAGGTAGAGGCATGGGTGGTTGTAGGACTTAGATGTCTGCAACCTTATTTGTGACACCGATCTGTGATTACAAAAACTTAACAAAGCACTTAGTAGTTATAGTTCATCAGTATTTAACCAATATCTACTTCATAGATAAAACCCTAATTACATAGCACTGCATTATTCACACAGATCCAATAAATTCAACCACTAAGCACATCAACATAGATCATATCTATCATTCATTCATAGTATTCATCACTAAGCTATCATATTAGATTATTCTAAGAATATATCAGTGCACTAAGCATTTAATAAGATAAACAAGAGGGAAACCATAAAGCACAAAGAAACCATAACATAGGATATACGTGGTTCACCCCCACCCTAGGGCTACGTCCACCAACTCTTCTTCTCTTTTATTATCTTAGGTCAATCAGCTACATGCTTAGAGCCTTGAGATATTACTCCGTAGAGGACAGGATATCTACACACTTTTCTAGATCCTCCTTCCTCGAGTTACAACACAAAGCCTTCCACAGTCTCTTACAATCACTTGCACTTAGCTCTTCAAGTCTCACACAATATGCACAAAGAAATTACACTTACCACTTGCACTTAGCGCCTAGCATCACGTATATGAATATCTCCTTACATCACTTAGACATCTATTTATACATTACAAAAGGGGCCTAAACATGGGTAAACCCCATGGGCCAACATCCCCATACCCGTTACATAAGCCCACAACCCAAAAATCCCTAAAAAGGGGTCGAGATCCCACAATCTCTTCTTCGACTTGCGCTCCACCTTTGATAGCCTGTCAAAGTCCCAAAAGTAGGTGAAACCTGACCAAGGATCCTCAAATCTTGGTCAAGGGCCAACAGGCCCCCAACACTCACCTGTGACTCGTCCCGAGACACTCTGGTCTAGATAGATTTGCTTCGAAAGCCTCGATATTGTCTCAGGCTACTTCGACCTATTGTTATGCCACGACCTCATGTTCTATGAAATCTTGGATTACTGCTTTGTTGACAGGTCCCTCTAAGCATTGTTGATCTGCAGTGACGACTTTCCCCAGTTATTTTCCTCAGCCTTCAATCTCTGTGAATAGTTGGCAAGCCTCATCTTGAATTGGTTGGAGTCTCTGAGTCACTTCCATTACTTTGTTATGAATGGTGTGCACCTGTTGTTGAGAATTGCGTTGTTCTTGGGATTGCTTCATCCTTTTGACTGCTGACAGGGGCTTCAACTGTGCCTGTATTGTTTATGCTTACTACTTTTCCTCTTGGAGTGATGCATCCCCCCTCCCCTTCGAAGTTCTACGACCTCTCGATCACTAGATCGTTCTATATCCTTGAGCTGAAACAACCCTTTGGTTCCTGTTGGAACCTCTATCAAACAAATATTCATAGGTCCCTTTATGAAACTCACCCTATGTGAACAAGCACCAAGCGGGAGCTCCACCCCATGTGATCACGGGATGTGACTGCGCGCCTACACAAACTGTGTTTCGGAACTTCGTGTATTGGTACTTTGACGTGTGAGCCACCCTTGACTCTCCAACTCCTGATAGCCGAAATCATGACAGGGATTAAGTCATTTTAGCTCCTCCCTTTAGTTACACCACATGGGTTTTGGCTATGACCTGGGGCTAAATTTCCCAATATTTCCTTCACCTAGATCAACAGTCCAGGTTTCCTGTGATCTTATGGTTCAGATCATGTCGTGAGTATGGAATTCACCAATCCTAGACTCTACTCCTTTAGCTTTCTTCAATAGCGAGTCAGCGAAATGTTGATCTCCCGCCACGCATCCCTCCAAAATGGATGGTCTTGATGACGTTAGTACAACCAACGGTTGTGATATTTTCGGAATGATCAATGATCGTAACCTTTTCGCAAGTTTTCGGTTCACAAGGTCGAGAGGTTTCTTTCTCTTCAGGTCTTGCGATCGTCGAAACCTCAAAACCCTTTCTGGACAATCGACAGTCCAGATATCCCCTCTATCCGACGATCATGATCGAATCACAATTTCACGAATCATGAGTTCTTACAACTCGAAATTTGACTCCTTTGATGTGCAGGTCAGCAAAACATGACTACTCAACACGTGTTCCCTCCGATGGATGGCTATGATCATGTCGGGGTTTTGGATTTCACAAAACTCACCTCCCTGTGCACTGTGAAGAAATTTAAGCTTTGTGCACTTCCTCCAGATCCAACAGTTATCGATCCACGGTGCTCTGATATTATGGTTCCAATCTAATATCTCTTGTTCTCTCTTCTGGGTGTACGGATGTGGATTCGATGGTCCATATCTTTTCCTTCCATCTTATCTTACGGCTAATGTGATCTCCCTCTTGAGATTTTGTGCCTTCTTCCCGAACTTGGAAGATTTCAATACTTAGAAGATTTTGATCTTCTCCTTTCCTGCGAATCCAATTTATGGATCTCATGAACACTTTATGGAAGTACTATCCCTTCTGATATTTTTCCCTTGAATTATTTTTTGATCTCCCACGCACACCTTGCTTTATAGGGATTCGAATAACTCAGTTTGAAGGATTTTCTTGAAAAGAAAATGCTTCTCGCCCACCTGACATTCTTCGACTCTGGTTCTTCAAAGCTCGTTAGCTTCTTGATGTTGTTCACACCTTGCACCTGGTATAAGTTTCCTCAGTTCCCTATGAACTCCTCTTTGAGCCAATCTGAGACTCATTCGATGCACTCCTTGCATTCAAGATGCACACATTGCATACAAGTATCAGAGGAGAAACAAAATGAAACTCAACCAGTTTCAACGTGAATTCATACAGTGAATATCTCGAACTCTCATACATGAAAGTGAAATGTAAAAACTCATACATACAGAATATGATCCAGGTGGATATCATTGGCCACCCACCTTTTTTGACTGGCCCAAAACAGTTTTCTGTCAATTTTGGCAATTTACTATTTTTAGCAGTTTTTAACTTCCGAGCCAATTTGAGGGCCCAAATGAATATTTTTCGAGATAGAGGTTCTCAATAATATACATGAGATTATTGAGGCCCCAAACTTAATCTTCTTGACTATACCTTTCCAATGGGCTATCATATGCCTAAAGAAGAGATCGTATGCAAAAGTTACGACCCTAGGAAGTTAATGCACTAACTTACCCAAACGGGGCCCACATGACTTTTGGTGCTTCATCTCCTAGGGTTAGGTTTTTGGATGTCTATAGTTTTTGGCATTCCTATTTATTGTAAAAATGCTTTCAGAGCCTCATTTTAATCACCTTCTTGCGAATGCAAGTAGCCGTCACATCTCTTCTCAGAGATAAGTTGCCACCATTCTAGCGAGTCTTTCACTCTGTATTTTTACAGTCTCTATACATTTATTTCATTAATAAAAATTGTGTATTACTGTATATATGTGTTTATGGTTGCATCTCTGATACATTTCTTCTATATTATTTAATATCTATGATATCTCTGTGCATTTATTTATTATATCTCTACTCTCATTTTGTGCCAAAAATAATTCGGATCAGTGGTATCAGAGCAGGTTGCTCTTGATAATTTTTCAATGCATGTCCCCGACGAGGTCCAAGTATATAAAGTTGGGTATAGAGCTTGTCTCTCTTGAATAAAATCTCTCTCACACACCCAAGAAATCCTCAATGGCGGAAGAAAAGAAAAACGATGGAGCAAACGATCCTATCAATATGTTGCTTGAGCAAGCTCTCACGCGACAGAGGGACAAAACAATGGATAATTTTTTTCACATCCTTCAATGCCTGCCAATAGAAACAGGAGAATCTTCATCAAGTGGCCACTTTGGAAGAACCTCTCCTTTCAAGGTACAAGTTAATTTTTATATTCTTGTATTTGAAGGACAGATAGATGCAGAAGCCCTAGACAAATGGTTAAATTTGCTAGAAAGTTATTTCTCTGTTCACAATTTTTTCGACAGAGAAAAGATCACCTTCACACTCCTTAAATCTCTCCCTCGTGTCAAACATTGGTGGGAAACTTACTAGGATCAAATTTCCATAGAGGATTCTGGAATATATGGGGTCGATCCCACTTGAGATTTTTTTGTGGATGCGGTAAAGGAATAGTATTACCCTGTTGGCAATTGTGAGGACCAGTACATGAGATGGCACACACTGCAACAAGAGAGGGGCCAAGTAGTTCTAGATTTCACCAATACCTTCCATACCTTGCACACCAAGCTGGGTATCAAAGACTCCAAACAAAATTTGGTTCTGAAATACCATCGGGCTCTACACAGATACATCCAAACTGAAATGGATTTTCTAGACATCTCATCACTCGGTGTTGCTTATCGATATGTTGTTAAAACTGAGCAGAAATTTAAGCACCATAACAAACAGGATTTTGGATCTGTAAATCCACAACAACCAAAGTACGACAAAGATGACCCTAACAAACAATCTCCCGAAAACCAATCCAAGCCACAAGAAAAGAAGGGTCATGGGAAGACAAAGAAGGACACCGGAAAATGGTGTGATTTCCACAAAATCCCCTGACACAACACCAATGAATGTCACTCAAAACAATCATTGGTGGCTGAGATCAAAGACAAGGAGCCGAACCCTGATTCAGAATCTAATTCTGAAAATACTTGTAAAAGACATATCATTAATGTAGACCCCACTACTATTGTCGCGACCGCAACAATTCAACCAGAAGAACCAATAGATACTGAAGAGGGGGAGCACCTTTTTCATTCACAAATGTGGGTGAAGGGGACCCCACTAAATTTTATTATTGATAGCGGAAGCTAGAAGAACCTCATCTCAGTAGAGGTTGTCAAACAGTTGGGATTGTCGACAACACCACACCCGTAGCCATACAACATCAGGTGGCTTCGCCAACGATGAGATCTCCATGTCAGCCAACAATGTCGATTGCCATATGACATCCAACCCTTCAAGGATGAGGTATTATATGATGTTTCCCCATTAGAGGTCTGTGATGTTCTCTTGGGCCAACCATATATGTGGAAGTGCCATGTTGTTTATGAGTCTTGACCCCGCAGTGTCATTGTTTCTCTAGGGGGTCATCTCTACAGAATACCAGAGGTAGTTCTGACTACTGTTCAACCTAAAAAGTACCGCAATTTAGTATCTCATACTGAAAAATTTAGCTTCTTCACAATATGTTCAAAATGGGAGCGGAAGGACACTGGAACCACTACAGCCTCGCCCCAAGCACCATTTATCCAACAGAAGTAGATCGACAAGGTTGTAGAAAAGAGAAAATATTCCTTCTGCACATCATCCTCTCATATATCTTGAATTTTTGAACAGCCTCAGCCTCAATAGGTTCGTGACAGACTTCCACAAACTAGGCAGTGTGATGTCTCCAGCAAGGCAAGCAACTCACCAAGATGTAGATTCAACAAACTCTTTTCCCTCTCCCCCGAGAACTCAATGCAATGGATACCATTGCTTCCTAATGAGGGAGGATTGATCTAGGTGGATATTGGTGGCAACCCACCTTTTCCGACTAGCCCAAAACAATTTTCTGGCAATTTTGGAAATTTACTATTTTTAGTAGTTTTTAACTTCTGGGTTTAATTTGAGGGACCAAATGAAGGTTTTTCATGATAGAGGATCTTAATTATGGTTTACAACATTATTGAGGCCCCAAAATGAATCTCCTCGATGATACCTTTCCAACGGGCTATCATATGCCTAAAACGGATATCATATGCAAAAGTTACGACCCCGGGAAGTTAATGCACTAACTTACCCAAATGGGACCCACATGACTTTTGGCGCTTCATCCCCTAGGGTTAGGTTTTTGGATGTCTAGAGTTTTTGGAATTCTTGTTTATTGTAAAAAGGCCTTAAGAGACTCATTGTAATCATGTTTTTGCAAATGCCAGTAGCTGTCACATCTCTCCTCAAAGATAAGTTGCCACCATTCTAGCGAGTCTTTCACTCTGTATTTTTACAGTATCCGTACATTTCTTTCATTAATATAAATTGTGTATTACTATATATCTGTGTTTATGGTTGCATCTCTGATACATTTTTGTTATATTATTGAATATCTGCAATATCTCTGTGCATTTCTTTATTATATCTCTGCTCTCATTTCGTGCCAAAAATAATCCATATCAGAATAACATTCATGCAATCACATTTGAGATGAACACAATTCCAAGATTTTGGGACAATTTTCGTCTGTTCTATTCATTCATGAAACAAAAATTACATAGTGTTCCTCTACTCTACTCTTCTCTATTGTTCTCCCTATTTTGGTTCTTACATTCTCCCTCTTACAATGTAATACTGAAAAACTATCTAAGGACTAACTCTACAAACTCTCTCGTCATGTTCTAAAATCTATCATTTCAAACTTTAAAAACTAACACCTCCTCTATTCTATTACAATAACTACTAATTACTACTATATAGATTTGACACTCTATATTTGTAGTTTCTTACTGTCCTTAGATAATTTACAAACAATTTTCATTAAAAAGAATGTTGTTACAAAAATATCTCAACAACCCATTTAAATTATGAGTTAATGCTTGATTTGAAATTTTGTCATTGATGAGATGTCATTCGTTTTCCTCCACGCGTGCATTGTTGACTTTGAAGGCGATGCTCCTGCATCATGGAGTTGTGAATCCAGTGCCTCTAATTTATAATCCTCATTGATTCACTCATAAGTCTGGGCGCTGTGATCACTTAGTTGTTTACATTACATGGTGAGGGCCTTGATTCTTTCAACTGCACTTCGAGTAGTTGCTTCTCTTTGATCTTGTACATCCAGTGGAGTGTTGGGAATTGTTCAGAGCTCTAAGTCTGTTATTATTTTTTGTAGCTACTGGATATATTCTACAAGTTTCACTACCTGATGCTCCACTCGGTCTTATTCCTTTGGCTCTAATCCTGTCACAGAGCGAAGTGCTCTATCGACTGCTTCTTTGACTCCTCGTTGTTCTGTGAGCAACTGTTCCTTTTCTTGCTTGGCTTGCGATCTCTCTTCTTCATACTTGGCTTGAAGGTCCACTTTCTCCTTTTTTGTAACCTGACATTGCCCTACCATTTCTTCTTATTCTTTCTTCAGGGCCACTATGGCTTGTTCTTTCTCTTCTTGCGCTCGACGAAGGTGGGCTTTGGTCGCATCAGCTAGTATGTGGAGTTGCGCAAGCTCATCTCCCAACTCTGGTTCCTCTGATGGTGGGGGTAAAATGGACACTATGTGGCTAGATTGAAGGGCATGTTGTAACCCTCTCAGCTATGTCATAATTCTTTCATACAAGTCTTCTTGCTTGGCTTCGTTGTTATGCAAAATGTCCTGTGAAGCATCTGATACGGTTGCAATGATGAAATGGAAGTCATCGATCATGAGTACAGTCTGAAGCTTTGGCTTGCTTTCTTTTAATTTCTTCCGCGAGGTAGGTTTCGTGGGGGAAACCTTCCTTTTCTTCAATGTATATACGTCATCAAGGGGGTTCCGTGGTGGGGTTACTTCGCCTTTCCACTGCTTATCTTCTTCCCCTGCTTTTTCTTCTTTCTCCTCTTTGTCCACCTCATCACCTCCTCCTCCACCAGGTGAATCTGAGAAAGTCTCTTCTAAGGTGTTGCTCAGTTCCTGTACATATTTTTTCTTCTTCCTTCTACTACTGTTGGGTGCATTATACTCCTCATGGGTAACTACCAGGCTTCCAATGAGGTTTGGGTCAGACAATTTTTCCTTAGTGACTGGTATAAGGAACTCTGCAGGCCATTCCTTAGTGATTTATTCCAGGTCCTCCTCGGTGATATTATAGTATGAATAAGTTTCTTCTTTATTCTCATATATGTGTGCGATGATATATATGAAATGCATATCTGCGCGAAACTTCATAAGGGGTCTAAACCTATCTAGAGTTTTTGGTGTCATCTGGGGGAACGATTTGACAACCCTTTTTAGCTACAGGTAGTAGGTATGGAATATTGTGTTTGATTTCCACTATTATCCCATGTCTCTTGAGTACCAGAGTGTGGTGAACTTCGCAACAAGTGATTCGAACGGCTCAATGTCCAGGAAGGTCACACCTTTCGGCATCTCCCTAGATGTAAATGCGATGAGGATCAGCAGCCAACTAAAGTGGAACTCGTAGCCCTAATCCTGAGATTCATGGCAATCGAATTCTAGCTGGGTGACTAAGTACTTCAACCAGTTCATCTGTAATCCCTCCATGCACTTTCCTGTCAATTCAACCACAAACCCTATGACCTGCGTGGGTATGTTATTTTAGACTAGCTTACCAGCAATCAAATCGAAAGAGAGGCACATTGCACCATTCTGAATGGAGGCTTCCTTATAGCCTCACGTCCCCTTCTCTACATTTCCATAGATGTCTTTAATCTTCTGTGTCAGGGCAAGGTCTGCAGCCTTCCCTAGGTAGAAGTCCTGTGGATCGGGTCCCTGCATGCTCAATCTGGTGATCCTATGGATCAACATCAGATTGACGGTAATACAACTGTCTAACCATAAATAACCACCATGGAAGCATGACAATGGGAGTTTAACGCATGCATTAACCTACTGGTGCCTTCCAAAGTGTGGAATTTTCATGACATTAAGGATATTGGACTGTGCAATGTTCATGGTCCATGGCTGGGGGATGATCTTTGATCTCTTTCCCTTCATATTAGTCAAGTACTTGTGAGGTGTGATCATGTTGTAGGTATTGCATTCCCCTAGATTATAGTCACTGATCTTTAAGGTTGGAATCCTCTCCAACTATAGTCTGACTACGTGTATCCCCTTCGAGAGGTACGTCATGATGATTGTGTAGTCTAAGTGCCTCGAGACACTGTCATGATTCACTGCGTTGGCTAGAGGTGAGATGAAATCGGGTAGAATAAACGGGATTAAATTCGCATTCACTAAGTCATCTTTGTGCTTGGTTATCTTCTCGTCTGTAACGCAGGATGGTCTGGATCCGCAAGCACTTGACAGGGAATATTGCACTCCTCGCGTCGATGAAGCTTGAAATCCTGTGGACATCACTCTCTCTTCCATAAGGTCAATTAGAAATTCTTCGACGACTTTCTCTATGATTCTAAGCTTGTCTGGCATACACGCTCAGATCGGATAACTTAGGTGGATCAATAAATGCTCAAAGCAATGGAACAGATTTCAATCTCAATAAACACAACGCGGTAGCAATGAGTTCTCTTGTTGGCTTGGATACAATTCACAAAAGTGTTCTCGATGCAACGGTCGATGGAATAAGTAGAAAACGATGTAACGGATCTTCTCCAACTGACAAAAGGCCTTCATCAATGCAGTTTTGTTTGTTATGGTGTGGTCCCAATGGTCCAATGGTGATATTTCTGGTCATAATTGTTGTTCTAACCGTTCAGGGCATCGGGATAACGGTTATAATGATTTCAATGGCTATATCACTCCGCCATGGAAAAGTGCCATGTTGTCTTGTTCTAATATCCCGACAAAGTTCCAGTTTTGCAAACCTTCCTTCTACGAAGTCCCCTTTGTGACCTTCTGTAACTTTTCTATTTTTTCTCTCTACTTATTGAGTTTTCTAGCCTTCTTCCCGATGATCTTCATCTCGGTATTCCTCTTTCCATTCTGATTCTTATCTCCTTTTGGTATAGTAACTTCTCTTTGTTGAGATTCCTTCATAGGGTTCAAGGGAAATAATTCTTCTATGTCTGGGGTAGGTGCTCCGTTCTTCTGTGAATATTCTTGTGTTCGTTCAACTTCGACACCCAAGTTTCTATTTTTAAATAGCTTCGATCTATTCTCTTTTTCTTCAATCAAGTGCATTATCCTCCTAGTCATGAAATCTTTTAATTCTTGCTTCTTTTGTTCTAAGACTTCTTCTTCTTTTCTTCTGGTCTGATTTCTCTCAATCCAAGGTTTTCATAATAACATAGCAAATGGGGCGTTGATCTCAATAAATTTAACAACCTCAAAATATTCCTCTATCGTAGTTTCATGAGCACTCATAACTATCTGGGTGAGTCTTCCACATAGGGTTATCATCTTTCCTCTAAATAATCCTATTCCTCCTAATGAAGGAATCATAGCAGGATTTCTAAACATTTCCCAGGTTCTTTTTGTCATAATATTCGCATGTGTTCCTCATCTAGAACACAGTATATGTCGAAGTCTCCTATTCTTGTTTATATGCACTATTTTTCTTTGAAGATCTCTGATAAGTTGATATTTCGGTGATCAGTCAGGGTTTCTTTCATTTGCAATAATTCAGTCTCTGATTCTTTCTGGGGTTATGTCGTGGTATTAGCTTCTTGATCTTCCTCAGGTTTTTCTTGTCTCATATTCATTCTTTCAACCTTAGCAATCTTTCTAGGGAAATCCAAAACTTCATGATCCATATCTTGAGAACAAAGACAACTAGGTCTTCTACTAGGGAATTTCTTAGCTAGATGTCTCAGTCTTCTGCAATTATAACAAAGAGTTAATATTCTCTTTCTTTGAAATGATCCCCAACCTTTCAAGTACTGCACACTAGGATCATAGTAGCTAACCTGCAAAAAAATATTTCTAGGTTCCTGCATCCATTTGTTAGTCCAAACATTCTTTCTATGCATAGGAATAACATATCTTTCATTACTTTTATCAGATCTACTCATATCAAACTTTATTCCATCTAGTTTTTCCTTACTTTTCAAGCTAGGACAAAATTTATCAAACATACCTAGATCCATACTTTTGAAACAAAAATTTCCACTTATCTTTCCTTTTTCAATCAAAAATTTTCACTTTTCTTACCTTTAACAAATCACAAAGCCTTCAAATATTACCTCTTTTCTTGATATCTAACTTTTCTTCTTAGCACAGAGCTTCACAAGTTAAGTAGACTACTGCGCATTAAAGAAACATATCTACGCATAGAGCTTTCTTTTCTTCAGTTCCCAGCAATCACAGTTTTAGTTCCCAACAACAGAACCATTTGTTGGCACAGGGTCAAACCTAGGGTTCAACGCTACAACAGTGCACCAACAAAACCCTAACTATTGTCCCTTTCGGCAACACCTGCGAAG
Source organism: Picea engelmannii (assembly GCA_009831015.1). Classification (NCBI taxonomy): domain Eukaryota; kingdom Viridiplantae; phylum Streptophyta; class Pinopsida; order Pinales; family Pinaceae; genus Picea; species Picea engelmannii. The sequence goes on from ML793943.1 coordinate 154,676, forward strand.
CAGATGAAGTCTCACCCAAGGTAGAGGTAGGGGTGGTTGTAGGACTCGGATGTCTGCAACCTTAGTTGGGACATCGTTTTGTGATTATAACACCTTAACAAAGAACTTAGCAGTTACAATTCATCAGTATTTAACCAGTATCTACTTTGTAGATAAAACCCTAATTACAAAGCACCGCAGTATTCACATGGATCCAATATAATCAAGCACTAAGCACAACATAGATCATATCTAGCATTCATTCACATTATTCATCCCTAAGCTATCATATTATATTCTTCTAAGAATATATCAATGCACTAAGAATTTAATCACATAAACAAGAGGGCAACCATAAATCACAAAGAAACCATAACACAAGATATATGTGGTTCACCCCCACCCTGGGGATACATCCACCAACTCTTCTTCTCTTTTATTATCTTTGGTCAATCAGCTACATGCACAGAGCCTTGAGATATTAATCCGCAAAGAAAAAGAGATATGTGCACTTCGCTAGATCCTCCTTCCCCAAGTTACAGCACAAATCCTTTCACGGTCTATTACAATTACTTTCACTTAGCTCTGCAAGTCTCACACAATATGCACAAAGCAATTACACTTACCACTTTCACTTAGCACCTAGCATCACATAGATGCATATCTCCTTACATCACCTAAACATCTATTTATACATTACAAAAGGGGCCTAAACATGGGTAAAACCCATGGACCGACATCCCCATACCCCTTACATAATCCCACAACCCAAAAATCCCTAAAAAGGGGTCGAGATCCCACAATCTCTACTTCGACTTGCGCTCTACCTTCGACAACCTATTGAAGTCCCAAAAGTAGGTCAAACCTGACCAAGGATCCTCAAAACTTGGTCAAGGGCCAACAATATTCCACAATCTAATTGGGTGGAAGAATCAAGGATGGAATGGAATCAATATAAAGAGGTATGCAAGATCATTCAACAAATACAAGAGGACTTTGATTCATTCGATAATTTTGTATGGGGGAATTATTTTCTATGCTATCATGATCGCCTATATTTATGTAAAAAATCTCATCTCAAACAAAAGGTTATTTTGGAATTGCACACTGCTCATATAGGAGTACATTCAGGATTCTTGAAAATGTACCATGGGATCAATATGGATTTTTCTGGGAAGGTCTTAAAACCGATGTTTAAAATTTTGTGTATGCATGTTTGGTCTTCCAACAAAATAAGGGAGAGACAATCAATATGTCAGGTCTCCTACAACCATTAGTCATACCAAGTCAACATTGGGAAGAAGTTTCAATGGATTTTATTTTAGTTTTACCTAAATCTGAAGGATGTTAAATTTAGAGAAACTATTAAGTTCTTTTCAATTTACTAGACAATAATAGCATAAGTAGGATCACTGAAAGATACACAATCACAAGGTACACAACATTTATCCTAGGAAACCCTAATGGGGGAGAAAACCCAACAAAAAATTTCTTAATATAGATTTCCAATACAATTCCAAGATAACAAACCAAACACTAGAGAATATCCAATACTGAGCAATGTGCCTCTGTCTTCCTTCTTCCTTCAACTGGCAACTCCAGCTTCCTACAAAATTGTGCACTAGATGAGTGACTTAAGTGAGTGAGATAATGAGGTGCCTTCCACTCTTATTTATATTGGTTGGAAGGTGCTAGGGTGGTGTCTCTTCATCAAGCAAGGCCAACTTCTTCACTTGGTGGCTAAAACCACTTTAATTAGGCATGGGGGCCGAATTCTTAATTAGAAAAATATAATTAGGATTTGACCAATCCACAAAAGGGGATTTTGCCTTATAAAAATCCCGAAATTATCAATCCAAAAAAGGGGATTTATATATAAGATAATAGATCAATAATAAGTAGAATAATCTTTGTAGTCACAATATTTCAACACTCCCTCTTAACAAGAAGGGTATTCTACAACATCATCAAGAGAGAGATATGGAAGCAACATCAACAACATTTGGAACATTGATTGGGATATCTATAAATCATCAAAAAATTTCTCATCATTAATCATATCATCATTCATAGTATGGAGTTTGAATGGCATCATCATCATCGTTCATAACATGAAGTTGGAAACTGAAACATCAACATCTGTTAGCATAAAATCTATAACAACAACATCATCATAAAAAACACGAGGATTGAGAAATATCATCACAGTATGAGTCTGGAGAAACAACATCATCATAGCACAAGGCTCGAGAAACAACATCATCATCATCATGGGGAAACAAAATGAGGTAGGTGTATCAACAACATTTTGTGGTACTCTGGCAGTCCCTAGGGATCTTCCCAGGAATCACAATATTCCCTAAGATATAAAATCATAACGGAGCTACCACATGGTACTCTGACACACCGTACTTACTGGACCTTCAGGATCTTCCCAAGAATCATAAGATTCCCTAGGATTATAAAAATCCTAACGAAGCTACCACTACTGACCACAAATAGCTTATACATGCACAGGTACTCTGACAGACCATCCTTACCAGACCTTCAGGATCTATCCAGGGATGATCAGTCCCCTAAGATATAAAATCCTAACTGAGCTACCCATTATTGGTCAGGATACCATAGTATCATCAACATCACTCCCCCTTTCAAGAGAGTTCCTTTCGGACTATACCAATCTTGTCTCAAAAATTTTCAAACTTTACACGAGACAAAGGCTTGGTCAACACATCTGCAACCTGCTCATTTGTGCCAACATATTGGAGTTTTATGGCTCCCCTATGCACCATATCATGAATGTAGTGATATTGGATTTCTATGTGCTTTGACTTGTCATGGAACATAGGGTTCTCTGTCATCTTTATGCAACTATGGTTGTCACATAGAATCATGGTTTCTTCCATATCCAAATCAAATAGACTTGTCAACAAGTTCCTAAGCCATATGGATTCACAACTGGAGGAACATGAAACAATGTATTTTGCTTCTGTTGTGCTGAGAGAAATACTAGATCGATTCCTACTCTTCCATGAAGTCATGGCTGACCCTAGATTGAAACAACATCCTGAAGTGCTCTTTCTCTCAGAAACACTTCCTGCCTAATCTGAATCGGTATAACCAATCATTCTGAAGTCATGATATCCATTATAACAGAGATCAAAGTCCAACGTACCCTTAAGGTATCTCATCACATGTTTTGCAACAACAAGGTGAAGACGTCTGGGCTCTACCAAGTATTGACTCAAGGTGTTCACAACAAAACATATATCTAGCCTGGTGTTTGTCAGATACATCAATGATCCAATGATATGTCTGTACAACGTAGCATTGACCAATTCTGATGAAGTATCAACGAGGTGATTCAACTTTGTTTCTATGGGTGTGTTCATGTATTTACACTCCAACATATCAAACATCTTCAGTATTTCAACTGCATACTTCCCTTGGTTAAGGAATATCTTCTCTGGGCTCTGCCAAACCTCAAGACCTAATAAATAGTGCATTAGGCCTAGTTATTTCATCCCAAACTCTGCAACGAGCTTCTTCTTACAATCAATGATGAGATTTTCTTCTCCAGTTAAGAATAAGTCATCCACATACATCAAAAATATAACTAGTTCATCATTCATAACCTTGAAGTAAAGGTTAGAATCAACTTTACTATTGTTAAATCCCAAGCTCGATAAGAGACTGAACATTCTTCCATACCAAGCTCTAGGAGCTTGCTTCAATCCATACAAAGCCTTCTTCAACCTATAGACATGAGTCTTTTTGTCTTAAACTTCAAACCCTTGAGATTTTTCTATATACACTTCTTCTTCAATGACACCATTTAAGAAGGTTGTTTTCACATCCATATAGTGTAACTTCCACTTCATATTAGTTGCAAGAGCTATGATGGTTATGATAGAAGTGTATCTTGATACAGGAGAAAACATCTCTTCATAGTCAATTCCTTCATTTTGAGAAAAGATACGAGCTACAAACCTTTCTTTGTGTGCTTCAATACTTCTTGTTAGTGCTCTGTAAACTTCATTCAACTGAGAAAAAAAATGACAGAGGAAACCTACAAACCAAATTTGAGGCCCGAAACTAGCCTTTCGGACCTAGAGAGAAATCCCTCTGGAGACTTTGTCTCTGTACAGGATATAACTTTAAAATCTGGGCTAGATTTAACACTTTTAAACAATATTTCTGGTTCTATTGGTGAAAGAAATCAAGACCTTTGGCTATGGAGTTGATTTAAGAAAATGATAGAAACAAATGACTCAGTGAATGAACTCGAGAGGATAAAGGATAAATGAGCAACAGTCTTCAGTAAAAAATCATTGTGTGTGGCAAGAGAAAAACACATGAAGCAACTCGAAGCACCGTTGTGGATCAATTCAGAGTTAACTTAGAAGAAATACGGTTTGTATAAATGCCATGAATCTAGAGCGTTGCACGGTGAATTATAGATTTGAAATCATGTTTTGATTTAGAAAGAGATTACATATATGAATATAAAGAAAAAATGAAAGAACATATGCAAAGAAAGAATACAATACATCAGACTGCCATCGTTAGAATATTTTCATCAAAGCTTCAGGACCTTTTCATTAAGTTTCAATCATATCAAAAAACTACAATCAATAGTCATTGTCTACACTATTTTTCCAACCAACCTATCTTACATTGAAAAGAAGGAATATATAGACAAGGGTGTGTCGCTTGGGCTACCCTGCACTCTAACTACTATCTGTAGAAGCTAGGTTTTGACTACCCTCTGTCAGATGTCTCTTCAAATGGTAATTTTCTAAAAATAGGACTTACTGCACTCGACTGCATCATAGACGCTCGTCTTTTCCATGGTGTTTCAGTCATCGACAAGATCTCGTCATTGGAAAATGATGTGTCGATGCTTTCCTTTGATAGACCACTTGGATGATCAAGTATTATGTCAGACTCCTACCGCACATTGTAACAGATGTGATCTCTTTCCCGCAATCGTTTGTTGATCGGCTGATATGTTTTATCTTGGGCATTGTGCACCATTTCTCGGAGGATTTGGTGTAAGAAAAAGTGTATATTTAACGCTCTCCTCCCTATGAAGTGCATCAACAATATAATGTGGTACAGATGCATTCTGTCAAACCTTCCTTCATAGGTGAAATATTTCTTAATCACCTCCATGAGTTTCCAAAAGGGCCCCTGCAAATATCTACTTGGAACACTTGTTTCGACTTTCCCACTTAATCAGTCTCGCTTGATGAAGTATTCATAACACTGTGCATCCAAATGCATGCCTTTAAACCACATTTCATCATGCGAAGGGATCTCTTTCATGGCTGACATAGTTTCCTCTGTCACTTGGAAAGCGACACCCGCAATTACTGCACAGGATCTGTCGAACCTTAATGTGAACTACTCCACTAGTTTCATGTTGAAGCCTTGGATTTTTTTGCAAAATCTCATGCATCTGACCTGCTCAAATGATGCCCTAACCTCCAGATCTTCATTGACCAATGTCAATATTTGAGGCTCGGGCCCAGAATTCCTGCCACTTCATGCACCTTTCCTTATTCTTTGGTATGTTGTCATGGCGCAATGCATATTGGTTTTGCACGCGATGGATTTTGTGCAAACCAAAGGCAGTAATCTCAATGGACCTGGGCTTGTGAGAAGAATTGTAGGTGATTCATAAACTCAACTGATGAACAAAATGCATATAGAGCGCTCAAAATTTATAATTGGGTGGGCGAGAGATGGAAAAGTGTCGGGGGACACTGGATTCATGGCGACTAGAGGTTTCAGAGTGAGATTGAAGATTTTTGTAGTACATCCGCACGATGGGTACACTTCAGAGTGTGTGAAGTACAACTGATAAGAGTTGCAGGGCATATGTGATATGAGTGTCATGATTTTTCATTCTCTCTGGATTCATAATGAGCTGATGATGGTCACTTCGTCCGCCAAAGAGACTTCTATTTAACAATTTTCCTTGACTTTAGGCACGTAAGACCTTCTCTTCTGATAGGACCCGACTCTTTGGGAAAATACCTTTACCCCTTACACATGTTTTGGTTCTGACATCCCTTCCCGACTCCAAGGGCCAACCAGCCACTTGCTAACTTCAACCCATTTTCTTTTCAGTACTTGACCTCACATGCTTTGACACATAGACTCTGACTCAACTAAGACCGAATCTAACTAAAAAAATGATGGTGGTAACAGTTGGATCCAATGGGGATTTCTATCCTCCCAGTGAGGTGGCAAAGAACAGTAGACCATGTGTCTGACCATTGGGCCTTATTCGACTTCCAAACTCTAAAACAACAAAAAAAAAAAATGCAACATAAACCTTCTTGACACAGTTTCAAAAAGAATTAGCATAAACTCAAGGCCTTCACTCTGGGCTTCAATTTTCTGTTGACATATTGAATTGAAAAAACCCTCTTTGAAAGAAAAAAACAAAAATAAAATGACTATTCACAATGAAAATGATATTTAAACGGACTTTACTGCACCAGGTATTGTTTGAGGAACCTGTCGTTTACAGGCCTCCAACCAATGCATTCCCCATTAAGTTCTTCTAGAAATTATGTGTTGTTTCTGCAATACACACTGACTCTGAAAGGACCTATCCAAAGATGATCGAATTTTATGTGCTTTCCTTTATCTTCGTTCCTCACATCCCACTTCAACACCAAATCTCCCATCCAAAATTCCTCCTTCTTAGAGTGCTTGTCAAAAAATTTCTTCATCCTCTCTTGGTGAAGTTGTGATCAATTGTAAAAATGCGCCCTCATCTGTTGTGCATGAATCAACTGATTTATCCTTCTTTGTATATCGTCTAGCTCGACCTCTTTCTCTTGCAGCAACTTCTTGATAGAAAATCCCAATGAGGTAGGGAAAATCACATCCGATCCATACACAATTTGGAATGGTGAAGTGGAGATGGAATTTTGGGTGGTGATTATTTCCGCCCACAGCACGTAAATAAGTTTCTTATGCCAGGCCTTCTTGTTGTCTTGCAAGAGTCTTTTAATGATCCTTATTAGGCTCTTATTAGACGATTCTACTAACCCATTACCTTGTGGGTAATATGTTGTAGAATGTCCCAGGGTTATATTGTAGTCCTTGCAAAACTTCTCCATTTTCTTGGACTTGAAAGAGACCGCATTTTTTTTTATGATCTTGATAGGGCACCCGAACCTATATAGGATGTTGGTTTCCATGAATTGAATAATGATCATGTTAGTAGCCTGCTTCGTTGGAATTTCTTCGATCCACTTCATGAAATAATATGTGGTTGTAAGTATCCACATGTGTTGTGTCGATGATGGCAGATGAATATGTTCTATAAAATCTAGGCCCCATTGCATGAATGGCTCTTCGACCAAGATCGGTTTCAGTGGCAGGGGTTGCATCTTTCTCCTTCCATTGAAAATCTGACACTCGTGGAAACTAGAAACTTCTTTGTATACATCCACGAAGATGATGGGCCAATAGTAACCCTCTCTGAGAATTTTATGCGTGGTGGTTTTCCAGTAATGATGTCCCCCGCAGTCGCCTTTGAGGAATTCTCTAATGGCCTATTCCGCATCGTCTTCTAGTATGCAGCTCAGCAATATCCCTCCCGGGTCTTTCCAATACAGTGAGTTGTCTAGGATGAAAAACTTAGTATCTTTGAGATTTAAAAATATGGCCTTGGTCTTACTTAAACCTAGAGGGGCTTGCATAATCCTCAATAGATAAATGATATATGTATACCAAGGTGAATCAATGAACTTATGAGCCACCTGTGTGGTTTTTTCTTTCTGAGGAATCTCTAATAAATCAACAATCAAGTTGATTCCCAGGACGTTGCAGTTCGATTGTACCATCAATTTTGTGAGGCCCTATCCTTTGATCATCTTTGTGGGCTTGATTTCAAGGTTATATTCTATCATGGTCACAATTCACTTACCTCTTCTTCCCTCTGAATCTGGCTGAGTCAAGATATCTTTGACTGAGTTGTTGGGCACATAAGCGATAACATGGGAATGTAGTATGTAGGTTTTGAACTCCTTTAGGGATTTCACTAAGGTGTATGCTTGTTTCTCCATAATGTCATACCTCAGTGGGGAATCCCTCAACATCCTGCTGAAGTAGGCTATAGGATCTCAAAGTCCTGATCGTCTTTCTGTAATAATACGTCGACAATGGTATGCTCTGAGGCGAACGAGAACAAGATGAATTCCTTCCTGAAGTCTGGGATAGCCAACACAGGAGATTTGGTCAGCGCTATATTGATTTCTTCAAATGATTTTCTAGATTTATGGTTCCATTTGATCTCGTTCCCTTTCTTGAGCATACAGGTGATATGTTTTATAATTTCTTCCAAGTTCAAGATGAACCTTCTTAAGAAATTCATCTTTCCCAGGAAATACTGCACCTCCTTCTTGTTGTGTGGAGTGTTGATTTTCAAGATTCCTTCAACCCTGCTAGAGTCTATCTATATACCTTCTTTCGAGCTGATGTTCCCCAATAGTTTCCCCTCTTGCATTCTGAAATGTGATTTTTTTGTATTCAAAGATATGCTGAACTTCCTGCACTTTTGGAAAACTTTCTTCAAATGCCCGAGGTATTGTTCATTGGAGTCAGAGTACACTGTGATGTCATTAAGATATATCACTATAAATTATTCCTTCTCTTCAGAAGATGTTATATCCATTGCCCCCTGGAAATTAGCTACAACATTCATCAGGCCAAAGGGCATCTTAGCGTACATGGTATAGGATAAATTCGTGAGTGCGGACACAAACTGATCTCCCTAGATCCACCTGGATCTAGAACAAAACAGGACAGAATAATACACTTTCCCTAGACCTAGACTATTGAATGGACTGAGAGATGAGGATCATGGACATACCTTATGAACACTTTCCTTAGATATATGTTGTTCCAAGCTTTGCTCCAATGCTCTCATCCCATTCAAATCACAACAAAACGAACCAATCGAAGTAAAGGCAGATTAATATGTTCAATAGCTAGTCTATACATATGATCAAGGAGTTATGTAATAAAGTGACATCATCTTTATGGGAAAGGGACATATTGTTGTATTGAATTAATTGAAAGTGAAACTTACAACCTGAGCCTTAATGTCGTAGGTCTCCTTTCGATGGCTCCTAGCTCTAACACACACACTTGCTCATGCATGAAGAAAATCAACCACTTGTGATGACCTTGCTGTTGTCTCTTGCTTTTGTAGCATCAATCCTCCATACAGTCTTACACTAATTCTATAATCAATCTCTAGCTAGCTTGTTGCTTGTTTGCTTAACCCTTTCCATGAGAAATCTCCTCAATATATAGGAGAAGATAGATTAGTTACTTGGATAGGAAATGATCCCAAGATATCTAGAATGCCAACATTTGAATAACCACTCGAAGCCAACTCATGTTTCTAGAAGATTCCCTTCTAGAAGATTCGAGATTTTATATTTTTCCTTTCTTTGGAACATGTTCACACCCTAGCTATTAGTTATAGTGTGAAAGGTTCGCACCCCAGCTTAAAGTAGCCTGCGAGAATCAGGCATTCTCGCAGGCAAATATATAGGTAGCCTACAAACACCCCTTAAAAGCATGATTTCTGGAAGCAGACAAATGTAACTTTTCTCAGGAAAGTGTTCTTAGTAAAGAGCTTGATTTTCCATCATCATGACATTATCATGACATCATCTCGATGACCAAAATTGTGGATAACAGAATGCCCCCCAA
>ML793943.1:165745-197378 GCA_009831015.1 Picea engelmannii
ATAAAAAACCCACTTTTGATATGGTAAAAAGTAATAAAAATGAACAAATAACAAAAATTACCATACCATTTTCACATTTTACCCTTTGAGTGCCAAAAAACCCTCTTTTTACCTCTATCTTTGGTGTCGAATTCCAGGAGTTACGAGAGACCATTCGAAGTTCCATCAGCGATATTTTGGTAAGTGCCTCATCCTTCATCTTTTCATGGTTCAAAATTATGTTTTTATTGGTTAAAAATCAAGTTTTAATTCAATTTTTTAAACCCTATGTGCTTGGGAGCATTCTCGTTGGTGGCCCATACGGGGCCTGCGAGAATGACCCATTCTCATAGGTGGGCCATGGGCCACCTACGAGAAGTTTGCACTGTGCGAAGTAGGTCACCTGCGAACAACGCAAAATCCAAAAAATGTTTATAACGTTTAGCCAATTGCAAGATTTTTATCATGAATAAGATCACTCACTATGTTTGTGTGTTGTTTTTATGCAGGTTGCTAGTCACAATCATGGTTTTAGAGTGGAGGGAACGAGAGCACGAGGAGGACAATGCTAATGTGGAAAACCATCCTCCAACCATTTCTGCACTAAGAGACTGTGGTCTCTTAAAGTATTTCCACGTCCCGGGCATGAGAGCCCAAGTTCCATTGTTGGAATACTTAGTCTGGATGTGGGATCCGGACCAACAAGTCTTCATCATGGGAGCCCATACTTTGACCATTGATATTGAGGATATCTATTTCTTGATTGGGTTATCTAGACGTGGATCCTATTGCAGTTTTTCTAGTAGCAGAGCAGGGGTCTAAAAATGAGTGAGTATTGTAACCAGTACTGCGTGCCCGAGGCAGAAAGACAAAAAGGAAAAGTGGTAATTTGGGGAGTCACTGATATAACTCTCCGCATGATTCTCTTTACCATTTCTCGAATGGTAGGTAGTGCGGCTCCACATATGGATCTGTAGAGATATTTTTAGTATGCCATCGAGTGTACTGAGCCCCGGGTCTTTAACTGGGCTAACACCGTATTACGCAATCTCAAGAAACAGTTGACTAAGTGCAGGCGAGGAGGTCTAAAGCAGTTTGGTTATGGGTTTCTGTTGGTATCCTTCTTCTTGGAGAGAGTCACAGTATTCTTTCTACAGGTCGAGTGGGATCTTCCTAGTCCCAGAGATCTGAGGATGTTACGGTGGTGTCGCCTTATGGCCCAACATGTCGCAGGTCCCATTGTGAAATATGACAATGTTTTCTTCGACTGGTTGCAGACTCAGATGCTGATGGTGGACAACTATGCCTATGTCGGGTTGGACTTCAGAGGAGATCCAGATCTTGCACTTCCTGAAGACGCATAGTGGGGAGACCTTGGTAAGAAGTACACAAATTTTTTAGTTTTTAAATGTTTTTGGATTTTTAACCATATTTAAATGTTTTTGTTTTATAGATTTATCCAAAGACTAACACCAAATTCTTGTTGATAACACAGACATTGGACCATACAGACCTGCTGGCAGTCCTCCTATCTAAAGATGAGGAGAGGCTGCAGTAGCAGTTCCACAGTATGCCGAGGACTATCTGACAGTGGAGCAGAACTTAGAGGGACTGATGGCAGACGTTCCAGATATGACTCTGGAGGAGATCCCACGACGCGATCAACGTCACATTGTGGGAGTCTCTGCCTCCATGGGTAGACTGCTTCGCAGAGTTGCCAGTACATTAGTGTGCTATCGTGAACATCATCCTTGATGTCACTATGTAGAAGCTACGAGCTTCAATTTTGATATTTTGGTCTTCGGACACATTTTGTAAAAACAAACTTTGATCATTATATATATATACATGGGTTCTACCAGCTTACTTTACATTATGTACATTTTAATGTGTTTGATTTATAAGTGATTTAAATGCCTGTCCAATACATAATTAGCTAAAGCATCTATCAATGTATTAAGACATCTAGGAATGTGTTGATACTCTATGTAATCAAAATGTCATTCCAAGAGGCGAATCCGCAAATATATCCTTAATAAAGTAGGACTTCGAATAGAATATACATTACTGAGCTGTAGTGCTACCAACTGTGAGTCAATTCGAACAACTAAATGGTGAATTCTGAGAGAGATAGCTTCAACCAGTAATTCAACCACGGCGCTATACTCTGCGATGTTTTTGGTTGCTCGGCCAAGACATATACCTTGTAGAGATATGAGCTCGTTTGTCGGGGCATAGATTGCCCATGCAACGGAATCTAGGTTCCGAGTACTACGGCTAGCACCGTCGGCGAAGCCAATATAAGGTAGCGAATACTCTGACATCTGGCAATCAAACACAACGTCACGTAAGGGAAAAGACCAGATAACGTCAAAAGCAAAACTAAAGTAACACACACACTAAGTATGATACATAAAATACAAGTATTCATGCACAAATGACTTATGCATAGTACTTCTTTAAGTACAACCCATTCCTGGGTTCACTCAAAGGCACACCATCATAATCCACCAGCTCATACGCTCATTTTTCCAAAACTTGGCTAACAATGTAAGTCCTATGCCACATTGGTTCGAATTTCCCAGCTCCTAAGACATCTTTATCTTGTTCATATAGAAGAACAAGATCTCCTTCAGAGAAAACATGAGGTTTGACATGCTTTTCATACTGTGCTTTAACACGTTTCTTCTGGGATTCTATTACAAGGGTAGCGTCACGGCGAGTCTCCTCTAATCGCATCAAATAAAACAAACATTCCTCTTCGATAGAAGTATTAGGTAAGAGCTCTACAGCTAGCTTCAAAGATGGTATCTCACATTCTATTGGTAGAATGGCTTCCATGCCATAAACTAATCGAAAAGGCGTGAATCCCGTGGCATACTTAACAGATGTTCGATATGCCCACAATGCCGAAAATAACATCGTGTGCCAGCTAGTTTTATGGATTCCTATCATCCGTCGAATCATAGTTATAAGAACCTTATTGATGGCTTCGACCTGGCCATTGGCCTATGGATAATAGGGTGTTGAGCTGTCATGGAGAAGGCCCAACTTCTCTGTCAGTTCAGACATCATATAATTTCTAAAATGACTACCATGATCAATAACGATAGCTTGAGGAACACCAAAACGAGTGATGACATGGTTGAAAAGAAATAACGTTGCAGTCTTCCCAGTATTATCAAATGTCGGCATCGCCTCGGCCCACTTAGTAAAATAATCAACAACTACGATAATATAACCATGCCCCCGGACCGAGTGAGGGTGACATGTCATGAAATCAATGCCCCATTTAGCAAAAGGACCTACTGAGACTACAGGATGAAGGGGAGCAGGATGCAACCGAATCTTCTGATTATAGGTCTGGCAGGCATGACACTTCTAAACAACAGTAATGCAGTCCTTGAACAAGGAAGGCCAAAAGTAACCTACTCGTAAGATCTTCTGGGCAATAGCATACCCAAACATATGACCACCACATGCTCCTGAATGGCAGTCATTCAAAGCTTTCTCGGCTTCGTCAAAATTCAAACAATGTCAAAAGACAGAGTCAATGCCTCGACGGTATAGAGTATCGTCGAGGATAATATAATGATGTGCTTGATAACGGACACGACGTCATTCAGCAATGGACAAAGAAGGCCGGAAAGTTTGATTCTGGAGATATATAATGATATCTCTGTACCAAATATCGTTGGTACTGAGAAGGAAAAGTGACTCGTCAAGTAATGAATCGACTGTTACCTTTTCCGTGGCAGTGTGGGGAAAATCACAAATTAACTCAGCGAAAACTAGAGATTTCTTCGATGTGGCGCGATCGAATTCCAAATCGAACTCCTGGAGAATAACAATCCACTTGGTGTACTTGCCCCCCAGCAATTGACGTGTCAATATATGTTTCATGGGGTTACAGTGTGAAATCACGGTAGTCTTCCTAGAGAGAATATAATGACGAAAACGTTGAACTGCTTGGACAACAGCCAAGGCCAGCTTCTCAACATATTGGTACTTGATTTCCGTGGATGATAAACTTCTACTCAATTAATAGATAACATGTTCATCGTGGTTATCATCCTCTTGAACGAGAACCATGCCGATAGTATACTCGGACGCAGCTAGATAAAGAAAGTAATCCCGAATATAATCAGGAGGGAAAAGAAGAGGAGCCTTCGTGAGGGATAATTTCAAAGCTTCAAAAGTGTTATTAGCAACCTTATCCCAGACAAACTCTGAACCTTTCTTTAGAAGACGTGTAAAACCCCGAGTAATCTCAACATAATTCGGGATGAAGCAACAAAGAAAGTTTGCTTTCCCCTGAAAACTTTGTAACTAGCGCAAAGAAGAGGAGGAGGGAGATTAAGAATCACCTCGACCTTGATAGGATCTACCCAGATCCCATGGCGTGAAACAATGAAACAAAGAAGATGGTTGGATTCTATGCAAAAGACACATTTATGAGAATTCAATCGAATGCGATAGAATCGACAACGAACGAAAATTGCTCGGAGATGATTAGGGTGATCGAATCTACATAAAGAGTGAGCCAGAAAATCATCCAAATAAGGTTGAACAATATGCTTGATATCGTGAAATGCGTAAGACATAGCACGTTGGAACGTAGCACCTGCATTCTTTAGACCGAAAGGGAGTTTTCTGTAGGTGAAAGTACCCCAAGGAAAAATAAAAGTCGTTTTATGTTGGTCCTCAGTAGCGATATTGATTTGATTATAGCCGGAAAATCCATCCATGAGGGAAAAGATTTCACTACCGGCACAGTCATCGACAATCTGGTCCACGAATGGGGTTGGAAAATTTTCCTTTGGACAAGCTTTGTTGATATCCCGATAATCAACACAAACGCGTATACTACCACCTTTCTTATCAATCGGTACGGGGTTGGAAACCCATTCTGTCAATGCCACGGGGTAAATGAAACCAGCTTTAAGAAGTTTTTCAACTTCGAGTTTAATGGTTGTCGCTTTACGTGGATGGACAGGACAGAGGCGCTTCAAGACTGGTTTAGCTTCGGGGTATGTCTTAATCTCATGAATGATGATAACAGGGTCAATACCCGGCATCTCTTCATAACTCCATGCAAAGATATCACGAAATTCTTTAAACAAGGAAGTATAAGTGACAATTTCTTCGGGAGAACACGAAGCTCCAATATGAACGTTCTCGACAATTCCAGGTTTCACTGAAATATCTATGGGTACCATGGGAGAGATGTTACTGAGGTTCCCTTCTGCAAGCACATCTCGTGTAGATTGGGGAACAGTGGATATAACAACAACGGTCGATGGAGTCGAAATCCGCTGGTAATTCTCAAGAGTTTGTTGTTCCAGAAACAGGATGGAACGATGATGCCCATCGTCCCAAGCGGTGTCCTCCATGACGGACATGATCATCTTGTCAGTGGGAAATATGACATGGAAAGGATTAGGAGACAACTCATCAAAAGAAGAAGTAGTAAGGGTTGTCGATTGAATAGCTTGATAAGCAGACTCAATCGGACTTAATGGCATGATGTCGCCAAAACGAACATGATCTCCAAGATCAGGGACTATCCAAGGGTCAGCAGACACCGAAAGTTCATGAGGTAAAGTAGAGATCATATTAATAGAAGCAATAAACGGGCGTGGAAGATCAGGTGGTGTTGGTATGGGGAAAATACTCATTAATGAAGAATCTTTTAAAAGACCGACCCCGACATTCTCGTAACCCGGCGGGGTTTTAGCGATGAAAGGCACGTTGCCAACATGATTATCAGCATTAAAAAAGGCAAGTTGATCGACCGTAACCACTTTTCCTTGGTGCGGAAATTGTACGACACGCAAAAGGGTTGACACAACAGCACGCATAGAATCGACCCAGCTACGACCAAGTAGAAGATTATAATCTAGGGGGGTATCAAAAACTTCCACTTCCACTTGGACGGTCTTACCTTCCAGAATGATAGGCAATGATGGTAGAACACCATAAGGCTTAAAACCTGAGCCGTTGAAGGCTCTTAAAGTGTTTTTGGATTCGTTTAAAGGAGGAGAGCCAATGGCTTTCCAACATGTAAAAGACATTACACACGTAGAGGCACCCTCATCAATAACAGTCCGGCAAATGCTCTTGTCGACGACAACAACTTGGATTTGAAACACAAGCTATGGGGGTAACCTTGGAATATGATCTTCCAAGTTAAAGACTATCATATTTGTATCTATTGGATCAATGCCACCTATAGATTTCAACAGCGCCCTTCGTTGTGCAGGACAAGACTGAAGGACTTCCAGGGCAGACATAGCTGAGGGTGCTTGGGCCAGATCTTTGACAATGCTATAGTTCTGGGCTGCCCAAGCATGAGGATTGAATGTTGACTTCTTAATGACACCTTTCAGGGGTGGTCGTATAACTGTATCAAGGCTCGGTCGTTCGAGATGAAGAGGATCGTTTGTGGGTGGATTCGGTGGAGAGGGTTGTACCAGATCAGGAGGTAAGTCATCAACCTTCTCCTTAGAAGGAGTATAGTCTTTATCTCTAGTGGTCAGTGCAACATTGTCTTTCTTGGAATCACCGATGCACATCAAAACATAAGATGATGTATAAGTAGAGGGTTGGTCGTGGATGACCAACGAATCCTGTTGTTGAGACAGGAAGGGTTGTGACAAGACTGTCGGAGTAGAGGGTTTGGGTGTTCCTTGAAGGAACTTGTTAACCTCGGCACGTCTTGGACAATCCTTTGTGTAGTGATCATCACCACAGATAAGGCAAGGGTAGCGTGGTTTGCGCTTATCCCGGTCATCAACAGGAGGTGATTTGGTTTGTTCATTCTGATTATTGTTTTTACTCTCCTTATTCTTGCATCTCCCTTTCTTAGACTTATTCTTACCGGTCAGCATAGATTGAACAGCGTTCACTTCAGAGGTTTTACCGATGGGAGGAGTAGGAGATGGAGCACTTTGAACATTAGAAGAATTGGATTTAGGGGTTGTAGTTGAAATGGAATGTGAGTGGCTATGAGTGGTACCAATCACACCATCGGCTGCATGTGAGGCAGCTAGAGTAGCAGAAGTGATGGAACTACCATGACGAGGTAAATCAGGTAGTAAATCATACAAGGTTCCCATTTGCGAATAAACGAGATCAAGATACTGAGCGCAACTAATAGCCTGATCTTCTGTGACAACACCGCCCATAGCAATGTCTTTACCAATTTTGTTTACAAAATACTTTGTAAACCATTCTGCCAGTAACTAATCAGGAAGCTCAAGTTTAATGAGACGTCGCCTCCATCGCCACTCATGAATATGATCAGATATATGAGTGCTCGAGCTTTGTTTGAAGGAGGTTAAAATCTCAGTTCCAGTATCGTAACGGATCGGTAACTGGTAGTGTGTTAGAAAGGCCATTGCAAGGGTGTTGAAATCCGAAAAGAAACCTCGTGGTAATTCAATGTACCACTTCGCAGTAGCACCTGTAAGAGTTCATTGAAAAAGACGCAGTCGAATGGAGTCATCCATCAACGATTTGGATGAACACCACAAATGCAAAGTCATGACATGATTATTTGGGTCCTCTCCCACCTTCCCATCGAATTTTGGAATGTCTGATGGAAGCTTTGCAGGAATAGCAGGCCATTGGGGAGAGTGATGAATAGGATCATTAAGAATCCTAGACAAATCTGGCAGATCCAAAGTAGCAATAAAAGGCAACTGCTGATTCACTTGTGGATACTGGTGACTTTGGGGTGGAAGCCCTATCGGTAGACCAGTGGGACCGTATGCAGTCTGCCCCCAGAGGGAAGACCCTGGTTGGTTCTGTGGTGGTTGAATAGGATAGTAACCCCAAGGATTTTGACCTTGAGTTTGAGTAGGGACTTGATGTTGAGTAGTCTAACCTGAAACCCAAATAGGATTAGTCACACCTGGATATGGTTGGCCTATAGTAGGGACAGCTTGTTGCCCCCCAGCATTTTGAGGAAAGTTTTGCATAAGCTTATTCCAATACTGGGCCAATGCAGGAGGTATGTTTTGTCCTAAAGGTGAGGTTGGTCCCCCTATCAAAGGGACAGTTCCACCCGGAAGATGTGTACCAACCGTAGGTTGTGTAGTAATTGTGTTATGTCCGGGAAAAGGAAAAGGAAATGTACTACCCTGTCCACCAACAGGATTGTGCAAGTTTGGTGCAACAGTCGGGATAGTGCTACTAGTATTAGGATTGCCAGTAGGAAATTGAGGGAGTGTCAGAATGAAATCAGGAATGAGATGCCCAGGAAACTGAGGACCACCTGGAGAACCAGCTGGAGTTTGTGGAGGTGTTGGATGGGAAACATTCAACAAAGGATTCAGCGCATGGTAACCAGGAGGTAAATTTGGGTTAACCTCAGGAGTTTGCTAGGTATTGATAGGGGCAAGAGTAGTTGCAGGAATCTCGGTTTGGACACTCGTAGTATTCGCGAGATGGGCCATCTTGGGAGGAAGAACAAAATGATAAGTGGTAGTCTCTGGTGTAGTCTCTGGTTCAGGAGACACCGAAGGGTTGATTTCATAGACAGGGGATGACTCAGTACCAAACAAGACTCGTCGAAAATCACCTGACCAAAAAGGATCTTGGCCTACTACACTGTGAGAAATCCCAACAGTTGATTCAGAGGATGTAACAATAGTTTCTTCAGAAGGATTTAATCGTCCAATAGGTCGTTCACCACGACGAATGCGATAGTCCTCTATAGTATGGGTTATTCGAAAATCAGCAAGAGGATCAGTGGATTCTACTTGTGGAGGTGGTGTAAAAACTTCTGGGACGTCACTTATGTCCACGTGTGGTAAAGTAACAAGGGGAATTTCACCCGGACGAGGAGAGTCCTGAGGGGTACCCTCAGGTGTTGTCGTATGCAAAGGTTGTGAAGCTTTTGGATGTTCCGGGGACAAACCTTGCATCCTACGTGAACGTCGTGGGGGAGAAATTGTAAACAAGTAACAAATTCCCCAACGAAAATCCTATGGTCAACTTCGAGAAACGATCAGCACACACTAGTAAACAAAATCTAGAAGCAATCACCAAGAAAACAATACCTTCTAATGTTGAAATCACTAGTTGGTGATGAAATCCAACATCGCAAAAATGAGACTAGAAGGGGCAGGGATAAGGTGGAAAAGTTACGTTGACGACCTGCTTAACAGACTTACGCCCTGGTGCAAGCTCCCACACATAATCATGGGTATACCCTCCAAGGAGCCTGAGTGAGTTTGATCAACGTCGATTCCAGGTACCGTGAAGACTTTCCCCTCCACAGTCACCTTGGGTAAGAACCTAGAGAGATAAGCCACTAAGGTCACCACAAACAACAGTACAACCTGGGGAAACAATCATCAATCCGATCCGCATGCAAAGGTAGGGTATCTAGCCCAAAATCAAATCAAAGGCTTCCACTCATAATTGTGGGTATAGCTCGGAGTGACCCCCGTAATACATGCAATCTCTACACCGATGTCAATAAAGCAGGGTTAGTAACTCTGCCAACACCAATGCGACCTAATGCTTGACCCTTGTGTTAGAAGGGCTTCCCAGGACAATATGCTACCAATGGAATTTAACACTCCCTAACTCAAGATGCTATGGTTTTTTTTTGAGATTTTGGAGAGTGTGTCTCTCTTCCTACTCCAAAGCACTAGCCTAGCTAAATGTTGGTGTAAAAGAGCCCTAGAAAAGAGTTACTAGATCAATTTTAATATTACGCAATGTTTTTAAAGGTTGTTGTTTACTCGAAGGTAACGGGAGTGAAACTCATGATGTATGACTCTGACCCAAATAATGCAAGGATAATTATGAAAAATGATTCTTTTCATTCCATGAATCCTAGTTACGGGAGAGAGAGTATCTTCCAAATCAATCTCAACACTACAATGCAAGTGCAATGCTCAATTTCCATTCAGATGCCAATGTAAACAATCATATTTCAATGAACAATTTCCATATGTCTTTTCAAACAAAATCTAAAAACTTGATTTTCAATGTTTTTGAAAAGGAAAAAAACAAACTCTTGAAAGAAAACTTGTTGTTCACTGTCCAAGAAGAACTCTGATTAATGAGAAAAGAAAATCAAACCATCAATAATCAAACTATGACAACCCAACCAAAACTTTCAACGAAAGTAAAGACAAAAGCAAACCGAGTTCCTCAATGAAAATGAAAAAATGTCCTTTTGAACCCACAAGCAAAAGAGAAACACCAAACGCTCAACTCTCAACTAATCACTAGTTCTTAGCTGGCTCAACACACTCAACCCCAGAAATCAGAGAGAATGAAAATGCCAAAAAGGGCCAAGAAATGAAAGTCAAGCTATAAAGGCAAGCAAAAACCTAGAAACCCTAGATCAGTTCCAGCAAGCCAACTAAAGCAAAAAATATGTAAGTCAATGATCCAGTAAGCTAAAAAGGTGTAAATCAATAGATATGAGTAGTTTACAGAGTCAAAACTTGAATTCAAAATTTTCAAAAAATCTGTTCGCAGGCCAGTGTGGAACACAGTGCGAGAAGATAGTGTTCTCGCAGGCCACTTTGATGCAAAGTGAGAACTGTTCTCACTGGAATATATGTGCAGAGTGTGAACTTTCCTGGTTCTCACAGGTTGTCAATGGACACAGTGCGAGAATCCCTGAAAATAATGAAAATTTTGAAAGAGCAAGCAAAATTCAAGCTGGCTTATAGACCCAGAATATCTCTCAGGGTATCCTGAGGACTCAGAGACTAACAAATCAAGAGAAAAATGCAAACAGAGAAAATGGCCACAGAAAATTCAAAAACCATAAAGAAAAAGGGATAGGTCCCCAGTGGAGTCGCCAATTTTGTTATAGGATAAATCCGTGAGTGCGGACACAAACCGATCTCCCTAGATCCACCTGGATCTAGAACAAAACAGGACAAAATAATACACTTTCCCTAGACCTAGACTATTGAATGAACTGAGAGATGAGGATCATGGACATACCTTATGAATGCTTTCCTTAGATCTCTGTTGTTCCAAGCTTTTCTCCAATGCTCTCGTCCCATTCAAATCACAACAGAACGAACCAATCGAAGTAAAGGCAGATTAATATGTTCAATAGCTAGTCTATACATATGATCAAGGAGTTATGTAATAAAGTGACATCATCTTTATGGGAAAGGGACATATTGTTGTATTGAATTAATTGAAAGTGAAACTTACAACCTGAGCCTTGATGTCATAGGTGTCCTTTCGATGGCTCCTAGCTCTGACACACACACTTGCTCATGCATGAAGAAAATCAACCACTTGTGATGACCTTGTTGTTGTCTCTTGTTGTTGTAGCATCAATCCTCCATACAGTCTTGCACTAATTCTATAATCAATCTCTAGCTAGATTGCTGCTTGTTTTCTTAACCCTTTCCATGAGCAATCTCCTCAATATATAGGAGAAGATAGATTAGTTACTTGGATAGGAAATGATCCCAAGATATCTGGAATGCCAGCATTTGAATAACCACTTGAAGCCAACTCATGTTTCTAGAAGATTCCCTTCTAGAAGATTCGAGATTTTATCTTTTTCCTTTCTTTGGAACATGTTCGTACCCTGGCTATTAGTTACAGTGCGAGAGGTTCACACCCCAGCTTAAATCAGCCTGCGATAATCAGGCATTCTCGCAGGCAAATATATAGGTAGCCTGCAAATGTAACTTTTCTCAGGAAAGTGTTCTTAGTAAAGAGCTTGATTTTCCATCATCATGACATTATCATGACATCATCTCGATGACCAAAATTGTGGATAACAGTACACGAACGTCCCCCATGGTGTCATGAAAGCCTTCTTTTCCAGGTCATATGGGTGTACTATGACCTGATTGTAACCTGAAGATCCATCCAGCATAGACATATTTTGTGACCCAACTACCTTCTGCAGGATATAGTCCATCTTCGAGATAGGGTAGTTTTCCTTGAGGGATACTTTGTTAAAATTTTGAAAATCGACACACAACCTTATTTCACCACTCTTTTTCCTTACAGGTACCATATTTGCAACTCATTTTAAAAACCTTAAAGAAACGATAATTTTGGCTTCAAAATGTTTCCTTGCCTCCTTTTCGACTAGGGGTAGCAACAGAGGATTTATCCATCTCAACTTTTTCTTGAAAGGCTTCTAGTCTTCTTTGAGAGGAATGATGTGATGAATCACTTTGGTGTCATAAACTTTCAAGTCATCATAAATCCAAGCGAAAATGTCAGGAAAATCCTTCATGAGCTTGATATAATCCTTTCTGACCTCTAGACTGAGCGTATTTGATAGTTTTATTATTTTTGGATTCTCCTAGGTCCCGATATTACAATCCTCAACATCCTCGTCATTTGCAGTGATCTTGGGATTTCTAGCCATGTCGTTTTCATCAAAAATATTTTCCAACGGAACTAATCCTTTCGGGATGATATTATTCTTAATATGTACCATGTCCCTTCCATCTATCTAGTTCTAGAAAGGGTCATCGTCACTGTGTGAATCTACGCTTTCATATTTTTTGCAGCAGCACTCGTCATCAATGTCCATATTAGTGAACTCGTTGCTCATTTGGAGAAATATCTCCACTTGTTTGTCATCCTCAAACACTATCCAATACTTGATATTATCAGTCATCGTCAGCCTGTGTTTGACTTCGATCTCATACTTTTTGTTTGGAAAAATGGGAATTTTAAAAAATGAGGCTAAGGTGGCCAACGCATCTGCAATATGATTCTACCCCCTTGGGATCGTCGATAAATTATACTCCAAGAATTCTTCGAGGAGGTCCAGCACCACATTTGTGTACACTCTCAGTCTGGGGTTCTTGGATTGATATATTCCCTTCACTTGGTTTATAACGAGATCAGATTCTCCATGCACCGCTATCCTCTTTGTGCCCAACTCTTTCAAAACTCTTAGGCCCAAAATCAGTGCCTCATACTCAGCCATGTTATTAGTGCAGTCGAAAGTGAGTTTGTATGAGTAGATTTTTGTGCCTACCTTGGGAGGGCTTATCCATACACTGAAAGTTTCTCCCTTCTTGCTGATGGCTCCATAGAAAATCATATTACACATCTCTCTCTCTCTGCAGTTCCTCAGGTCTATACACTCTTCTACCTATCATGCGTCTTTGTCGTCAATACCCAAAACAACTGTCGTTTCTTCTTCTTCAAAACTCAGGTCATTGTAAAATATGGAGGAGTCAATCTTGGTGTCGAAGGAGTAGATAGGGTGATTATTCAGCTACATCTTACTGCTCACCATGTATTTCATTAGTACTTCTCTATATAACCATCTATCCTGGCCGAAAACAGGGATGGTGGCATATGACATATCCATTTGCAGAGTTTCCTTGAATTTCACGGCCCATGACCTGGATAATAACATGCCAAATTTAGGGGGTATATCGTCCATGGCCATGTCCATAACTAGGTTCTTAGAAGGTATTTGAGCCATCAATACAACCAAATCTTTGATCAGATCCATACATTTCACTTTCAATTGAAAGAAAAAAGATCCTTATAGGGCCTGGTGATGAACAAACCCAACTTGTCCATGATCACTTTGGTCATGAGATTGTGCGATGCACCCAAATCTAGCATGGCGTTATGCAAGGTCATTTCGTGGACTTTGCAACTGACATAGAACAGGGGAATGTCTTCAGTATTGCTAGTCTCCTCTATGCGCGGACCGAAAAAAATGGCAGGGTGATCATCGTGGACGTTCAAATTATCGAGAGTCCCCCCCATCTTTAACATTTTAATGATCTGATCCTGATATTATCCTTTCTTGATGAGTTCATTGAAAGGGACGAAGATTTTAATCTTGACCATTTCTTTCTCAAAGTTAAAAGGGGGGGATACTTTTTCTAAATTTTTTACGCATGTCTCCCAACTTGTTTTGGCGCTCTTTTTGGAGCATCCTCCTTTGAATTTGCCTTTTTCGTCGCATTCTTGGTCGGGTTTTCTTGCTTCAGTTGGCTTGTGGAAGAGACATCCGCCAATTTTTTCCTTATGGGATTCGTCTGTTGAGGCTCTCTTATGGGATTTGTCAACTGAGGCTCCGTGGATGACTTTTTTCTCCTGAGGTTGTATTGCTTTTGGAATTGCATGATGGCACTGTGATAGAATTTCATGAATTCATTTGTTTCCCAAGACAACGTGTCATCCATCTCCAACATAATGTCGTCATTTTTTCTCATGTATTGATCATTTTTCCCCTTCTTCAAAAACATGCGTGTATCCTTGTCGTCACAGCAATGCATTTGATCCTCGAACATCTAATCAAAATATTTGTCCGCTTAATTTTTTTGGAATGGGGGCCTTAATTTTTTGTCACCCTGGTCTCTCTATTCCATCTGCCTGATCTGTGAGACTGGACCTCTTCTGGGGTTCTGATTCCTGGGTTGGGGATCATGTTGTTCTCGGGTGACGGGTTTTTTTCCCAAGGACATTCTTTCCATCAATTTATTCATTGTGTTCATCATCAAGTCGAACCTGTTCTCTGAGGGTCGAGAGGTCAATGGTTGTGAATCTCCTTGGGGTTTCCTCCCGCCTCTGTTGAAGTTCTATTTTATCTTTCCTGATGCCATCAGGTTTATCTTGAATTCGATTGCATCGCTCATCATAGCATCTAAATTTGTTGATATTCTATCCCTTAATAGAAGGGTGAAATCATTGTCGAAGGAGTCGACGTATCACAGCTATGCAGCCCCAGGGGGGTAGCTATACTTCTGTAGGAATCGAGTTGTAAACCCTCATGAAACAGGCCGAGAACTCTTGCACCATCTCATTCGGTGCACTTTTCATATTTTTATACTATGTCAATAGCTGCAAAGGATTATTTTTGTCTCCCCATATAGTAATGAAAGACGTTTCAAATGCGGCGAAGTATTGAATGCTTATTGTTGGGAGGGATTTGAACCACTTTCTCACCTCCCCTGAAAGGCTCTGCGCAAACAAACTCATTTTCACATCTGCATATTCTACCTCTTCTAGGTCGATGAAATCATTGAACCAATCAAAATTCTTTTGGGATAAAACATTTCCTTCATCGTCGTAGAGCTTGATCCTATGGCTGTAGTTCTAGGGAAAAGCATGCAGTTGGGAAGGAAGAACAAGGGGGGTGAACCTGGATGCCATTTCTCTAGGGGGGTTTGGGGATTGGGGGATGTTATGAGAGGAATTTTCATCTTGTGAGATTAGAGATCGAAACCTTTCCTCATCAAAAACTATATGGTCCAAGCTGGTTTCTAATTTGGACATGAACAAAGTCTATTCAAACAAAGCATCAAACTCAAGGTCGTCAATGCTTTGAGCCCCATCCTTGGGAAAGGATAGATTTATGTCTAATTAATAGAATGGATCCTTCTCTTTCTCCCTTACCTTGCGTAGAAGTATCTCGGGATCATACACAGGATCTACAGGGTTGGGGTCAGGACTGGCTCTGGTATAAATTGTCTTCAAAGTCATTTTTTCTGAATGGCGCTACTACATGGCACTGCTCTTTTTCACTGGAGTCACCAGGGTAAAGGTTTCATCCAATTCATATGTTTTCCCCATTGTTACCCTCGGGGATCAAAACTATAGCTTTAGTCGTTCTCCCAAGGAAAATTTATTCAATTTCATCCATGGTAGCGGCGCCAGAATGTTAGCGCTCTGTAAACTTCGTTCGACTGAGAAAATCAATGACAGAGGCAACCTAAAAACCAACTTTGAGGCACAAAACTAGCCTTTTGGACCTGGAGATGGCTCTCTCTGAAGACTTCATATCTGTACAGGATATAAATTTAAACTCTGGGCTATATTTAACACTTTTAAACAATATTTTTGGTTCTATTGGCAAAAGAAAGCAAGACCTTGGGCTATGGAGTCGATTTAAGAAAATGACAGAAACAAATGACTCAGTCACTGAACTCGAGAGGATAAAGGATAAATGAGAAACAATATTTAGTTAAAAATAGTTGTGTGTGGAAAGAGAAAAACACATGAATAAACTCATAGCATTGCTAGGGATGAATTCGCAGTTAACTTAGAAGAAATATGGTTTGTCTAAATGGCACGAATCTAGAGCACTACATAGTAAATTCTAGATTCAAAATCACGTTCTGATTCAGAAAGAGATTACAGATATGAATATAAAGAGAACATGAAATCATATACTCAAAGAAAGAATACAATACATCAGATGACCACCGTTAGAATATTTTCATCAAAGCTTCAGGAACTTTTCATTAAGTTTCAATCGGATCAAAAAACTACAATCAATAGTCACTTTCTACATTGTTTTGCCAACCAACCTGGCTTACATCGAAAATATGGAATATATAGACAAGGTTGTGCCGCTTTCCCTACCCTACACTCTAAATACTATCCGTAGAAGCTAGGTTTTGACTACCCTCTATCAAATGTCTCTTCAAATGGTATTTTGCTAAAAATAGGACTGACTACACTCAACTGCATCATAGCCTCTCGTCTTTTCCACAATGTTTCATTCATAGGAAAGATCTCCTCATTGGAAAATGATGTGGTGATGCTTACCTTTGAAAGAGAACCTAGATGATCAAGTATTATGTCAAACTCCTGTCGCACATTGTAACGATTATGATATCTACCCTGCGATCATTTGTTGGTGCGTGCATGTGGCAGGTGACCACAAACCATTGCAGGTGTCTCCAAAATGATGACCCCAGCTAGGGAACAATGCCTCTTCCTCAAATTGTCGTACATCTAATGTACACCTGTCCTTCACAATGAGATTCCATTGTTGCGCGTCATATGTTTTCCGCGTGGGTATCTATCAGAGCCTGAGTTTGCGCCACGTCTGAGAAAACCAAAAACGAAGTCGATCGATCATGTGTCTGGCCTCATTTGCAGTTCAGATACTCGAAGTTCTCTCCTGAGAGACTAGTTTCAACTTTTAAAGTTTATCATTTGCATTTGGATAATTTTTTTCCCTTTCAGCTTCTTTTGTGCATTGGCCAAAGCCGAGCGAACTTTCTCCATGGCCGGTTCACATTCCCTGAAGTGTTTCTCATTCCTTTCTTCTGACACCCTTTGTGTTTCATGTAGCTGTATGATCATGTCCTGCGCTCCCCTGAGTTGTCTCTTTAGTCAAATTGTGTTTCAAGGGTCTTTGTTGCTAGTTGTTGTCTCCGTTCTCTGTTTTCTTGGTATAGCTCAGTGATAACAAGCTACTCTTTCTTCAGCTACTATGACATCTCACGAATATCTTTGTTTTTGGTGTTTTTCCTCCTCCTTCTGCCCCATCTTTTTAGACTCATGCCTTCGATGGGCTCCAGTCAAAGAGTGCGCATAAGTAACTCTTTGGCAGCTGACTTCGCGTGTGGCTCACTCGAGACTTGGGTATCCCTGTATTCCTTGTTTTTCCTTGACCTCCCCTTCTCCTGGGTATTTTTTGTTGGGGAGACAGGGCTTCCAACGTCCTTTCTTCCTCTGCGGCCCTTCCTACTTTAGCCTCTACGTGGTGCGATGTCTCCCTTTCCACAGGTAGAGGAAAATATCCCTTTGGATCCTTGCGGATGCCTGCTGCAAGTATAAACGAATCCCAGTTATTTCCCAGTCGCCTTAACTCCTCCACCAACAACAATTTAATCAACAAGACATGTGATATTTTCCTCTTCGGCTAATCTGTTTTAGCTTAAGTGATGTGCACCATTTCTCAGAATCTTTGGTGTAAGACAAGGGCATATTTAACTCTCTCCTTCCTATGAAGTGCATCAACAATCTAATTTGGTGCGGATGTATTCTGTCAAACCTTCCTTCACAGGTGAAATATTTCTTAATCACCTCCATGAGTTTCCAAAATGGCCCCTGTAAATATCTACTTGGAATGCCCGTTTCAACTTTCCCACCTAAGCAGTTTCTCTTGACAAAGTCTTCATAACCCTGTGTGTCCAAAGTCATGAATTTAAAAAACCTTTCATCACATGAAGGGATCTTTGTCACGGTCAATAGAGTTTCCTCTGTCACTTGGAAAGAGATGCCCACAATTACCGCGCGGGACCCGTCGAACCTGAGTGTGAACTACTCCGCTAGTTTCGTGTTGAAGCCTTGGATTTTTCTGTAAAAGGTCATTCATTTGACCTTCTCAAAAGATGCCCTAACCTTTCGATATTTGTTGACCAACGTCAAGCTTTGAGGCTTGGGCCCAACATTCCTGCCACTTCGTGTAGCTTTCCTTATGCTCTAGGATGTCGTCGTGGCACAATGTGTATTGGTTCTACGCGTGGTGGATTTTGTGTGAACCAAAGGTGGTAATATCAATGGACCTAGGCTTGTGATAAGAATTATAGGCGATGTGTAAACTCGACTAATGAACATAATGCATATAGAGCACTTGAAATTTATAATTGGGCAGGCTCTTCTCAACATGGAGAGAAATAGAGAAAAGTCTTGTGAGAGATTGTCATCTGGGGAGGTTCTTGAGATTCTATCATATCATGATCTTCTTGAATATCATCATCAGGGAAAACTTTGACTTCCCTCACTGGTTCTGCAACTCTAGGAGCTACAGGTTCTTCTTCATATACTTCTTCAAGTTTTCATCTCCTTGATTTATTAAGTGTTTCATCTTCATCAAAGGTTACATCTCTTTGGATTTTAATGTGATGGTAACCTGGTATACAAATTGTTAAGGCCTTTGAGACCTCACAGTATCTAACAAATATTCCCTTCTTTCCTAAAGGGTCCTGCTTGGTTATCTTCTCTTTTGGAATGTGTACAAACACTGGACAACCAAATATCTTGAGATGGCTTACTTCTGAATTCTTTTTGGAGAGCATTTCTTCGGGGGTTTTCAACCCAAGTGCACTATGGGATAATCTGTTTTGAACATACATGGTTGTTCTTGCTACTTCAGCCCATAAGTGCATTAGAAGATATTGATCATGGATTATAGTATTCATTGCTTCCATTATAGTTATGTTCTTTATTTCTACGACACCATTTTGTTGAGGATTATAGGGAGTGGTGAACTCCCTCTTAATCCCAGCATCTCTACAAAAGATTACAAATTCTTTTAAGGTGTATTCTCCTCCATTACCTGACCTGAGTATCTTGATTTTTCTTTCAGATAGATTCTATATCAAGGCTTTGAATTTCTTGAATTTCCCAATCACTTCAACTTTTGATTTCAAGAAGTAAACCCAAGTCTTGCGAGAATAGTCATCAATAAATGACACATGGTATAAATACCCACTAAGAGAGGTTGATAGCATTGGGCCACATACATCTGAGTGGATGAGCTCTGAGACTCCTTATGTTTTATTTTCACTCTTCGAGGAAGGATTCTTCATTTTCTTTCCTTGTGCACATCCCTTGCACACACCTTCATGATCAACCTTGAAATCTGGTAGACCTGTAACTGCCTTTCTCGCATATGGTAGGGCCTTGTAGTTGATGTGACCTAGTCTTATATGCCAAAGTTCACATGGACTCTCAGTGGAGTGTGCCAATATTGCATCTGAGTGGCCTTTTAATTTATACAGGCCACCTTCTTCTTTTCCAATAACAATTGCATATTCTATGGTTTTTCCTTTAGGCCACATAAGGACTTCACCATATATGAATGCAACCCTGAATTATTTCTTATCTAAAGCTAAGATAGAAATCAAATTCTTCGTCAAACCTACTACATATAGTAAATCCTTCATCTTCATTGGGGTCCCTAAATCAAGTTTGTAGGTCGACTCTCCCACTCCTTTGATAGGGTATCACTAATCATCTTCAAGTGTAACTTTCTGGGGAAAGTTATTTTATGTATGGCTAGAGAGAATTTCTCTCTGACATGTCATGTGCTTAGAAGCACTACTATCTATGATCCAAGTGTCATCTCGAGGTGATATTGATCATGAGAGGGCAAAGAGTAATACATAGTCTTCAATCTTTTCTTTAATCATCTTCATGGGTGGATCATCATCTTCAATTTCATGGGCATGGTGTCTTTTGTTATTTCTCTTCTTGTATTCTTCTCTTCTAGCTGGACAATTCTTAGAAATATGTCCCATCTTGTCACAATGGTAACATTGATAAGAGGAGAAATCATTTTCTCTTCTTTTACCTTTCTGAAACTTCTGGAATCTCCTTGGAGGGTGAGATTATTTATGGATGAATTTATTTGGGAAGTGAGACTCCTTATGTAAGAGGGTCTCCTTTAAGTGAGACCTTCTCTTTCCACCTTTAGAATGAGTATCTAGAGATTTATCTTCATACCTTAATAGTATTTCTTCTCGGTTAACTACTCTTGCTTCTTCTTGAACACATTCTTCTCAAAGACTGACAAATTGTAGTTTCTCCTTTCTGCCACAAATGGTTTGGATGAATGCATCCCAAGTTCTTGTGAGACCATTAAGAGATATCATTATGAGTTCATATTCATCTAGGGTATATCCAATTGCTTCTATTTGTTCCTTGAATTGAAAGATCCTAAAGAAATAGTCATGAATTGTTTCTCTTTTCTGCATCTTTGTATTCTTGATTTGGGTTCTCAAGTTCATCTTTCAGTTAATGTTCCTTCCTTCATACATTATGGTTAGGGCATAAAACATTTCTTTTGTAGTATTATTAGAAGATAATTGAGGGATCAAGTGATATTTAATAGAGTCTGTAATGATTCTTTTGGTCCTAACCATATCCTTCTCGTACTTTCCTTTAGCTTCAACATCTGCGGGTTCTGGTACATTTTCTTTGATGAATCTTACAAGGTCATTCTCTTCAAAAATGGGTGCAATCCTATACTTCTAGGAACGGAATTTATCCACACCTTCTAACTTGTCAACAAGCTTGGTGCTTGCAGACATCTTAACCTGGAGCTAGGAAAATGACCAAAAATTGAAAGTGCTCAGAAATTAAATCTGAACTTACCAAGAGGTGCACTTGGCTAAGGCGAGTAGCCTGGTGTAGTCAATTTTCTGAAAATTCAATTTTTACCCCTTGAAACTAGGCCTACACAAATTTGGACTGGTACTTATGGTACTTGCTCTGGTTTTCTGGTACCAATGAAAACTAGGGTTTCACTTTTCAGAAGCTCTAGCCATTGGAAAGGTGTGCTCAAGCTGCCATTGATTTTGCTAGGCTAGGGCACACTTCCCTAGATATTTTTAGGCTGAAATTCTCTTCCAACAAAAAGACATAATTTTCTTGTACAACAAAAGTGACATTTTTGGTAACCCAGTGAAAGGTGTTCTATTCATTCAAGATCTTATTCCATGTTAAATTTAGAGTAGCTATTAAGTTCTTTTCAATTTACTAGACAATAATAGCATAAGCATGATCATTGAAAGATACACAATCACAAGGAACACAACTTTTATCCTGGGAAACCCTCATGGGGGAGAAAACCCAACAAAAACTTCCTTAATATAGATTTCCAATACAATGCCAAGATAATAAACCAAACACTAGAGAATATCCAATACTGAGCAATGCGCCTCTCTCTTCCTTCTTCCTTCAACTGGAAACTACAACTTCCTTCAAACTTGCACACTAGATGAGTGACTTTAGTGAGTAAGCTAATGAGGTGCCTTCCACTATTATTTATATTGGTTGGTAGGTGATAGAGTGGTGTCTCTTCATCAAGCAGGGCCAACGTCTTCACTTAGTGGCTAAAACCACTTTAATTAGGCCTAGGGGTTGACTTCTTAATTAGCAGCATATAATTAGGATTTGAACAATCCACAAAAGGGGATTTGGTCTTATACAAAGCCCGACATGATCAATCCACAAAAGGGGATTGATAATGTATAAGATAATATCTCAATAATAAGTAGAATATTCTTTATAGTTACAATATTTCAACAAAGGAAAGACTGACATCATGGTAGTATTGGATCCACTAACAAAGTATGTCCATTTTTTCTATATTTCTCATCCTTTTAAAGCAATTACAGTAGCCGCAACATTCACAGAAATAGTTCAAAAGATACATGGAGTCCCCAAGATTATTGTAAGTGACAGAGATCCAATTTTCACTGGAAATTTTTGGACTGAATTATTTTCCTGTTTGGTACTCAATTGGCTCACAAATCATCTTAACATCCTCAATCCAATGAGAAAATTAATATTGTGAATAAATGTCTAGAAGGACATCTTCATTTCTTTGCATCTAATAAATAGACACAATGGGTCAAGTGGTTGCCTTGGTGTAATGGTGGTACAACACATCCTTCCATACTTCGTCAAAAATGTCCTCATTTATAGCAATTTATGGATATCATCCTCCATCCATTACATCAGCCTTGAAATGGAATAAAAAGGTTCAAGCAGTGGAGGACCACCTAGGGAACCAACAAGATATTCTCAAACTCTTGAAGTACAACTTGGTTATGGAACACAATAGGATGAAACAACAAGCAAATCAACATCACAGTGAAAGGGAATTTGAAGTAGGGGATTGGGTATTTATAAAGATACAACCATATAAATACATGTCCCTCAAGCAAAAAAAGGACAATGAATTAGCACCCAAATATTATGGCCCCTATAAGGTTTTTCAAAACATTGGGAGTATGGCTTACAAATTGGATTTGCCTCCATCTTCACGTGTACATCCAGTCTTCTGTGTTTCTTGCTTAAACAAGGTCATCAATAACATGATATCAATCCAAACTATTTTACCATAGAATAATGAAGAAGGGAAAATCATACTAGAACTAGAAACAATCCTTGAAACAAGGATTAAGCAATTGAGAAATCGAGCAATTACAGAGTACCTTGTCAAAAAAATAACCTACCAGTGGAAGAGGTGGCATGGGAAGATGAGTTATTGTTGAAGAAACACTCATGGTTAGTCAAGTGTTGAGGAAAATACTTGTTTGAAGGGGAGGGGCTTGTTAAGCTCTAGAAAAAGCCCCATGTTCTGTATAAAACCCCTTATTAAGCCCTAGATATTGAATTATTACATTTCTAGTGTTATATTTGTACGTCGACTAGAACCCTTCGTTGCACCCTTTCATTATAATTGTACCCTGCATATATATATATATATATATATATATATATATATATATATATATACCAAGGAGACCTAGTCTTAGGAGCATCTTATCTCATCTCTTACAGTACTATGAATTAGATATATTGTAAAAGGATGTTTCCCCCTCGAAGTGGATCGTATTCATTAAATTTTTATCAATTTTTAAGGATTTGGGTCTTAACAATGAACATGCTCATCATTTTGATCATTTTGAGCTAAAAGAATTTCCTAAAGTTTCAAGATTCGACCCCAGTAATTTATTTATGACACACATGTCTGCAGTCGGTTACGACTCATCATTTATAAATACTACTAAATTTAGAGGAGGTGGGGATAACCAAAACCCCATGGAAGATATCCATGAGAAATTTCATGATGATATTGATACCTTGGTCAACACTAACAACCAATACAAATAGAATGGTTGGACCACAAGGAGTCGTAACACTAACCCTGGTTCACCCAATGTATCACATAGGAGTTATTTAATGAAAAATAGGACCCAACGAATCAATATTGTACAAAATAATTCCCATTCGGGAAATTCTAATGTTAGATGGGATGAAAACCCTTCAAAAATAGATATTGTGAAAACACATACTACCCTTGTAGAAATCAAAAGAAAAAGATATGTAATTCAAAAAGGAGAGAATGAAGTTCTAGTACCTGAACCTGAAGATATGGAAGTGTATGTTGAAGTAGAAGAGTCTGACTGGGTCGAGCAAATATTGTTGGAAAATAGATAAATAATAGAAGAATTGGCTTGACAAGATCCATTGGTCTTTGAGGAGGAATTTGTCACATTTCACCACATGACCTTTAACAAAGAATCCAAAAAGTTTTTAACTTGAAAAATAAAAAAGTTGTTGAGAATTGGAACTCTGAGATTGATTTACAAGGCGTGACACCCTCAAAAGTCATGTAATTTCAAGAAGCAACTAGAGAAGCACTCAAGTATTCAATTGATGAAATTGAATAATAAAACCAAGTCTTGAAAGAAAAAACAAAATAATTAGAAAATGCCTTTTTGTCGAAACCTTTGTTCACCGAGTCAATTTCCACCATCCAACCTCTCAACACCTTAGAAGATATGCTGAAATAAAGTTCTAGAGTAAGGAGTTCCTCAAATGTATGACAGCCATCAGACAATATATTGGAGATAATATCCAAAAAATAATTGATCTAATCTTTGAGATATGGGAACTAACTACTAGTTTTACTATACTTTCCTCAAGGATTACAAATTTTAAGGAATATCTCCAAAAGGACCTAGATAACGATGAAAAATTCTACAAGAAAGATGTCGGTACATTTTATGCCAAAATCTCCATTAAGAATGATATGCAAAGGTGAGAGTAGAATCTCTCGTCTAAAACTTGATTAAGGTAAATTAATGCAGGATGGTTAAAAAGAATTGAATGTTTAAAACAAATAATCGAGGATTGTGATGTCATAAATGTTGGAATACTGAGAGGGAGGGGGGTGAATCAATATGATAATTTTTTACCAATTTCAATCAAAATATATATACTTTAAATTTATCAGTAGTATTCAATAGTTTATCATTCAACATAAACAATATCATTCATTAATGCATAATAAACAACCACAAATACACAGTACACCAGAATTTATGTGGAAACCCAAATGGGAGAAAACCAAGGAATTATTTCTTCTATATATCAAGAATACATTCATAGGAAGCACCAACTTCTCAATTCTCCAACACCAATTGTAAGGAGGATCCAACCCCCTATTCACAAGCTCCAACCTGAAGGAAGCTACAACTCCCTAAATTCTCCAACTACAATTAGAAGGAGGCTTCAACCCCCTAGTTTAAATGCTCCAACCTGAAGGAAGCTCCAACTCCCTGTGTTCTCTAGCTCCAACTAGAAGGAGGCTATGACCCCCTGATTTAAAGGCTCCAACCTGAACCAAGTGTCCTTATTTAAATCTGGCTTAGCCTCACTAGATAGATGCTAGTTATCACGTATGGCTTCACGTGAAAAGAACTAAACAACCCATGTGGGTGCCTCTCGAGACACCAATAGCCTGACCCACGGGGGTCAACTAAATT
Source organism: Picea engelmannii (assembly GCA_009831015.1). Lineage (NCBI taxonomy): Eukaryota > Viridiplantae > Streptophyta > Pinopsida > Pinales > Pinaceae > Picea > Picea engelmannii. Next base: position 190,798 of record ML793943.1, read on the forward strand.
AGGGTTTCCTAAAACCCTAATTTCTCTGCAACTCTGAGACTTTCACACTTGTTTCTTCCTCAGATCCACTTCCTCATATACACTATGAAAATATTTACCAAAAGATCACTTGAAAGATAGATAAGCATTGAACTTGTGTGAGTACAAATGAGAGGCTTCTTGAGGTGTATTTATACTTTTCCAAGTGAATTATTTCCTTCACTTTAGTGTCAACTTGTACTTTATTATTATAACTATTTTACCCTTTAATTAATGACTTGTAATTTTGTGTTGCAATCGTTTAGGGTCTTCTTAACCATTCTTCATGGGTTCCAATTTCATGACCTCATAACTCCTCAATCGTGAGGAACTATGTGACGTACCACCTATCGTTGGAAACAACATGGCAAGGAATATCCATGTATGAGGTTTTTGTATGTACTTGTAATATTCTTCAACCTCAATTTCCTCAGTCAACTTCGGGCCTCATGACCACACCTCTAGGTTTCTTGTAGACTTCTTCAAAGTGTCTTCATGTGAGGGTCATGCTTAAATCTACGCCATAAGGGGACCACTTTGGATACTTCTTCAATTATACCCAATAATTTTATAGGCTTTTAGACTTCCTCTAATATTGACATCAATGACAATCAATTTTCCAACAATCTCCCCCTTTGGAATTTATGGCAACACTCATGCTCCCACTGTGACCAATTCTCCTTATATTTCTCTCCTCATGTTTCTCACCCCCTTTGACATCAATGGAAAATGGTATCTCCCCTTGGAGATTCTTCCTCTATACTTGTGCTTCTAATCTTTATCTTTCTCCCCATTTAATATCATAGGTAAAAGGGTAACTCCCCCTATCGGTATGTCTCCCCCTGTCTTCACGCTTCTAATATGGTCTTTATTTCTGATGATTTCTCTCCCCTTGAATTTTCTGCAAGATGTTGTGTAGATCAATGTGGGGCTTCTATACTTCCTTTCCTCTCTTCCATGGTTGCTTTTCCATTGGTTCTTCCTCTTGTAATTCATTGACATATATAAAAATCATTCAAAGTTACTTAAATTCAAATATTCATGGCTTGTCAAGTTCACATTAATGATGATACTTTTTTGTGACGATATTTTTTCCTTTCACAAATTGACTTCCTTTGACTAACTGATTTTACCTGTCAATGTGCCTTTATCCACTATTATGCATCTTCTCTTATTCATGTATTTTGTACTCTCTACTAGACCTGCTAAATATTGCATGAAACTATGTCATAAAAATTGTCCACAACTATGCTATGATGTTGACCCATCTGCTACAACTCATCACAACATATTCCTTGTTTCTCAATTTGTCTGTTCAATCTGCAAATCAGACTCTACATGTCTGCAACAATCTATACTAAATATATCCCAATTTGAATAAATGCCTATAATCCTCTATACAATCATGAACCTCTACCTGAAAAGTGTACCAATGATATTCTTCGTAACTATCAGTTGATAGCATGGGAATGTGTTTTGAAAGATTCTCCTCAAACAATTAAACTGTCATAAGAAATTTTTCACTTATGTCATCAAACCACTCTGAAACTTCCTTCCCAAAATCTGCAAACACTTCATATTGCTAGAAATATAGTTCTCTGATCTGTAGAGTTGTTTCTTAGACTCCCCTTATTCAATATTCATATTTACTGGGATTCTACAAGATGGATGGCTTAGAACATACTCACTCTAATGTAGAGTAATATTCCTCTTCATTTATGGAGGCATCTTCCTTTTCATCTTCTTCCTGAATTCTGACATGTTTTTCATCTTCTTCCTGAATTATGAGATTTTCCTCTTCATCCTCTTCCTGGATTCTGACATCTTCCTCTCTTCCTATAGATTCATCATTATCTTGAGATGTTGCAAATATTGTGAGTACAATCACTGGGACCTGGTTTTCATTCACTTGCTCTTCTTGTTTTTCATTTCTTCTCCAAACTTTCATGTATCTGACATCAGTGTTTTCATTCAAAGGGAGGCTCTATCATGCTTCTACAATTTTGAGCTATGTGACCATAATTATGGAATTTGTAACATTCAATATTGGATAGAGTCACATAACCGTCTCTTTCATGATCATTTCTTATGTATGTTCTGCAATCTACATCTTTATGTCCAAAGTTAGTACATGTAAAACAATGAACCAAAAATATATTTTGATACCTGGGAGTGAAATATATTCTTTGTGGTGTAGTCCTTCTGAATTCTTGCCTTGTCTGGTCACAATATTCTCTTTTATTGTTTCCTTCACAATGATTGAAGCTTCCTCATTGCCTAAATGTAGAAGGTCTTATGTATTCATTCCTCTCTAAGTCTTGTTGACCATGATTCCTTCCTTTGAGAACTTCTGTATAACTCTTTTGTTATGTTTCTTTCATCATGGAGTTTCAACCTTCCTCACAATGAACTTTCTTGTATCCTAGTTTAGATGTCCTTTGACTGTTGAGAGTGTTTTCTTACACTTGAGAAATTTTCAATTTCTTGTTGAGATTGTTGACTTCAACTCTCAATGTCACAATTTACTTTTCAAGATTCTCACACTCTTTTTATTTCTTTATCATCTGGATTTGTATTACTTATTCCATTCTATTTCTTTCTTCCAGTTGGGTTTTCAAGGAGATGAATTCTTCTTTGAATGATTTGATTTTCTTCCTTTCTTTCTTCATCTCAATTGAAGCACTGATCAATTCTGCCTCAAGATCCACTTCAACTTGTTATTCATCACTTTCAAGAGTTATTTTCTTAGTTTCCATAGCCATAAAGAGTAGTCTTTCTGAGTCACTATTGCTTTCATCATCTTCATCAAATGAGGAATTGTCTTCTCTTGAGTAGAGATTTTTCTTGAAGGCTTTCCTTTTATCTCCTTTCTTGTTTCCATTCTGATATTTCTTTTATTTCTTGGGATATTCTTCTTCATCACTATCTGACTTCTTAGCATAAGGACATTTAGCAACAAAATGACTTTTACCACAATTAAAACATTTTAAGGGAAGCATACATTTGTACTTGTCGGTTCCTCTTTTCAACTTCCTTATGAAGTTAGCTATTTCTTCATCTTCGTCTGAATCATTGTTACGGTGGTAATTTGACTTTGACTTGTGCTTATTATTCTTCTTTGTCTTCTTGTATGCTTTGAAAGTTTATTCTTTCCCGAATGTATTTTCCTATTATGTTCTCATTTCATAAGCTTTAAATATTCCATGTAGCTCATCCATGATTAGCGTACCAAGATCCCCTCTTTCTTCTAGGGTTGAAATCTTAAGATCAAACCTCATTGGAAGAGAACTTAGTATCTTCTGAGAAATCATAGATTCTTCAAGTTCTCCTCCCAATCCTTTAATCGCATTCACTATTTCATCAACTCGTAAAAAGTAAGTTGTAATGTCTTCATCTTCCTTCATTCTCAACTGTTCAAATTGACCTATGTACATATGAAGCTTGGCCACCTTGACTTTGGCATCTCCTTCGTAAAAATTATGAAGTTTGTCCCAAATATCGTTTGTAGAATCCCAATGCATAACTATGACATATACTAAATCAAACAGGCCATCTAGGATAGAATTTTTAGCCCTCGAAATTTTTTGACTGAGTTTCTTTCCATCGTTATCTGTTGGGGGAGTGGCAAGCTCTTTGTATATGTCTACTACTGATTTCCAAATATCAAATCCTTGTCCTTGTACATATGTTTTCATCATTCTTCTCCAAAAGGAATCGTTATGTCCATCTAAATGTGGTACTCCAATCTTAGCGTACTCCATGATATTCCTTTCAGTGGTTAAATTGTTTTCTTGAAGGACCTTCTATGATACCAACCATTGGAATACTAAGAGGGGGGGGTGAATCAGTATGATCACTTTTTACCACTTTAAATCACAATATATATAATTAAACCTTATCAGTAGTATTCAATAGTTTATCATTCAACACAAACAATATCATTCATCAGTGCATAATAAACAACCACAAATACATAGTACACTAGAATTTACATGGAAACCCAAATGAGAGAAAACCACTTAATGCTTTCTTTTATATATCAATAATACATTCATAGGAAGAACCAACTTCCCAATTATCTAGAACCAACTAGAAGGATTCTCCAACCCCCTATTTACAGGCTCCAACCTGAAGGAATCCCTGAATTCTCCAACTACAACTTAAAGGAGGCTCCAACCTAAAGAAAGCTCCAACTCCCTGTGTTCTTCGGCTCCAACCAAAAGGAGGCTAAGACCCCCTGATTTACAGGCTCCAACCTAAACCAAGCGTCCTTCTTTAATTCTATCTTAGCCTCACTAGACAAATGTCAATTATTTTGTGGGGCCTCGTGTGATAGGCACTAAACAACCCGTGGGGGTGCCTTGCGGGACACTAGTAGCCTAACCTGTGGGGGTCAGCTAAATTAGGGTTTCATGAAACCCTTCCTTCTCTGAAACTCCTATACTTTCACACTTGTTTATTCCTCAGACACGCTATGAAAAGATCACTTGAAAGATAGATAATCATTGAACTCGTATGTGTACAAATGAGAGGCTTCTTGAGGTGTATTTATAATTTTCCAAGTGACTTATTCCCTTCACTTTAGGGTTGACCTGTAATTTCCTTTTATAACCATTTTACCCTTTAATTAATGACTTATAAATTCTTGTTGCAACCGTTTAGGGGCTTCTTAACCATTCTTTGTGGCTTCCAACTTCATTACCTCGTAACTCCTCAACCGTGATAAACTACGTGACATACCACCTACCGTTGGAAACGACATAACGAGGATTATCCATTTATGAGGATTTTGTATGTACTTGTAATGTTATTCAACCTCAATTTCCTTAGTCAACTTCAGGCCTCATGACCACACCTCTAGGTTTCTTGTAGACTTCTTCAAAGCATGTTCCTGTGAGGGCCATGCTTAAAGCTACGCCATAAGGGGGCAACTTTGGAGACTTCTTCAATTATACCCAATACTTCTAGAGGATTCTATACTTCCTCTAACATTCACATCAATGACAATCAATTTTCCAACAATAAATATCAGGAGGGGTGAATTCTTTTTTAAATCTTGTTTATTTGACGAATGAGTTGAGGGGCCCACATTTGATAATGGATTCAATACTAGTTTCTAAATATCAGTTACAAGAACATTTGGATTCCCTAAACATTTCATGGGAAAATGAGTTTAATAAAATAATTGAATACTCAGAAGAGGAAGTAGAAAAGTGGTTGATCTACTATGTAAATAATAATGAATATGTTGAAGAAACATTGCATCAACTCAGTTTTGATATTAGAGACATTGAAAAAGAATTATTCAATGAAAAAATTAAGCATGAGATGACGATTTATCCCATGGAGTATATCGAATCATGGTTAAAGAACACATTAATAAATATAACTGAACCATATCAGCAAAAAGTAGTTATAACTTCCATGGAACCTCCAGTCGAACACTCTACAAGAAATTCTTCAACAAGAAAACGAAGAGGGGGTACTTTCCATCATAGTAAGTCAAGTAGTCATATTATTCATTTTCCTTCTCATTTAGTAGTTGTCCAACCTTTCTTGTTTCAGGATTTTTGAAAACCAAAGGCCGACCCCTAACCGTGTCTCCTTTCTGTCTTCCAGGTCTTTCTTTAATTTCATGGTCCGTGGGAGCCTAATCCTAGTCCTCTTTGAAGGACAAATGCCATTTAATTTTATGAAAATTACAAACATTATTATTTTTTAAACATTTATATATTTCTTAGGATCATCAGAGAACTATTTGAGGCACTACATTAGTGATTTCTTGGACATTGAGTTTCAAGCATGATATTTCAAATGTATGTCTATCAAAATATTTTTAAGTTTTAATGGAATGATCATGTTAATTTCTTTGCAAGTATGGGTTATATTTCTTATATTCTCCAATAATGTTCCTTATCTTGATCATGCTATGATGGAAATGTTGTCTTTTAAAATTTCTTACTTTTATGGTTTACAACCTTGTATCATATTTTAAATATCAATGTTCCACCAAGACTCTGAGATGGGGGGGGGCGCGGGAGAAGGGAGACGCACAGGGGGGACGTGTGGAAGAAACCTCAAAATTGAGGGATTTTAGGGAAATGGGGGATGGTGGGATGTCACATATATAATATATAATATAAAATTAAAAATTAAAAAAATAAAATAATAATGATAAAATCTCAACAATAACAATTCATCCCATGCAAATTCATCAGTAAAATACTAAATACCACTAAATTCAAATTTGTAAATGATATAAACATCATTCAAATTCAAATTCAGTAATGAAACAAAAATACATTGATTCATAAATCATAAAAGAAACATAAATAGTAAAATATTAAACATTGATTTAAATTCATCATTCTAGAATCTAATTGGTACTAAGCAAAATAGTAGATACTAAAGACTGAAATAGTAAATTGGAATTACTCAAACTCAAAAATAGTAAAGAGTGAGGAGTCAAAGGCTCGGTGTGAGGTCAACAATATCTAGAGTCAAGACTCAAAATTTAAAACTAAAAATTAACAATGGCTTAATCTCTCATGCATAGTATATGG
>ML793943.1:217250-229301 GCA_009831015.1 Picea engelmannii
ATTTCCAACCATCTTTTTCCCGAAATAAACCCCAAGTGTATTTCAGATTCATTAAGTATGAAAATTTTGTTTTATAAAGATTTTAAATAGTGCAAAGACTCCAAGATATCAAAAATTTTGTTCTTAAGGTAAAAATTTAAGTTCAGTTTCAACATGCCACATACACAAAAGGTACGAATTGCTTCTTTATATTTAGAACCTAATCAATTTGTATGGTATCGATGGCTTTGTTCTCGCAAATCACTCGTCACATGGACAATTTTCATGAAAGAAATAATAGAACACTATGAGGATACAAGGAGCAATACCTTCTTTAGCCAATTGATAAATCTCAAGAAAAAGGTTTCAGTTATAGAGCACATTAAGAACTTCCAGAGATTGAATATAAAGGTAACTGATATTCCATATGAGCACTTGATTGATGTATTCATAGGAACTTTAAAGGATAACATTCAACATGAGGTTCGCCTTGGGAACCCAAATCATTGGAGAATGCATTTAAGGTGGAAAGAAATCTTGAAAGTAAAAATATGGCTATGGCTACTAGAAGGACCAATCCTAACATCTATAGAGAGAACAATGCTCCTTCTTCTAAAACACCTCAACAATTGGAGGAAAGAAAAGAAAAAGGTTTATGCTTTAATTGTGACAGCAAGTACAGTAAGGGACATAAGTGTGGTGAGAAGAAATTATTCTACATAGATTGTGAAGAGGAAGAAGAACAAGAAAAAGAATCATCTCAAGATGAAAATGTAGAAGCAATTTCATCTGAAGAGTTGACCCCCACGATATTTTCTAATGCATTGGCTGGAATCAACACTCCTCAAACCCTCAAGATCGAAGGATACATCAAAAAGAAAAAGTTAATAGTCTTAATTGATTCTGGAAGTACTTATAATTTCATTCACTATAAATTAGCCAAATCTCTCAATTGCTTTGTATATCCAGTGCCAGAGTTTCAAGTAATGATTGCAGATGGAGGAACTATCAATTGCTCAGGAAAATGAAATAAGATCAATCTTACTATGGGGGGATATGTAATGAATATTCCAATGATTTTTATACCCATGGGTGGTGCATATGTTGTACTAGGAATCCAATGGTTACAATCATTAGGAACAGTGGATTTTAATTTTCAATAACTTTTCATGAAATTTTCGTTGGAAGGAAAAGAAATTGAGTTAAGAGGTATCACAAGGAAACATAGTAAGGTGATAAGCTCTAATGGCATGACAAAATTATTGAAAAAGGGGCATCAAGGCATTATTGCACAACTATGCTCATTAGATGTTCAAACATATATCCATCTATTCCTCAAGATATCCAAAGGATCATTGATAAGCATTCCAAAGTATTTGAAGATATTCCCAAAGTTCTTCCACCCACTTGAAATCATGATTATGAAATTCACCTAATTCCTAGGAGTGTTCCTCCTAACATCAGGACATACAGATACCCTTACGCCCAGAAGAGTGAAATTGAGCGCATGGTTGAAGAAATGTTAGAGGATGGCATTATTAGACCTAGCCAAAGTTCTTACTCTGCACTAGTGGTAATGGTATTCAAGAAAGATAGCTCATGGAGTATGTGTCCTGATCATAGAGATCTCAACAAGATCACTATTAAAGATAAGTTTCACATTCCCATCATTGATGAATTGTTAGATTAACTACATGGAGCAATATATTTCACAAAATTGGATCTTCGTTCAGGGTATCATCAGATCAGAATGAAGGAAGAAGATATCCCAAAAACAACATTCCGAACTCATAAAGGCCATTATGAATTTTTGGTCATGCCTTTTAGCCTTACAAATGCACCTTCCACATTCCAAGGGTTGATGAATAGCATTTTCAAGCCCTTCCTTCAAAAATTTGTGTTAGTATTTTTTGATGATATACTAATCTATAGCAAGTCTTGGGAGGATCATGTGAGACATGTTGAAAAGGTGCTACAACTACTAAAGGAGCAACAACTATATGCCAAACCATCCAAATGTTTCTTTGGAGTAAAGGAGGTAGAGTATTTGGGTCATATTTTATCTCATGAAGGTGTCAAGGTAGACCCTAACAAGATTAAGGCCATGATGGAATGGTCGATTCCCAAAACATTGAAGAATCTTAGAGGATTTTTGGGTTTGACAGGTTACTACCGCAAGTTTGTTCAGAACTATGGAAGAATAGCAGCACCTTTAACGACACTAACTAAGAAGGATGCATTTTCATGGACTCCAGAGGCAACTAAATCTTTTGAACATCTTAAAGAGGTGATGTGTAAAGCTCATGTCTTGACCACTCCAGACTTCACAAAATCATTTATTGTGGAATGTGATGCCTCAGGAAATGGAATTGGTGTTGTCCTAATGCAAGAAGGAAGGCACCTGGCTTTTGAAAGTTGACCACTCAAAGGAAAGGACTTACACAAACCCATTTATGAGAAGGAAATGATGGAAATACTACATGCATTGAATAAATGGAGTCCTTACCTAATAGGTAGGCACTTCAAGGTCAAAACAGATCATGATAGTCTTAAAAAATTCTTCGAACAAAAACTATCTTCAAAAGAACAAAAAAAATGGGTAACCAAGATATTGGGTTATGATTTTGAAATCGTCTATAAAAAGGGGAAGAAAAATGTTGTGGTAGATGCACTCTCAAGAAAGGATGAATATGTTGAGGCCTTTCTCTATTCTATCTCGATCATCCAACCTGATTGGATAATAGAAGCAAGGGATGAATGGAAGAATGACGAAAAAGTGTGGACTGTCATTCAAAGGTTGCAGCAGGATTCCAATGCATTAGATACATTTACATGGAAAAATGATTCACTATGGTACAAATATCGCTTATATTTATGTAAGAACTCCCAACTCAAACAAAAGGTACTATTGGAATTGAACACCTCTCCAGTAGGAGGGCACTTGGGATTTTTGAAAACCTACCATAGAGCCAAGAAGGATTTTTTTTGGGATGGCCTTAAAAATGATGTTCAAAGTTTTGTGGCAGAATGTTTGGTTTGCCAACAAAATAAGGTGGAAACAATTAAGACCCCAGGTCTTTTACAACCATTATCCATCCCAAGTTAGTGTTGGGAGGAGGCTTCCATGGATTTCATCACAAGGTTACCAAATTCTGAAGGAAAGAGCGTCATCATGGTGATTTTTGATAGACTGACAAAGTACACACACTTTTGTGCACTCTCTCATCCCTTCAAAGATAGTACAGTTGTCGCCGCATTCATGGAGACAGTTCAAAAGCTACATGGAATCCCAAATATTATTGTAAGTGACAAAGATCCCATCTTCACTGGACATTTTTGGACAGAATTATTTTCTTGTTTGGGTACTCAATTGGCTCATAGCTCATCCTATCATCCTCAATCTGATGGAAAAATCGAGATAGTGAACACATGTCTGGAAGGCTACCTTCGTTGTTTTGTCTTTGATAAACAAACACAATTATTTAAATGGTTACCCTTGGCAAAATGGTGGTATAACACTTCCTTTCATACTGCAACAAAAATGACACCATTTATGGCACTTTATGGATACCACTCTCCTTCCATCACTTCTTCTCTAAAAGAAAAATCTAAGGTTCAAGCAGTGGAAGATCACATCGAGAATCAACAACAATTTCTCCAAATATTAAAGGACAACCTGACCATGGCACAAAATCGCATGAAACAATAAGCAGATCAACATCGTAGTGAAAGAAGTTTTGAAGTAGGGGATTGGGTGTTTTTAAGACTACAACCATACAAACAGATGTCCCTCAAGCAAGCCAAGAAGGATAATAAATTATCACCAAATTACTATGGCCCTTATAGGGTGTTGCAAAAGATTGGCAATATGGCATACAAATTGGAGTTGCCTGCATCTTCACGAGTACACCCAGTTTTCCATGTTTTATGCTTAAAGAATGTTATAAGCGACAAGATCCCAGTTCAAACTATATTTCCAGAACTTGACAAGGAAGGAAAAATCATATTGGATCCTGAAGCCATCACTGACACAAGAATTCGCCAGTTGAGGAATATATCCATTTCAGAGTATCTCATTAAATGGAGGAAACTACCGGCTGAAGATTCCACTTAGGAAGATGAGTCTTTTATACAGAATCTTCCAAAGTTACTCAAGCATTTTGGACAACACTTGTCTCAAGGGGAGGGGCATGTTAAGCCCTAATATTGTCTCATTACTCTTTAATTGGGGCATATTGTATTATTAATGTTATTTTATTTATGTCGGATTTAGGCCATTAGTTGTAATTATACCTCCTAGTCCCCTATATATACCAAGGAGACATTTTCATTTTGAAACATCTTGTACTTGAACATTTAAGTGGGGTAAAAGGAGGTTGCCCCCTCAAAGAGGCTTATTATATGAAATTATCTCTTTTTCAAGGCGTTGAGTACTTTTTCTGAGGTTTTTCTATGCTATATTGATATTTGGTTCTTAACAGACCCATTGGGAAGTGATGCACTGGGCGTCAGATCGATGGGGTGCTTGACCTGGTAGTGCATAGGTACCCCGGTAGGTGAGGAGAAGATATCTGAGTATTCTTCCATGACCTTATCTACTTTCTTCTACTGTGTGGAGAGGTCAGCTGCAGAGACCCTGGATGTGGTTGTGATCTTTCTCTTATTTTGAGAGTGAATCACGAAGAAGACAAACTTCCTCATCTGAGAGATGACCGTCATGCATTTCTTAGCAGAGATCAAGGAAATAGCACTAGGTGGGACTGCTGCAGGTATCCTATAAAATTTCTTGTTCAAAGTAATAATAACACTACGAGGCCTAGACTCATATACAACATGACGTTTCCATAAATAAGGTTGGCCCAAAAGAACATCACAAACTTCGAGAGGAGCAACATCACACAATACCTCATCTTTGAAGGGCTTGATGTCGTATGACAGTCGACACTATTGGTTGATACGGAGATCACTTCCTTGGCAGAGCCATCCAATAGTGTTGAGTTGTGGGTGAGGCATTGTGGGTAGGGCTAGCCACTTGACGACCTCTGCAGAGATGAGTTTCTTCTAGCTACTGCTATCAATGATGAAGTGTAGTGGGGTGCCTTTTACCCACATTTTTTAATGGAAGAGGCACTCTCCTTCTTCTAGCTCGTCTGGTTCACCAGGCTGGAGCTTGGTGGTAGCAACAGTGGCACTGGGTTCTGCATTAATGATCTGTCTTCCCCTTTCTAGTTCTGTCTCAAAGTCAAAATATACATCTGATTTAGAGGCTTTCACTTCATCCACTAGTGACTGCTTTGAGTGACAATCAACAGTGTTATACCAAGGGCTCTTATGGAAGTCGCACCACTTCCCAGTATCTTTCTTTGTCTTTCCAATGTCCTTCTTTGTTTATGGCTTGGACTAGTTGTCCTGATATTGTCCATATTTTCTCTGTCCTTTGTTTTGTGGGTTGGGGCCGCCCTTTCCTGGCTTTTGTTGTGAGGGGTTCCCAGGCCCAAATTGTCGTGTCTTTTGTTTGAGATTCTGCTCGATTTTGATGGAATATCGGTAGGCTGCACCCAAGGATGAGATGTCTAGAAATTCCATTTCAGTCTGGATGTATCTAAGCAGAGCACCATGATACTTGAGCACCATATGTCACTCTGAATTTTTGATACCCATCTTGGTGCGTAAGGTATGGAAGATATTTGTGAAATCTAGCATTGCTTGGTCTCTTTCTTGTCACAGTGTGGTCCATTTGGTATATAAGTCGTCATAACTTATGAAAGGGTAGTATTGTTCCTTAATAGCATCCCTGAAGGAATCCCAGGTGGCTATGACTGTAAATAATGAGGGTTCCTATGCTTCCTTTTTCTCAAAAAACGTTTCCCACCAATCTTTGACATGGGGGACGGCTTTGAGGAGTGAAAAAGTAATATTTTCTCTATTCAAGAATTTATGGACAGAAAAATACCCTTCTAGCATATTAAACCACTTATCTACAACATCTGTGTCTATATGACCTTCAAATATAGGAATATTGAAGTTTATTTGTACCTTGAAGGGGGTGGCACCTCTGCTCGAAGAAGATGCGTCGCCTGTTGGTAGCCGTCGAAGGATTTGCGCGAAACTATCCATCATCTCATTCCTTTGTTGCACGAGGGCTTCCTCAATCAACAGTTTGAAAGGATCTCATATCTTGTCATCTTTCTTTTCTCCTGCCATGAGAGGTCACTTAAGCATGCAAGAGCTTTTGTCCTCAAGAGAAACAAGCTCAAGACCTAACTCTTTGTACTCTGACCTCGTTGGGGACATGCATTAAGATGACAAGGAGCAGACCGCTCTGATACCACTGATCTGAATTTTATGAGAAAAACGAAATGAATACATATTATTAATAGATTCTTAATACAAAATAACAAAGATACAGTAAAACTGGTTTTCTATTCAATAATGAAATAAGTTGAAACTGTAAAATGTAGCGGAAACAAGCTTGTTGGAATGGTGGTGGCTTATCTCTGAGAAGACATGTGACGGTTGCGCTCATTTGCAAGAAGATGATTACAGTGAGGCTCTGAAGGTATTTTACAATAAACAAGAATTCCAAAAACCCTAGACATCCAAAAACCTAACCCTAGGAGATGAAGCACCAAAAGTCATGTGGGCCCCGTTTGGGTAAGTTAGTACATTAACTTCCTGAGCTCGTAACTTTTCCATGTGATCTTTGTTTTAGGCGTATGATAGCCCATTGGAAAGGTATCATCAAGGAGATTCATTTTGGGGCCTCAATCATGCCATAGGCTATCATTGAGAATATTTATCCCGAAAAACCTTCATTTAGGCCCTCATAATGGCCCCGGAAGTGAAAACTGCTAAAAATAGTAAATTGCCAAAATTGTCAGAAAATTGTTTTGAGCCAGTTGAAAAAGGTGGGTTGCCACCGATATCCATCTGGATCATAGACTTTACAAAATTTATCCATTTTTAAAGTTTGAAGGGACTTTAAAAAGGTGATGAGTATTGACTATGTTATTTAAAAGTAACATGTCATAAAATAGCTTATAAAGCATTGGTGGGTGGGACTTATGTAGTTGGATATAAGATCCTTTATATTTTTCAATATCTTTACAAAAAATTTCTATTTGCAAAGTTTGAAGGGACTTCAAAAAGGTATGATTATTGACTTCATTATTTAAAGTAAAATGTCATAGAATACCTTATAAAGCATTGAGGTGACTTATATAGTTGGATATAAGCTCAACATGCATGAAGTGGTAAGACTCATTACCCCATAATGCATTCACCCACAACGATCGATCCTCCATGTGACTTGTCATCTCTCATGTGCATCCAGATTCATTAGACGACCATCGGGAAAATCTTCACCATCCACAGGCACTTCTTATTCTCTTACAGATAATGGATGTATTTGGATATGATGTCTATTTCGTTGGGTCTATAGATTTGTCTCGACAACCATCTGGAGCATCTGGACCATCCATCCCCCATGCCTCTCTCTAATCGTATCTCTCTCCTTCATTATGTCTGTGATTATTTTATGTGCATCCACACAATTAACCCAAGACTTAACTACGTGAATCTCACATTTTTGTGCTCAAATCATAAGCATTTTATACAAAATAATATTAAGACAATGAAAATAGAAATATTATGAGTCACGAATTTTATCCACTTTAGGCCATAAGCATTTTATACAAAATTCTCATACCATTTAAACTCTTAAATTTTATTCACTTCATCATAATTTAATTAGGCCACAAACATTTATATAAAATCCACACACCATTAAGACTTTTACATTCTTTTAGTAACACTAACCTTCCTTATCAAAGAAAATTTTTACTAGCATTATCCTTTTAAATATGTTGCCTTGGCACTAATGGAAGGGATAAACACTTAATAAAAAGATTAAACTAACTGAAAGTTATCCAAACTTCAATTCTCATTATCCTCGGTGCACTTGTATTTCCAATGGTTTGCACATACATAGATATGCTTAAACTTATTGAAAGTGATTCAATCTTAATTTCTTATTATACTAAGTGCACTTGTATATTCACCAGTTTTCACATGCAAATAACATGGAATTTAAGGAGATATATCTGCACTTTTCAATGTTTCTCTAGATTTTCTGATGATTTTTTTTTTTTTTTTTTTTTTTTTTTTTTTTTTTTTTTTTTGGTCCAGTAAATGTTACTGAAAACTCACTAGATACTTCCCCATTTCATGGATGATATGTAGTGTTAAACCGCAACCCAAGGGACACAAGGTTGAAACCTATGACCTCTCCCTGAACGTAGAGAGTATATGCATGTCTCACCAACTGCGCTCTCCCATGAGGCTTATGATGTTTCTTTTCTTGCGACCTTCCATCTGCAAACTGACATTTAACTATCAGAGATAGGAAAAGAAGATTATCCAAGAAAGAAAGAATTTCGTGGATCAAGCACTGGAATTTCAAGTATAGGCATTACATACAATGCAATACGACAAGCTGAAAAGTATTTTGGGTGGTGAGCAATTCAAATCCTTGAAGAATATTTATACATATGACAAGTTGGAAAGTATGTTGGAAATTGAGCGATTCAAACTTCATCTTTCAACATCTCTATAGCATGTAATCAATGTGGAATCTCTTTGGAATGTGCCAACTCAAAATAAAAAGTGAAAAACCAAAATATGAGTTGGCAGAAGGCACCTTTATGGATCCAAATTTCAAATTTGGATGGGAAAATGCATAGTTGTCATGGTGTTTAGCAATGGATAAATCTAAGGTATCTATGGATTTATATAGACACGCAACATCAAATCATGACATGAGTTTTGGTAAGGCAAATGAATTTGATAATTGAAAAGAGTAATCGTGTTTCGAAGGTGAAAAGGTGTTTGGTTCCCTAATCTATGCAACAGATGCGGTTTAGTCATACACAAACCTTCAGTCCACTTTAAAATAATGGTGGACACATCAGGGGAGACTCTGGATAACATAGTTTAGAAGGGTCGATGAGGGATCGACCAAATTTCACCGATGAACTAATTGGACAAATTGTCGATGGGTCGATGGTAGTTGATACAGATTTATGAGCGGAATGAAATGAAAACACAGATTTATAATATTAACATAGAGACATAGTGAATAATAACAGAGACACTGTAAAACTTAATTTCTATTAAATAAGAAATATGTTGAAACTATAAAATTCAGACTGAAAAAAATCTTGATAGAATGGTGGATGAGTACATTGAGGCTCTTAAGGCCTTTTTACAATAAACATGAATGTAAAAACCATAGACATCAAAAAACCTAACCCCTGGAGATGAAGTGCCAAAAGTCATGTGGGCCCCCATTGGGGTAAGTTAGTACATCAACTTCCCGGGGTCACAACTTTTGTATACAATCTCCATTTGGGGTGCACGATAACTTGTTGGAAAGGTATTAGAAATGAGCTTCATTTCATAGGCTCAATCATAACCTTTGGATATCATTAAGATGCATTCTCACGAAAAAACATCGTTTAGGCCCTTAAAATGGCCCCTAAAGTTTAGGACCTGAAAAACTACTAAAAATAGTAAATTGCCAAAAAAACTCTTTTGAGACAGTTGGAATAGGTGTGATATCCTCCTGGATCAATCCACTTGCCTTGGTGTAGGAGATGCCCTACTTTGACAACCCGATAAAGTTGGATCCTCTACTGGCCAATGCCCTTGACCTGTGTGTCCACAATATGATCAGTGGATTCATGTTCCATGTAGTCAGGGTTGAGCTATGTTGGTGTCAATTGTTATTCTATCTCTGAGGTGTCCAATAATGGTGGAAAATAGGGTCGAAGGAGGTCCACATTGAACATTGGGTGCAATCCAAGGAAGGGGGCAATGTTGAGCTCAAAAGCATTATCACCAACAACCTTGGTGATGGTGTAAGGTCCATAACGAAGTGGATGAAGCTTTTGATGAGGCCTTGTAAGGCGTTCTTTCTACAAGTGCACTTGGTGTTGATCATGGCGTTGCTTGTACTTGGAATTGGACTTCTGTTAAATGTCCTAAACTTGTTTGCGAATGTGTTGGATCTGCTCAATGAACTGGGTGGGTTTGGCAGCTTCAGTTTGAGCATGCGACGAATATGCCTGGGTAGTCGCAAGGGGTATTGCAACACCCATGGCACCCAATGGTTGAAATTTCATCCCCACCTGAAATGGGATATGGTCGGTTGCACTATGTATGGATCTGTTGTAGTTGTGCATAACATAGGGAAGACTCTCATCCCATGTGCGAGGATGCTTGGAATTGTACATGCGCAGGATGTGCACGATCATCTAGTTGACAACCTCAGTTTGGTCATCCATCTAGGGGTGGAAGGACATGGATTTGGTGAGCTTGGTGTCCAGAAGTGAGTAGAGGCTCGAACATAATGCGTTGATGAACCAACTATACCAATCTGAGATAATGGTTTGTGGGATCCCAAAGTGTACCCATACTCATTCAAAGAAGATCTTGGCAGTGGCCTTGTTATCGCACAGTTTGTAGCTACATCAAAGGATAGAAAATAGAGGCCAAATTGGCATAACAGGAACCTTCCCCACCCAATGTCACCTCAATGGGGAGGTTCTTTCTCTTTAGGGAGGTTACACCCAGGGGAGATGTCCCCAGTAACCTGGGGTTTTGAAGAGGCTAAGGTATAAAGGTCAAAGTAACATTCCCTCCTCATAGTTTACCACCAAGAGTAGATAGTTTGGCTAAACAGCCAATAATGAAGTGTAGGCCCAAATGAGAACACCTGCCCGGAACAAAGCAACAACAAAACAATATATGCAGGGTATGATTTAATGGGTTAGTACTTCATATAACTATCTGATATCAATATATGAGAAATTATAACAATAGATATCGATGAGATCAATGTTTATTAATATAGCAATCGAATAATATCAATTCATCAATAAATATCGAGATGATGTAGCAAACAATGTATTTAATCAATCCCTTACTCAATAAATGCTCTTAAACCATCATCTAATTGCTTGTAAAGGCAAAATGTTGCATCAAGATGGAATAACCAAGAGTGACGTCAACCTTATTAGGGTTAGCAGTTAGTTAGGGTTTCAAATTATAAGAGTTTTAAGAGTTGTTTCAATCACTTTCACTTCAACGTTGGAGGCTAAAGATTAGTGCCTAGGGTTATGGAGTCAAAAGGTGAAGGACGCACAATTTGAAGGGGATGATATTTAAAGGACAAGAGGGAAATTTTTCAAGGTGTTGCAATAGCAAATCCTTGAAGACAGAACCCTAGGGGAGAGAGGCTCACTCTGGTGTTTCTTAAGCAAGGCCTCATGCTCTCTCCTCCTTCCCAGAAAACAATTAGTTCAAAGACAAGTAAAATCAAGACAAGAGAGTTTAAAGAGGGAGAGTGTTGCAAAGGCAAGGCTCTTTCATCAAACCCTAAAATAAAAATGGCCCTAGGTGTAGATAACCTATAATTGGGACGTCCTCTTCCTCTTCAAGTTTAAAAGTATGGCTAGCTTAAGGGAAAAAGATAGAAAGATTGTAGTAATGGCTAGGCTCTCTTCTTCTTCTTCAATGGCTTAAAAGGTTTTTCTATCAGGGGACATGAGACAATGACCTACTTGTGTGTTTGTCCCCTAGGGTTTTGATTCAACAATGTATATATATAAATAGATGCAAGAAATTAAACTACAACCATTCAATCAAGAAGTTTTGCAGAAAAATACTTACAAATCATCAAGAAAATAGCATGCAAACCCTAGTTGTAAACCTTCCTTCAAGAAAAACACCATAAATTTGTTGGATCAGGTTTTCATTGATGCCAATGGTTTGTCATTGATGCCAATGGTTTGATTACTTGGGAGATTGTTGGATCATATGTCATTGATGTAAATGGTTTGGTTTGATTGATGTCATTGGTTGATGTCAAGTAATTGATTTATATGATTCCCTTGATGAGAATGGTTGGAGGACCCATGTCCAAGTGGAAACCAATCGATGCAAAGGTAAACAAATGGATGAACTCCAAAGTGGTCCCCTTATGGTGAAAGCCCTCACGGGAAGACGCTTTGC
>ML793943.1:230778-256457 GCA_009831015.1 Picea engelmannii
GGTTCAAAGTTATGATTACTTCAAGTTAGGGTTGTTGACTAATCCAAAACTAGGCATGTGAGACTAAAGAAAAGTTTGATGAAAATGCTAGTCACCTGCTGTTAAAGTTAAGGAAGGTTTGCAGGAATGTGGTCAGATACACCAGGTCTATTTTAGAGCTACAAATCAGATTTTTGATGATGAAATTGATGAGGGCTTTTGGTTGAGGTACATGTTGAGTACATGGTTGAGACAAGTAGTTGATGAGTTGGCACATACATGAGGTGTATAGTTGATGATGTTGGTACATATTTTTGAGTCATTGTTGATGGTTGGTTGACACATGATTGGTATATACTTGGTACATGGTTGGATGCACTTGTTTATGGTACAGGTTGATTACAGGTCGGTGCATGGTTGATGCACTTGTTTATGGCACAGATTGGTGCATGGTTGATGCTCTTGTTTATGGTACAGATTGATATCTGTTGAGGATTGTTGCCTCATCTTAGTTGATGCTAAGAATGCAAGCTGAGTCTTGCATATAGAGCTAGTACTCTTGTAGATTTGTACTCTATTCAGTTGTTGCTGATAAACCCCAAGGATTGTAGTCCGTAATAAAAAGAAAATTGTACATACATCTTGTGTTCTTTGTGTTCATTGTGGTGATTACTTGTTGATGATATATTTCTGATATATGTTGCTGATATGTACTCACATCTAACTAGTTATAAATGACAACAATGGGTAATGAATAAATGTTGAATGCTAATTGATGAGTTTTTGTGCAAGAGGGAAGTTTTGGGAAAAAGAGCCCCACACTCATTCACCCCCCCCCCCCCNCCTCAAACAAGTGCACCTTCCTCAAATCAGCCAATAACCCTAATAGGGCGCAAAAATCAGACCTCACTAGGAGAGTGAGTGATGAGTTATGTCAAAATGAGGATAAAACTCCTCAATATATACTGTATCATGACCTTTAATTAATTTTAGGTCATAAAAATTAGTCGACAAGGATTTAAACCAAAATCGTATTTTTTTTACATTAAATTTTATTTTAAAACCCTAAATGAGCAAAAAGTGACACATCAAGCCCTCCTGAGGGAGACGTTAGGCCTTTTTGGGGCCATAGCAGCATCCAGAAGCCAAACATTAGCCCTTTTTAGGCTCTTCCAAACTGCCACATGCGCCAACAACCTTGTCCATCTACCATATGCTCATGATGACATCACAAGCCTCCTGGTGACATCCTGGTTCATCTGGGGCAAACATTCCACTGCAAGTGGGTCGATCCACCTAGGTATGGCTCAGCCAAAGTGCCCCTAATGGAACGTCTTCTTATTCTCCGGTGAAAAAGATCAATCAAGCATCGTCCTGTCTCTGCCCCTCTGATGGGTCTCAACAACCATCTGATGGGCTCTTCAGCCCCATGGAGGTCCGATCTAATCAGCTCCCCATGTGTACCAGTCCAAATGGTACTTGTCTGTCGGGCATGGTCCTGCACATCAAAAAATTCGCCCTCCATGGGCTCATTAGTCACAAGGATCATAGCAATGTTAATCATGTTTCATCATTAATATTATCAAACATATGCATAAAAACCCCGATATATCATCTAATATCTCAAAGACATTACAAAGACCTACAATACAAGGCTGAAGAAAAGGACAAGATATCCTATTGGGCTAGTATCCATAAGGAAAGCAAAGTCTTCAAGGGGTATCATCCAAGCCATGTAAAACGAGGTGGTGTGGATACAGGATGTCCTGACATATGGGTAGAGTGAGAGCCATCGATGCATGATATTACCTGTGGATGCCTTTGTAGAAGGCGATTTGTACTAGTCATGGATGCAATTCTTTCCAAGCCCTTTCTTTCCTTTATTCTTTCTTTTCTTTATTTTCTTTTTCTTTTTTATTTCAAGGACTAACTAGAGGACACTGCCTTGGTGTGGTGACCAGAGATGATAGCGTTACCCACAAGCACTTTCACAGAGATGATAAGGTTGGCTCGTGATGAGACCCCCTTTCCCTTGGCCATGCAACCAAAGGTCATTGCCATGGCGTGGTAACCAGATAGTGGCAATGTCATGCTGTCAGGTACCCATGAACATAATACGTTGGCTCATGATGAGACCCCCTATCCTCTTGGCTAGGTCTTGTTTTGTTATTTTTCTTAGGGTCCCTCTAGTTTCTTGTTGAGAGGCTTTTTATTACCTTCTTGGGGATCCCTGGGCGAGGCATATCGAGGTTTCATTTTTAGGCTTTTATCTTTTGCCAATTTCTTTTACCTTCTAGGCCTTTATCCCCTTCTTCCCACGAGATAAGGTGCAACCCCACAAACAGATCATCTTAATGCTCGGACTAGGGGAATGGGACAGATGAGTGGGAGATAAGATGAAAAAGTGATGATATGATGGGAGCGGATGATGGCTCTTCAGAAATCCCCCCAGTGGAAAACCAAAACCTATGGGTACAGGCTTGCTAGTAAACCCTGTCAATCCCCCCAATCATGGTCAAGTGGGTCAATGTAATATCCAAGCAATTGTTAGAGATAAAAGGAGTAAGATTCATATATCTAAAGGTTATAATGATCAAAAGTGACACATACCATGATACCTAGACCAATTACCTCATGGAGCAAGAGCCTTCTCCGATACAAGACCAGACCGATGGTGATGGATGTTGTTGCTACTGACAAGATGAATCTGATGAAAGAAGAGAAGGATGGGCCCTCCAGGGCCATGCTCAGATCAATCCTTCTCTCAGCACTCCATGTCTAGGACCTATGGGCCTCGAGACATGCTCTCCTAGTTATCCCTAGAAATCGGGGATAACATGCCTCAACTGTGATGCTCTTCTTCCAGGTAGCCAGAATTGTCATCTTGGAAAAGAGATCAAAAACCACAAAAAACATTCATTTCCCCGCTTGGTGGATGGAAATCTTGACATGTAGTCCATTGAGATGGATTCTCAGGGCCTTGTTATCCCCTTTCCTAGGGATAACTAAGGAGATTATGTCTTGAGACCCACAGGTCCTAGACATGGAGTACCAAGAGCCATATTGACTTGAGCTTGGCCCTAAAGGTCCCATCCTTTCTTCAGTGCCTCCCATCTATCAGCAGCAGCATCATCATCCATCCCATCAGCTTGTTTTTCAAGTAGTAGTGGGTCTTTCTCCATGAGGTAATGAGTCTGAGTATCATGGTATGTGTCACTCTGATTCTCAAAACATTTGAGCATGTGCATTTAATTCTCTTTTGCTTCATGATGCTTTCTTTGACATTATGCCTTTTAACTTTCCCATACCTGGGGGGGATGACAGAGTGCCCTAGCAAGTTGGTTCCCTTATGGACGAGTTTCTACTAGATGGGTCTATGAAAGGTCACCATCCATTCCTTCCATACTCATCACTTTTCATCATTTTCCCTCTCATTTATCCCCTACAATGGTTCAAGAATTGGGTTTTCCAAGCTAGTAAGGGTTGTACCTTACCTTGTGGGAAGAAGGGGCTAAAGGCCCAGAGGGTAAAAGTAGCTGAAAAAATTTTAAATCCAAGATCAAACCTTGAGATGCTTCACCCAAGGATCCCCGAGAAATCAATAAAAGGATTCTCGGCAAGAAGAAAGGGGGTACCCATAAAATAAAATAAAAATTAAGACTAAGTTGGTGGATAGGGGGTCTCATCATGAGCCAACCTATTAGTTCCATGGGCATGTAACGGTATGACACTACTATTTATCTGGTCACCACGCCAGGGTAGTGGATCTTAGTGGCATAGCCAAGAGAAAGGGGATCTCATCACGAGCCAACCTTCTCATCTCTGTGAAATGCTTGTGGGTAACATTGTCACCATTGGTCACCACGTAAGGGCAGTGTCCTCCAACTATTCTCTTGAAATAAAAAATAATAATACAAAGAGTAAAAAGGCGTTAAATTGGCTAGGAAACAATTGCATCCATGACAAGGTGTAGCTCACCCTCTACAGAGGCACCCACAGGTAAGACCTACATTTCCATGTTATCACTGCACCCCTTGCCCAAATATCCCCTACACCATCTCATGAATTTACATGACGTAGATTGGTATTCACCTGGAAACACCCCACACCTAAGGGGAATTATCCCAATAGGACATCCTGAGACCCTCTTTAAACCTATCTTATTAAATAGCATAACATCTTTGAGAACTTGTCTGGGAGAAGGGCGGTTTTATGTACATGTTTGAATAACTTGATTATTAGATGTGATTTCCATTGCTATGATCCCTGTGAATTATGATACCATGGAGGGCGTAATTTTTTTTGTTGCAGGACCATGCTTGACGGACAAGTACATATGGGGAGATGATTAGCTCGGACCTCCATAGGGATAAAATCCCACCAAATGGATGATGAGACCTAGGCCAGGGGCAGAGGGATATTGGAGGATTGCACTAGATAAAAGGGTGGACATTCCACTAGAGGTCCTTTGGCAGGACTGGACCCAGGAGGGTCTTTCCCTCCCAGAATGACGTTGGCCCTTGAAGGCCCCTGATGTCACCATTATGAGCCTTGACATCATCCAGTTGGGTTTTTACACATGAGGGTGGCTTTGCTTGGCACGTGTGGAAGTTCCTGAGGGGTTTTGAGCCCCAACATTTCACTTTGGAGGCCTAGCATTCCAATAAGGGGCCCAATGTCACCCTAGGAATGGCATGATGTCACCCTAAAAAGATGAAATTAGGTTTTTTATTGTCAATTTTATGTAAAACTGGATTTTTGATGTAAATTGGCCATGTCGACCTTTTTTGACCTAAAATGTAATTAAAGGTCATTTTTATTGTACAAATAAAAGAAATATCTCTTATATTTTTCATCATATTTCACTCACACAAGTGTGAGGTCTGAAATTCGACCTCTTTTCAGGATTATTAGCTGAACTAAGTGGTGCGCAACTCTTGGAGGAAGATTTTATTGGTGTATTTTTGTATTTTCATGGTGGAAAGTCTTCAACTAGGGTTTGTGACTATATTATTCTTGGTGAAGTAAGTAGAAATCTGCAATCCTTCTTTGTTTTGAATTCTTATGGTATATTTTACTTGTTCGTTAATAAGATTATGAAATTGCTAGTGTGAAACCCTAGGAGAAAAGCACATGTTATTGTCCTTCTCTTAATAACTCTTCACCTACTTGATTTTTCTAGAAGACATCTCCCTTGAAGGATATACTAGAGCCCTAGCTTAGTAGCATTCTAGTGATATTGCTTCATTAAGCTTTCATATTTTATTTCAAGCTTGACCTAAAGAAGAAGAAAAATCGCTAGGGCCTACGGTTACCTACTTCCTAATAACTTTTTCCTTCCAGGGTTTTGTATGATTGAGGCTTTAGGTTACTAACACCTCAACCATCCTCCCTCTTCTCTTTATCTCACCCATTATCATTTGTTTCCCCTAAGAATTGTCAATGAAATAGTGAATCCATATACCCTAAAGGAACTAGTTCATACCTTACAAGTGATTGATTGACTAAAACAACCTTTAAACCATCTACTTCAAGATATTTACCAACCATTTCTAACCTTAGATTGGACTAACCTACTAACTATCTTGTTGTTTTTGTCACAAAATATTGTTACAGCCATCTATAACAAAAGAAAAATCACTTTAAAAGCAAGTTTTAAAGTTGATTTTACATTGTCTTCATTGCTTCTAACAAATACTAGCATTTTGCCAATTTTAGGTTATCATTTTCGGTCATTATTGAAGCTTTATTGAGGCATAATTGTGAAGCTATTACTATGTATACATTGTTATTATAAATATTTATGTTGCTTCATTTTTTATATCAGCTTATGCTTTTATTCAAAGTCTATGGTTTTATGAAGCACTAACATCAATTGGTACTTGCAAATAGTTTTTTTCTTGTTGTCTTGTTCTAGGGAGGTACACTTAAGTAATACTTTTCTTCATCTTATTAAAACCTTTAGGACTCTCTGATTAGAGTGACATGTGAGAGGGGTGGGACTTTCTTGATACTATTACCTTAGCCTTCTCAAACCACCAGGTCATTGGGGACGTCTCCCCTAGGGTACTACCCCTAAAGAGAAAGAGGTGTCATGTTTAGGTGATAGTGATAAGACAACCTCCTATTACGCCAATTTAGTGATCACTTGTCTTTGGCTTTGGGAAAGTACAAGTTGCATGATAACATTTTGGCGTCGTTGTCGGGGAACACTGAGTCAATTCTCCTCAAAGATGACACTTTTCGGTAAGCCTCTTCTCAAAAGCCTTTATTTTACAAAGATTACCTGGCAACTCCACTAAGGGTGATCCCCTCATCCCTTTGATAATCTCAAGAAGATTGTCTGGCGACTCCACTGATGACAACCCGTAGCGGATGCCAATACACACTTTCGTCTCCCATAGCTCTTATTGTCCCCATGGCCCCTCCTAAATGGTCTCCTAGAGAACTTTTCATTCCTTTACACTTAACTAACACCTAAGGTGGATTACATGATCTCCCAAAAGGGGTTGATTCATGTTATTGCACAATTTGTAGCTAGGTCAAAAGGGTAAGGGATTGAGGCCAAACTGGCGTAATATGAACCTTCCCCACCCAATGTCACCTCAATGGGGAGGCTCTTTCTATTTAGGGAGGTAAACCCAGGGGAGACATCCCTGGCAACCTGGGGTTTTGAAGAAGCCAAAGCATAAAGATCAAGGCAAAGTTTCCTCCTCATAGGTTACCACCAAAGGTCAGATAATCTGGCTAATCAGCCAATAAAGAAGTGTATGCCCAAAAGAGAACACCTGCCTGGAACAAGACAATAACAAGATAATATGTATGCAGGCTATATATCAGTGGGTTAATACTTCATGTGATTATTTGACATCAATATATAAGCAAATGGAACAACAGGTATTAATGAGATCAATGTTTCATCAATATAGCAATGGAAAAGTATTATTTCATCAATAACTATCGAGATGATGTAGCAAACAATATATTCAATCAATCATTTACTCAATAAATCCCTTTAACCATCATCTAATTACTTATTATCAACATTCGTCGCGTCAATATGGAATAACCAACTATGGCGTCATCCTAGTTAGGGTTAGCTAGTTAGTTAGGGTTTCAAAATTTAAAGTTTTGAGAGTTGGTTTGGACACTAGCACTTCAACGTTGTGTGTCTAAGATCAGTGCCTAAGGGTATATGGATTCATTCAAGGAGAGGACGCAAGGTTGAAGGAGTAATAGGCTAAACACAAGAGGGAAGGGTTCAAGAGTGTTGCAATGGCAGGGCCCTAGAATCGAAACCCTAGGGGAAAGAGGCTCACTCCGGTGTTGCTTAAGCAAGGCCTCGTGCTCTTTCCTCCTTCTTTAGGTCAAACTTGGAAAAACAACTAGCATAAGAGAAGAGATCAAACAAGAGGATCAAATGAGGGAGAGTGTTGCAAAGGCAAGGCTCTATCACTAAAACCCTAGAATATGGACGTCCCTAGGTGTAGATAACCTAGGCCTGGGACGTCACCCTCCTTTTAACCTTCAAAATTCAAAGCTAGCTTAAGGGAAGAAGTGAGAAGAGTGTAGAAAAGGATAGGCTCTTTCTTCCTCCTTCAATGGCTGAATATTTCTCTCTAAGGGGACATGAGACAAGGACCTACTTGTGTGCTTGTCACCTATGGTTTTAAAATCAACAAATTTATAAGTAAATGCAAGAATTATAACCTAAAACCATTCAATTAAGAAGTTTTGTAAGAAAACCACTTACATATCATGATGAAAAGCATAAGCAAACCCTAGTTGTAAACCTTCCTTCAAGAGAAATGCCAAACATGCCAAGAAAATCCTTCCATCAACAAGTGTGTCTCCTTTAAAAGACCAAATACCCAAGCTAGGGCGCAAAAATCAAACCTCACAAGTATGAGTTGTTTTTGTTCCTCAAATGACAGAAAAACATCCTCAATATATAGTGTATCATGACCTTTAATTAAAATTAGGTCATTAAAAATAGCCGACAAGGATACAAACCAAAATCATACTATTTTTACATTAACTGCTAAGTAAAAGACATAAATGAGAAAAAAGTGAGACATCAAGCCTCTCTGAGGGAGACGTTAGGCCCTTTTGGGGTTAGTCCAGCATCCGAAATTCAAACGTTAGCCCTTCCTAGGCTCCTCCAAGATTCCACACGTGCCAGCCATCCTATCAAACTGCTACACACTCAAGGAGACGTCAAGACATCTTGGGTGACATCCTGGTCATCGAAAGGAAAACGTTCCATTTGAAGTGGGTCAACCCCCCTGGGCTGGGCTCAGCCAAAGTGTCATGGGTGGAACACCCTTCTTCTTCTCATGTGCAAAGGCTTGACCAATCACTATCCTGTCTCTGCCCCTGATGGGGTCCCAACAACCATATGATGGGCTCTTCATCCCCATGGAGGTCCAATCTAATCATCTCCCCATGTGTACCAGTCCAACTAGTACCTGTCCATCGGGCATGGTCCTGCACATCAAAAAATTCACCATCCATGGTCTCATTAGTCACAAGGATCATAGCAATGTCAATCATGTTTCATCATTAATTTTATTAAATATATGCATAAAACCCCTGATATATCATTCAATAGCTCAAAGATATTACAATGAACTACTATACAAAGCTGAAGAAAAAGATAAAATATCCTATTGGGCCAACATCCATAAGAGAAGGAAAGTTTCCAGAGGATATAATCCAAGCCATGTAACTCGAGGTGATGTGGCCAAGGGATGTCCAGACATACGGGTAGAGTGAAAGACAAGGGTGTACGATATTACCTGTGGGTGCCTTTGTAGAAGGCGAGTTGTACTCGTCATGGATGCAATTCTTTCCAAGCCCTTTATTTCCTTTATTCTTTCTTTTCTTTATTGTTTTTTTTTATTTATTTCAAGCTATAACTAGAGGACACTGTCGTGGTGTAGTGACCAGAGCTGACAGTGTTACCCATAAGCACTTTCACAGAGATGATAAGGTTGGCTCGTGATGAGACCCCCTTTCCCTTGGCCATGCAACCAAAGGTCACTGCCCTGGCGTGGTAACCAGATAATGGCAATGTCATACTTCTAGGTACCCATGAACATAATAGGTTGGCTCTTGATTAGACCCCCTATCCTCTTGGCTAGGTATGGTTTTGTTATTTTTCTTCGGCTCCCCCTTCTTTCTTGTTGAGAGGCCTTTTATTTCCTTCTCATGGATCCATGGGTGAGGCATCTCTAGGTTTCATTTTTTATGGCTTTTATCTTTTACCAGCTGCTTTTACCTTCTGGGCCTCTAGCCCCTTCTTCCCACAAGATAAGGTGTAACCCCACAAACAAATCATCCTAATGCCCGGACTAGGGGAATGGGGCAGATGAGTGGGAAATAAGATGTAAAAGTGATGACATAACGAGAGCGGACGATGGCTCTTCGGAAATCCCTCGGTGGAAAACCAAAACCTATGGGTACAAGCTTGCTAGGGCACCCTGTCAATCCCCCCAACCATGGTCAAGCGGGTCAATGTAAGATCCAAGCAGTCCTAAGAAATAAAAGGAATTTGATGCATATATCTAAAGGTCATAATGATAAAAAAAAATGACACATACCATGATACCTGGACCAATTACCTCATGGAGCAAGAATCTTCTCCGATGCAAGTCCAAGCTGAAGGTAATGGATGTTTTTTTTGCTAACAAGACAGGTCTAATGAAAGAGAATAAATATGGGCCCTCCGGGGCCATGCTTAGATCAATCCTGCTCTCGGTACTCCATGTCTAGGACCTGTGGGCCTCGAGACATGATCTCCTAGTTATCCCTAGAAATCGGGATAAAAATTCCTGGATACCTAAATTCCTGGGAGAAGTAGGATCTTATGGAAACTCACATCGGACTAAGTTTTGTGAGGGGTATGAATTTCATCAATCGGGAGAAGAACACCCGGACACATTATGAGAATTTTCTGGAACTCGCTCACTGGGAGTGCCAGAACCTAGATTAATAATCTCCCAAGTGGAAGCCTCAAAACTCCTGAAGATTTGAAATGGGATTTCATGAACATATGGGGTAAAGAAGAAAGTATGGCCTCCTTTTACTCCCAATACCTCGAAGTTTGCAAAAGAATCGACGAAAATGTTTGGGAATTCAATGATAGGTTCAACACCCTCATTATAAAAATTCAACCCAACTTTCACCCAAACAGAGTTATTCTCCAACATTACCTAAACTCCTTAGAAGGAACTTTGCAATTTTCCCTCAAGGATCAATTATCTACAAGCCTAGAAGAAGCACAAGAGGATGCTTTCCAGATCAAAGAGAACCTTAGGTTCAACAATTCCATCCATCAGGTTAACCTCTTGAACGATGATGACATCTAGAAACCAAATGGGGAGAGTATGGTAGAGATAAAGCATAACCTCCCAGAGATCCTAGAGGTAGAATATAGTACTTTCCCCAAAAAATGGAGCACAGGTTTCTCAAATATGAAAGATGCTTCCTTGTTCTCACAACAAAATGAACCTCTTGAGGATTTGAAACCCACTCAAGATACACTTAGAAACCCTAAGGTTGAATACATTGAATACTCTCTTTCACAAATTGATGAGGAAGATAGTTTTGAAGATGAGTTCCATGTTGTCTACCAGGTTGGGAACATGGGAACAAAATATGGAGAACCTGCACCTTTTTATGTTACTCTCCAAATTAATAATTCCCTTCTCCATAATTGTGTGTTTTACCCAGATACCCCTAGAAACATTATGAACGAAAGGGTTATGCACCAGCTAGGCCTAAACATATCATAGCCAAACACGCAAGGTGGTTTTACATGGGGCATAATTAAGGACCTAAGTGTTTCCTTCCATGCTTTCCCTGATGCCCCTTTCACTATTGATGTGTTATTGATAGACACTTTAAGAAACTAGGGAATTCTACTCCATAAGGACCTGATAGAAAACGTGACCAGAAGCTTCCAAGA
This sequence comes from Picea engelmannii, assembly GCA_009831015.1. Classification (NCBI taxonomy): domain Eukaryota; kingdom Viridiplantae; phylum Streptophyta; class Pinopsida; order Pinales; family Pinaceae; genus Picea; species Picea engelmannii. The sequence continues at coordinate 241,727 of ML793943.1, forward strand.
TCAAGGGTCCAAAGCTATCATACCTCACCCCGAAGGAGGATCCTTTACCCTTCAAAAATAACCATCACAAGTTACCTTATTAAAACTCTTGAGGAACCTGATAATCATCTCCTGTGTGTAAACAATGGGATTGAAAGCTAGTTTATCCAAAGGGAAAATTCAGAGGATGAGTTTACCCAAAAACCTAGGGGAATATGAACTTTGGAATTTGATGGTGCTCATTCGAGATCTGGTTCAGGAAAAGGTATTTCCATGACATCCCCATACAAGGAAAATTTCTATTACTCCTATAGACTTGAATATCATTGTACAAACAATGTTGTCGAATACAATGCTTTGATTATAGGCCTTAACTTAGCAATCAACAAAGGTGTCACGCACTTGAAGGTTATAGGAGATTCTGACTAATAGTACCACAAGTGTTGTTAGACTTCACTGCCAATAATGAAATATTAAAAAGGTACCTTGACTTCGCAAGATCCATTGCAAAATCCTTTGAGATAGTGTCAAACAAAGCAGCTCCCCAAGAAGAAAACTATGTGGCAGATGCCTTGGCTGTCTCAGCATCCACCTTACAACCTTGTGATGGTCCCTTCCAAAACCTGTGCAAAATGGAAGTCTTGTTTAGACCTCCAATCCCTAATAACTTGGAACATTGGTAAGTCTTTGAAGATTATGAATAAATCATTAGATTCATGGAAAACAGTAGAGAATTCATCAATTCACAAGTAAACTTCCTAGTTGATTCCATTGACCTAGTAGTAAATCTACAAAATAACATGTTGCCAAAAGGGTGTGTCCCTTTGGAACATCTCTTTGAAAGGAACAATGTTTACAGAGGAAAAAAACCCCAAGAAACAAACAGATGAAGCCTTAGAATTCAACATCGGCACTGAGATGGATCCAAGAATGGTCAAAATAGGGAAAGGTACTATTGAAAAGAAGAGAATTGAGATACTAGACCTCATAAGAGAATTCAAAGATACCTTTTCTTGGAATTATGATGAGTTGAAGTCTTATAGGGGTGATGCGATTCGACATGCCATACCTTTGACAAAAGAAGCCAAACCTTTGCGACAAAAATTAAGATATATTAACCCAAAGTTGGCAAACCAGATACAAAAGGAACTCCAAAAGGTGGTCGATGATGGTATCATAGCTCCCATTAGATATTCATCATGAATGTCAAATTTGGTACTTGTCCAAAAGAAAAGTGGTGACATTCACTTGTGTGTAGATTTCTGAAACCTTAACCAACTATCTTTGAAAGACAACTACCCCCTCTGAAATATGGAACATTTGTTACAAAGGGTTACAAGGGAAGGCATGATGTCCATGCTAGATGGATTTTCTGGATACAATGAAATGTTACTCAAAAGAGAAGACCAACTTAAAATGACATTTACCACACCATGGGAAACATTCATGTACTTAAGAATGCCTTTCGGCCTTATGAATGTGGGTGCAACCTTTCAAAGAGCGATGGACTTTTCTTTTAGGGATCTCATTCAGAAAATCATAGAAATTTACCAAGATTATCTCACAATCGTATCAAAGGAAATAAGAGACCACATCTCACACCTCATAATTGTCTTTGAAAGATGTAGAAAGTATGGTATCTCCTTAAACCCTAAGAACTATGTTTTTGGAATAGATAAGGGGAAGATATTGGGACACATAGCCTTGGAAAGGGGAATTTCTATAGACCCAAAAAGTATCCAATCTATCAAGGATGTACACCCCCCAACTAACAAAAAATCTCTATAATCATTTTTCGAAAAAATAAACTTCATTCGAAGATTTGTCCCAAACTTTGTTGAAAGAATAAAACTAATGAGTGTGTTATTTAAAAAGGACACGGTATTCAAGTGGGATGACAAAGCCATTAAATCCTTTGAAGGCATAAAAGACACCATCTCTGAAGCCCCGGTTCATGTTAGTCCTGATTATTCACGAGATTTCTTAATATTCTCTTTTTCCTCTCAAGATACCATCTTAGGTGTCTTGTTGCAGAAAGATGTTGACAACCATGAACACCCCATTGCATTCATGAGGAACTTCCTTAGGGATTTAGAGCTTAATTATTCCATAACTGAGAAGAAGGCTTACGCTTTGGTTAAACCCCTCAAGCACTTTAGAAACTATCTGGGTTATAATAATATTAAGGCTTATGTCCCTTACCCAACAGTAAAAGATGTTTTATCACAACAAGATTGTATGGGTACTAGGGGTAAGTGGATTTCCAAGATCCAAGAGTATGATTTGGAAATAAATCCCACCAAGATTGTGAAGGGACAAGGTTTAGCCCAAATATTGACTGAAAGCAACCAAGAGGCCATACAAATGGGATAAAGAGAACAAATAAACATGGTAGTAAGTAAGTTAGAACATGATGAATGGTATTCTGACATAATATACTACCTTAAGAATTTATCGTGCCCAGACCATCTAGTAGACTATAAAAGAAGGGCCTTGGGACTTAAAGCTATGAAGTATTGTTTGACTGAGAATGGCCTTGGTTGGAAGGACCCGAATGGAGTTCTCCTTAGATGTGTGAACCAAGAAGAAGCCAATAATATTTTGAAAGAATTACACTCTGGGCATTGTGGTGGACACTTTGCTACCCATACTACCACAGACAAGATCTTAAGAGTTGGATATTATTGGACAACATTGTTCGTTGATACTCACCGATATGTCCGATCATTCCAACCTTTCCATTACTTTACTGGTAAACAAAAGTTGTCGGCACAACTTTTTAAACCCATGGTAGTAGAAGCTCCTTTTCAACAGTGGGGATTAAACTTTATTGGGGAGTTTAAAGACAATTCAAGTAACAGTTACCGATGGATTTTGACAGCCACAGATTATTTTACCAGGTGGGTAGAATATATTCCCACAAAGAAAGCCACTAAGGAAGTAGTCATGAACTTTTTGGAGGAAATAATCATAACAAGATTTGAGGTCCCATCCAAGATTACCATTGACAATGCCAAAAGCCTTCGGCTCTCTTGCATTAGCAGAATTTTGTTTCAAATATGGCATTGTTCTATCTCATTCCTCGAACTATTACCCACAAGGGAACGGGTTGGCAGAGTCAAGCAATAATAACCTTATGAACATAATTAAGAAGGTTGTGGGAGAGAAAAAGAGGTCTTGGGACAGAAAAATTAAGTATGCCATGTGGAATATCGAATAACAACAAAGACCTCAACAGTAAAGACCTCGTTTAAACTAGTATATGGGTTAGAAGCTAAACTGACTGTGAACCTCCAAATCCATATCCTCCATTTTTCTCAGCCATACACCACTAAGGGAGAATCAATCCAAAAGTAAATTAACCAGTTAGTAGAGTTGTATGAATCTAGGAGGGTTTCCTTGAGCCAAATGGCAAGAAACGAGGGGAAATTACAGAACACCTTCGATCACAAGGAAAGGAAAGGGATTTCATTAAAGGAGACTTAGTGTTTTTAAGGGACAAAAGAAGGGAGAAACCTGGTATGCACAAGAAGTTGGATGGACTATATACAGGTCCCTACAAGATCACGAGTTAGGCAGGAACAAACTCATTTAATTTGAAAACCCTAGAAGTATAAGTTTGAAACTACTTGTGAACGTTATACACATCAAGCATTACTACCCGTCAGTAGCATGATAGGTAAGTACAGGTAAGTAGGTAGTCATTTTTCATTCATTGTATATATCATCTGCATTTCATGCTAGGCTAGTTGTATTTCCATTTGTATATATGATTTCTTACTTGTATTTAATTTTATCATATATGAGCCAGGGGTGATATCACCGCCCCAAGAGATTATTGATCATTTTGTTGAGATCTAGCAGGTCGCAGGCCATACCAGATATGTTGATGTTTTCATGCACTCCACGGTGAGCACATGTCCCCGAGTTGGAGCCAGATGTTATCCCCTATCCTAGGGATAACTAAGGAGATTATGTATTGAGGCCCATGGTTTCTAGACATGGAGTATCGAGAGCCATATTGACTTGATCTTGACTCTGGAGGGCCCATCCTTTCTTCAAAGTCTCCCATCTATCAGCAGTAGTAACATCCATCCCATCGTCCTAGTTCTGAAGTAGCAGTGGGTATTGCTCCATGAGGTAATGAGTTCAGGTGTCATGGTCTGTGTCACTCTAATTCTCAAAACATTTGAGCATGTGCATTTAATTCTCTTTTGCTTCATGATGTTTTTTTGGACATTATGCCTTTTAACTTACCCATACCTGGGGGGATGACAGAGTGCCCTAGCAAGTTGGTTCCCTTAGGTATGAATTTCCACTTGGTGACTCTATGAAATTTCATCATCTATTCCTTCCATACTCATCACTTTTCATAATTTTCCCTCTCATCTATCCCCTACATTGGTTTGGGCATTGGGTTTTCCAAGCTACTAAGGGTTGTACCTTGCCTTGTGGGAAGAAGGGGCTAAAGTCCCAAAGGGTAAAAGTAGCTGGAAAAAGTTAAAAGCCAATATCAAACCTTGAGATGCTTCACCCAAGGATCCTCGAGAAATCAATAAAAGGCTTCTCAACAAGAAAAAAGGGGGGACCCATAAAATAAAATAAAACTCAAGACCTAGTTGGTGGATAGGGGGTCTCATCATGAGCCAACCTATTAGGTCCATGGGCATGTAACGATATGACACTACTATTCATCTGATCACCATGCCAGGGTAGTGGCTCTTGGTGGCATAGCCAAGAGAAAGGCGGTCTCATCACGAGTCAACCTTCTCATCTTCGTGAAATGTTTGTGTGTAATGTTGTCACCATTGGTCGCCATGCCAAGGTAGTGTCCTCCAGCTATTCTCTTGAAATAAAAAGTAATAAGACAAAGAGTAAAAAGGAATTGAATGGGATAGGAAACAATTGAATAAATGACAAGGTGCATCTCACCCACTACAGAGACAACCACAAGAGAGACCTACATTTCTTTTTTATCACTGCACCCCTTGCCCAAACATCCCCTACACCATCTCATTCATTTGCATGACCTAGATTGGTCTTCACCTGGAAACACCCCACACCTAAGGGGAATTAGCCCAATAGGACATCCTGAGACCCTCTCCAAACCTGGCTTTATCAATAGCATAACCTCTTTGAGCCCTTGTCTAGGAAAGGGGGGGTTTTATGCACATGTTTGGGTAACTTGATTATTAGATGTGATTGACATTGCTATGATCCCTATGACTTATGAGCCCATGGAGGGTGTATTTTTTGTTTCTTTAGGACCATTCCTAATAGAAAGGCACATATGGGGATATGATTAGCTTGGACCTCCAAAGCGATAAAATCCCACTAGATGGATGTTGAGACCCCACCCAGGGGCAGAGGGATATCGGAGGCTTGCACTAGAGAAAAGGGAGGGAGTTCCACCAGAGGCACTTTGGAAGGCCTAGACCCAGGGGGTTCTTTCCCTCCCACCATGACGTTGGCCCTTAAAGGCCCCTGACATCATCATTCTGAGCCTTGACGTCATCCTATTGGGGTTTTATGCATGAGGACGGTTTTGGTTGGCACGTGTGGCAGTTCCTGAGGGGTTTTGAGCCCAAATGTTTCACTTTGGAGGCCCAACATTCTAAGAAGGGGCCCAACGTCACCCTAGGAAGGGCATGACCTCACCCTAAAATGATGAAATTAGGGTTTTTATTATCAATTTTATGTAAAACTAGATTTTTGATGTAAACTAGCCTTGTCGGCCTTTTCTGACCTAAAATGTAATTAAAGGTCATTTGTATTGTATAAATAAGGGAAAGATCTCTTATATTTTTCATCATCTTTCACTCACACAAGTGTGAGGTCTGAAATTCGACCTCTTTTAAGGCTTATTGGTTGAACTAAGTGGTGGGCAACTCTTGGAGGGAGCTTTTATTGGTGTATTTTTTCATTTTCATGGTGGAAAGTCTTCGATTAAGGTTTATGACTAGATTATTCTTGGTGAAGTAGAAATCTGCAATCCTTCTTTGTTTTGAATTCTTATGGTATATTTTACTTGTTCATTTATAAGATTATGAAATTGCTAGTGTGAAACCCTAGGAGAAAAACACATATTATTGTCCTTCTTTTAATAACTCTTGACCTACTTGATTTTTCTAGAAGACACCTCCCTTGAAGGATATACTAGAGCCCTACCTTAGTAGCACTCTAGTATTATTGCTTCATTAAGCTTTCATATTTTATTTCAAGCTTGACCTAAAGAAGAAGGAAAATCGCTAGGGCCTAGGGTTACCTACTTCCTAGAAACTTTTTCCTTATAGGGTTTTGGATGATTGAGGCCTTAGGTTACTAACACCTCAATCATCCTCCCTCTTCTCTTTAGCTTGCCCATTATCATTTGTTTCCCCTAAGAATTATTGTTGCAATAGTGGCTTCATCTACCCTAAAGGCACTAGTTCATACCTTACAAGTGATTGATTGACTAAAACAACCTTTAAACCATCTACTTCAATATCTTTACCAACCATTTCTAACCTTAGATTGAACTAACCTACTAACTAGCTTGTTGTTGTTGCAAAATATTGCTACATCCATCTATAACGGCAACAAAATCACCTTAAAAGCAAGTTTGAAAGTTGATTTTACATTTCCTTCATTTCTTCTGACAAATTCTAGCATTTTGCTAATTTTAGGTTATCATTTTTTGTCATTATTGAAGCTTTATTGAGGCATAATGGTGAAGTTATTACTATGTATACATTGTTGTTATAAATATTTTTGTTGCTTCATCATTTATATCATCTTATTATTTTATTCAAAGTCTATGGTTTTATGAAGTAATAACATCAATTGGTACTTGCAAATAGTGTTTTTCTTGTTGTCTTGTTCTAGGCAGATACACTTAAGTAATACTTTGCTTCATCTTATTAAAACCTTTGGGACTTTCTGATCAGAGTGATTTGTGAGAGGGGTGGGACTTTCTTGATACTCTACCTTAGCCTTCTCAAATCCCCAGGTCACCGGGGACGTCTTCCCTAGGGTACTACCCCTAAAGAGAAAGAGGTGTCATGTTTAGGTGATAGTGATAAGACAACCTCATGTTACGCCAATTTAGTGATCACTTGTCTTTGGATTTGGATAAGTACAAATTGTGCGATAACAGGCATGTCAGGAGTATGCAGAGGAGTGTAGGATCAGATATACTTGCTGACATATTGTTGAAGTTTTGACCAGTAGAAATGTCACTGCAACACTGCCATTGTGTGTATATATATATATATATATATATATATATATATATATATATATATATATATATATATATATATATATATATTATTAATATTATAATTATCTATATAATAATAATAAAGGTGATGGTCAAGCAAGACACCAAATTAGTGTATGAGACCCCTTGTTTGTGGGACAAAGGACCCCCTCGGTGCACTGATTTGACTACTAAAGTCTATAAAGGTATACATTCCCTACCCCCCTCTGGATTTGAACTTGTGACCTCTTAGGATAAAATACATGTTCTTAACCATTAGGCGCACCCAAAGTATATTACATATACATATCTTATATAATATATATATATAACATCATATCAGCAATTTAAGTCATATGCATTTTGGACTTCCATTCCATCAATGAGTTTGGGCCAATTTCTCATAAACGATTTGAATTTTATGTCCATCAACACTTTGGCCGATTTACCCATCAACATTTTCATAATTTTTAGCACCACATCTTCAAGAAGCCACAAGGTGGGCAATTTCTTTGTGGTGAAAGTAAGTTGATTCTCATTGAACACAACAAACTCATCTTAAAGTTTAACAAGTTCAAAAATATTATTTGTATTTTTAGAATATATTATTATTTATGAAAAATATAATTTGTTAATAAAATTTATATAAAATATAATTTATTATTTTTTTTCAATTTGAATTTTTAAACGATTATAATATAATATACATTGTATTTTCAAAATCCAATGCATCATGGTAATTTTAAATTTATTATTATTAAAATTTGATTAAGGACTCTTTATCAAAAATATTATGTAAAACTCATGAATCATTATAATTTTAATGTTTTTAATTTATTATTATTAAAATTTGATTAAATAATATTTATCAAAATATTTAGAAAATCTTTATTTTATTTAGAAAATCTTTATTTTAATGTAAAAATAAATTCAACATAAAATAAAAGTGTTTCCAATATTCCTATCATTAAACTATTTTCATAAAAGATTTAGAGAATCTATTACACAATACAATATGAATACAACTACTTCTGATGAGGAGGCTGTCCTCGAATTCATGTCTGCAACCACATATGATACATCCCAATCATTACCTACTACCTGGAAACCAAATGTTTCGTTCTACGAGTGGATAGATGTCATATGCAGTCGACGCAGACGGAGAATGGTTTCTCTGAATGTTTCAAGCATGATATTACGAGGTACAATCTCTCCTCTGGTCGGAAATCTCTGGTACCTTACAATACTCGACCTTGGTAATAACAGGTCACATTCCCTATCAATTGAGAAGTCTCTTTTGCTTAAAGTCTCTTGGTCACATTCCCTTTGAACTGTGTTCTCCCCAAGTTACGATACTTTGGATTTGAAAGAAACAATTTGACTGGTTCAATCTCTGCCTGCTTGGGAACCATATCCTCATTGGAGTTAGAGTCTGGACAGGATAATTTTGTGTGAAAACAACCTGCAGAGGAGTGTTCCTTCCGAATTGGGTATGCTAAGCCAATTAACCACTATAGCTCTGTGTAGTAACCATCTCACATGACAAATTTCATCTTCCTTTGTCTAAATGCACCAATCTTCTTGTCTAACTGCACCAGTATGTTTGATAATCAGTTGACTTGTCACATTCCCTCAGAGTTGTGTAGAAAGAACACCCAGTTGATGGAACTCTATCGGATCGTACCCAGTTAACGGAACTCTATCTGGGTCGTAAACATTTCAACTGAAATTAGGCAACTTCAAAATCTTCAACAAATGCATTTATTCACCAACAATTTCTCAGGTATTCTACCCATGGCATTCGTAAATCTCAAAATCCTCTACCAATTGAATTTCTCTTTCAACAACTTACTTGTAGGGAGAAGTCTCGAAAGGTTGAGTTTTCCAAAAGTTTGGTGCCACAACATTTATGGGAAAACCTAGTCTTTGTGGACCTTGGGTAAGTTTGTCACCATGTTCTTTTCACACACATAGAAGTGTTTCACATCTAAAAGACTTATCATACTTATTGTTCAAGTTGAATTCATTATTGTATCATGTTTGTTTCTAAGAATTGTGTGGAGACGAAATTGTAAGTGGCATATTCCTATAGAGGTTGAGGCATCCTTAAACGTGGAGCATCAAATAATTTGCTACGTACAGCTCATCACTGCAACAAAAGAATTTAGTGACACCAACTTGTTAGGAGTGGGTAGTTTTGAGAAAGTGTACAAAGGGCTTGTAAAAGATGGCACAAATATTACAGTGAAGCTTTTCAATTTGGAAAATGAAGGGGCTCGCATGAGTTTTGACATGGAGTGCAAAGTATCGTGTCGAGTTAGGCACTGAAATCTAATTAGAATCTTGACCACGTATTCAAACCACAAAATCAAATCTTTGATATTTCCATAGTGCAGAATGGAAGCCTAGAGAACTGGTTATATCCTAGTGATGAAGTAGAAAGTGGTTTGACTTTGATTAAAAGGTTGAATATAGCAATAGACATTGCACGAAGCATGGCATATCTCCATCCCCATTGTTCCATGCAAGAGATCCATTGCAATCTGAAACCAAATAATGTGCTTCTGGATGAAGATATGATGACGTATTCAATAGATTCTGTTATTGCTACCATATTTTTTGCAAACTCTGAGGATTTAGCTCTCACTTCCACACATGCACTCAAGGGATCTGTGAGCTACATTCCTCCATGTATTATCTAAGATAGATAGCATATTAGGGAATGCCATGAGTTTTCTATTTTTATTAAAAATTGTGAATTAGAAACCTTACAATGAGGATATCTAAATGCAAGATATGGATTGGGTAGATCTGTCACAACAAATGGTGATGTTTATTACTATGGAGTAATGATATGAGAGATGTGCACTAAAAAGAAACCCAGCCATAATATGTTTGTTGAAGGAACGAACTTGCATAAACGGGTGGGTAACAATTTTTCAAACCGAGTTGGGAAAGTGGTGGATAATATTCTACTGAGGAGAACTAGTGCCATCACTGAAGAAAATAAGGAACTCAAATTCCTTAGTCACCTTATAAGTGTGGGTTTTCTCTGCACAAAAGAATCCCCTAAAGGACGGCCTACTATTATTGACATTAATAGTACACTGCAAAACATTGGAAATACTTTTTGGGGAGCCCTAGACATTCCAAAATTCCAATCAAACACAAGTACTACTCGTAACAACACTAATGAAGGCCAAAGTTCTTCTACATTATAGTATGTTCTAAGAGAGCAATGCTTGTGTAACTGAACCATAATGTAACTTGAATTCATTGTCATTAGTTTTGTGTAGTTTGTGTCTTATTTGAGTCTTATTCCCCTCTCCTTTTATATGCATGTCAATTGTTGGGTGCATGTGAATTTCAAAATTAAGTTGCATATGCCATGAAGAACATCTTGGAAATGTTTCTACACTATAAAATTGTGTATCCTTATCTTAGGGAAACTTTATGCATATGAATCTTATTACATCTACAATAAAAGTCACTTCAATTTGGTTTTATTTGTGTTGATCGAGCCATATAAATATACCAGGACATATGTATTTGTTTTAAAAATTAAAGAGAAAGTCAACGCTTTTGTTTCCACAACCATTCATGAAACTAGTTGTTCAAATAAACAACAAGAACATGTTGACGAAGATGATGTTTTGTATGCTTTTCCAAATATTCAATGTATTCCTCCTTTACCTCAACACTTTGAAACTAGAATTGTGGAACAAGATCAATCAGTACATGATAGTGGACACAGCTACCTTATTCTCGAATTTGCTAGGAATTGCACTGGATAATTAACTTTCATAGATCTATAAGAAATTGTGTTGGACGCCTTATATTCCCAGAGAAATACTTGGTAAAATTTAGTAGCACAATTATTATAATGAGTTGAATATTTAAACTTAGATTATATTTACAGGTTTAGAATTTATTGGCAGACATTTTCAATTATTTACACAACCACAATCAGCAATTTTTATTAACATTATGTGTTTTTGGTATGTAAAAGGTTTCATTAAAAATAGTGTGTTACAAAAGCACACACGAGAGAGAGTTTGGAGCTTAACTAAATAAGTTTTTTCCAAACAAGCTAAAATAATGGAACATGGGACTATCCAAGGCCTATCACCATACATTAAGCCTTTCACCAAAAACATACATTTAAGCATTCCAAAAACAAAATTTCACTACAACCAGAATAACTACACTAACGTAGAAAAAAAAAAAAAAAGTCAAATATAAAGTAGTCACTGCCAACATGGAATAATAAAATTGGTAAAGCATTTTCCTCTTCCCAATGAGTCTCCTTAAGTTTTATCAAATTATTCTTGCCTCTGCATTCTTGGGCATTGATGAAACAAGCCCATCAGAAAAATGCAAGCGAGACGTCGGTCTTCAAATTGTTGAGCCCATTAATTATGTAGTCTAGTTTACTCTAAATGTTTTGATAATGTTTTGATAATATAAGCTATTCTAGTCTAGTCTAGCTTCTTTGAATTGAAGGAATTTCCTTTAAATCTCACTGCAATATGTTTTTTTTTGTACCAAAACAACTCTAGGAAATGTTGGATTTTTGTATCTCTAACCCTAGTTTGACCAACATCTTTCACAAAATCCTTAGTGTATTCACAAAGGACCTCATCCATCATATATTCTCATATAACATTTACAACTTTGTTCAAATCATCAAGCATGTGCAGTTCTCTACAATTTGTGAAAAAACTAGAGATATCTTTGCAGAAATTTGCATGAGAAGTATCTATGTCCATACCCTTACCTCTGTCTTGCTCAGTTGGAATTATGATCACTTATCTTTTCACTACAATAAAAATTTCCAAGATTCTTAACTTTCAATTTGTTGGATCCTTCTCGGTGAGTAAGAGAATCAGGTGCTTAATATATAATAGACAAAGAAACTCCAACCATTTTTTTTCGAGGACGAGAAGATAGTTTCCCTCTCAGCATACTCATAATATCAAATTGCAAACATCTTTAGAAGTTTGGTCACTCCTCCCCAGCTTTCTATAATGATAATTACCACAAATTCACGTCTTTGAGTGGAAAATATCTTGTCTTTAGCATGCGTGAATTGCTAAGGAGCATCACGATCTGAGTCTGTCAATGGACTTGTTATCCCCATTTTCTGGGATAACTAAGTAGATTATGTCTAGAGGCTCTCGGGTTGTAGATATGGAGTGTCGAGAGACTACATGACCGACAGTATCCACTTGGGCGGATGGAGACCCTTCTCACCACCACAAAGGTCATAGATTTTTAGATGGCATCCACCACACCAGCTGGCTTCCGAGAGGCACTGGGCCTTGCTCCATGAGGTACAAGTCAGGTATTATGGTGAGTGTCATTTCAATATTTGAGGCATTTAAGTATGTTGTATCTTAGACTGCTTTAGATTTTATTACATATTCTTGGACATTGTGCCTTTTGCCTTGTTTCACCTTGGTCATTTATATTGTTCCCTAGTAAGTGTTCTTCCTCGGGAATGGGTTTGCTACTAGGAACTCCCTTGAAAATCCATCGTATTATTCCCAACCATACTTACCACATTCCATCACTTAAACCCCCCATCTCCTTGTCTCTTGGGATTTTAGGGTGTATTGACCCAAGAAGGGGTTGTCCCTCATTCTACGGGAAGAAGGGGTTGAAGGCCTAGAGGGATTGTTGTTGGGTAAAAGATAAAATCTTGTTTATAAACCTTACAGATGCTTTGCCTAGCTATCCCCCAAGAAAGCAATGAAACTCTTCTCTGTAAGAAAAGGGGGACCCACAAGACTAAAAGATAGAATGCTTAGGGGGTTAGTTGGAGGATAGGAGGTTTCATCACAAGCCGACCTATCATGATCATGTTTACTTAGAGGTATGACATTACTATCATCTGGTCACTAAGCTAGGGTAGTGGCTCTCAGTTGCACAACTAAGAGAAAATGGAGTCTCATCACGAAACAACCTTCTCATTTCCACAAGGTATTTGTGAGTGACACTGTCATTATTTGGACACCACGCCATGACAATGGCCTTCAACTTATCCTTAAAACATGAAATAAACAAAGAAAGGAAAAATGATGGGTTTGGAAAACTTGCATTGCAAATGAAGGTGCCACACACCCTCTAAAAAGGCACCCATGAATGAGACACTACAACCCCTTGTATGTCATGAACCTCATGCCCATTGAGTTTTGATCCTTAACCACTTCATCCATTTTACATGTCTTAGATAGGGATCACTTGGGAAACACTCCTTGACCTAGGGAAGATTTGCCCAATAGGACACCTCGTCAACCCTCCCATATCCAAGCTTGGCAATTCGCATAATGTCTTTGAGCACTTACTTGTTTGACAAGGTAATATTTGATGCACATGCTTAGGTGGCTCATTTATTGATTTGATTTACTCCTCATGATATTTTGACTTGATATCCTTGGAGGGTGTGCTTATTTGTCTTTGCAGGGCCTAGTTGGTGGGCAATTTTGGAGGAACAATCCTAGCTTGGGCTTCCATGGGGCTTGAATTCCATAGGTTGGATGCCAAGGGACCACATGTTGGATGAGAGAGACATACCTTCGAAGGCCTAGAAGACATTATGGACAACATGACCTAACCCTCACATGCCAAATGTTTTTCCTAGGAGAGGCAAAACGTCACCTTTGGAGGCATGACGTCATCTAGAACGTCTAGGGTTTGGTGGTGAGGCTATTATTCATTGACACAAGGACGTTTTGAAGAGAATGAGGCTTTGACCATGAAGAAATGACCTAGATAATTGACATGTGGCTTTGGGAAGCCTAACTAGACTTCTCCAACACCAACGACTTGCTCCTAGTGTCAAAACGTCCCCTAAAGGGGTGACGTCACCTTGAGTTAGGGTTTCTTTTTATGTAAAAGTAAATTCTAAGTGAATTGTTTAATATTATTTGTGTAAAGGGGAAAGATTAGGGTTGTTGACACCTAGTCTTGTGGTTTACCCTAAAATTATGTGGACAAACTGTTTTGTTGACATTTTGTATAAATAGAGATCATAAGATCTTATTTCACAACATAACTCTCCCATTGTGAGAAGTATTGGACTGAAATTTTCACTCTCTTTGGCTAGTTCTCTCTCTTGTGATCTTGTATGTTATCACTGAAATTTCGTCCGCACACGGCGACAAGAACTCTGCATCATCAAAACAGGACTGGAGTCATTCATGGCACAGGATTAATTCCACGGCATTGCAAAAGGGTCAAAAAACTATACAAATGACCAAAAAATTTGAAAGGCGCTTTACATCATCTGGGTGCGCGCGCGTATGCACATAACAAAAATGTACAAAGCACGCATAGGTGCGCAAGGCACGGCTGTTGGGAGAAAAAACCACGCGCCTGCTAAACGGCGCATTTATTGAAATTGGTCGGCCTCCCAACCACTAATGGATCAGCTCCCAAGTCGATTTGACACCAAATCCGAGCTCAATCCTCATGGTGGGCTGGTCAAAGACCTAATTGTGCCCTAAAGAG
>ML793943.1:260757-271128 GCA_009831015.1 Picea engelmannii
TAGTACTAGTGAAAGCACAATGCCTTCCTATGTACCCTATGGATCGGTACCACCACAAAATCCATACTTTCCCTTTCCTGGTCCTCCACAACCCATGGCTCCCCCACATCCCCATGCGGGGGTAAACTTTGTTCAACCCTCGGCTTCTCAACAATACCAAAATTTTGAACAAATGAACATAGCCAACCCATCTCACCCTTCGAACAATGCCAAGAATAAAGGAAGGAACAGGAATAACAACAATCCGGGTCAAGGCGGGAATCAACCACTACAGCACCCACCCACTGGGGGCAACCCGAACCAAGGGAACCAAAACCCCCAGGGGGGCAATAAAAACAAACGCCAAAGGCGAAATACTATTAAAACCATCCACCCTTGTGCTCTTTGTGGCGTGTACGGTCATTACACTCACCATTGCCCCCATATCGCTGATTTCAAGAGGTTGAAAGACTCTGAGAGCCTTCCCCCCTCCCCAGCACAACTTGCGCCACAGCAGGCACAACAACAATATGCGCAACAATCCCCTCCCGCCGTGCTGCAAAATCCTATCCCACATCAAGGTGTCATAAACACCCATCAGGACACACAGCATCCCCCACCTCAGGTGGGCCAATACCATAATCCCAACAATCCAGCAGAGCGAACAATTCTCCTCACCAGTGAGGAAGAAATTCTGTTGCAAACATGCAATCGTCAGTATCCCACAACAGCTGAGTCTACTCCCATCTTGTCAAAGACAAACCTGACACCGACAGGACCTCTGTTGGTGATCCCCCGCCCGGCCACCGATCCACCACTACGCATCCCTCGCATTCCTTTGCGCAGGAATGTTCACAACCCACAGGCTAGGGCAGCACATAACTACAGCTTGGTAGATGACTTAGCGCAATCCACGGCTGCCATGTCAGTTCTGGAAGTCCTCCAGACTTGTCCAACGCAGCAGAAATCATTACTTTCCGCCTTGGGGGAAATCGACCCTGTCGATACTAGACTCATCACTTTTGACCTTGATAGTTGCGAACCGCGTCTTCCCGCCGCAGTTGCTATTCAAATACCAGTCAAAATACGGAACATCACCATCCATCGGTGTATCATCGATGAAGGGCATCTACCTGCATCATGTCCAAAACAGTATGGCAGAAACTTGGTTCCCCGGACCTCTTACCCTCTGCCATCATGTTACGAGCTTATGACGGGAGACCATCGTCCCCCGAAGGGCTCTTCCAAAATGTCCCCGTAGAACTCGGGGGCAAAACCATTCTCATTGACATTGAAGTTATCGACACTCAACTCGATTACAATATCTTGTTTGGCCGTACCTACATGTATGCTATGAAGGTAGTAGCATCATCAGTCTTTAGGACAATCATGTTCCCTCACAATGGGAAGATTGTGACCATTGACCAAGTCTCGCATTACGAGCCTAACCCATCTGCCAATCTCGATAACATTCTTCCTCTTATTCACACCAACAAAGATGTATATCCACTCATCGAGATGGGTCTTGGGATTTTCAAAGATCCATCCTTATTAGGGACGTACCATGGAGCACCACCACTCCTTCACCCTAGCCAAGTATGCGTCGTTTCCTCTAACGAAACTCAACAGGAGGATGCTCATCCTCCTCAGGAGGCTTCAGTCATTCCTGACGTCTCAACAGTCGTAGCACCACTCCCACAGGAGCCTCCTGCGCACTTGTCGACCCCTACAGTCCACGAATACACACCCCCTCAAGGGCCTAATCCCATTTGGGAAGCAGTTCCCCAACCCCTCACTCAAATTCCCTTCTTTTACCCTCCACCCGGTATAGAATCTTTCCAGGTAGCAGCAACGCTCACACTACCCAATATGGTGTTATCAATCCCAGTGTGGTACTTACATCCACCTGAAATGGTCCCTCGCCCACAGGCAGGACTCCCCATGACGATTCTTGTTCTTACTCCCAATGCCCCCACTACCCCCATACTCCCTACTCCCCCTACTACAGCCAGGGGAAGGAGACAGAATAAGGAGCCCACAACTCCACTTCCTCTGCGCATTCCACCACCTTGCACCTTGTGTGACAGAGAGGGTCACCAAACCAACAACTGCCCATCACTACCGGAATTACGGAATTTGATTCCCCCTAATCCAACCCCCACACCACCCATTACTACTGCTACCACTCAACCTACCAGTAGTAAAGGGTTGAAGACCAAGTTCGCGTGTGCCATTTGTTCTGAGTGTGGCCATTACACCCATCATTGTCCAGCACTGCCTTGTTTCCGATAGGCATTAGCTATCATATGCCAAGACTTTCAGAACAACCCATGCCCTACCACGTCATCCACAACACCTATCACTGACATTCTCTATGTCACTACTTCAGTTAATGAACGCATGAGATTCCCTTGCTCTCTTTGCGATTCGTTGGCTCATTTTACATACCAAAGTCCGATGATCATCGAATATTGGCAACGTCAGGTAGCCCTGCTTCACCAACCCGCAGAGGCAATCATTGACATATCTTCACCATTTGAAGATATCCATATCATCTCTCCCAAGCCCGAGGCACTCCCTACGCCTCCATGGTTCTTAGATGACACATCTGAGGATTTACCCCGTAACCCTCCCAACTCTCCTGTTCATTCCCCTGCAGAGATTTCCCATCCAACCACTATGAGTACCCCTCAGTACCTCAATATATGGTTTATGTCGAGTGAACCCTCACCATCCCCTAGAAAGACCCCCTCTAACTCTCCAGCAGGGGGCAATCACACTGTCACTGAGAACACTCTTCACGATCCATTATATTCCCGTCATTTCCAATGCAACGAAGAAATACTGGAAGAGCTACAACGCCCGGACTCTCCCTGGGATGCACTCCATCATCGTGCTCTCTTCCTTCCACAGGAAGCCCTCATGCCTCCTAGCCACAACCCCATTTACGCAGTTGAAACCAAAGACTTTATCCCATCAGGGCCTATCGATTGGTTCAACAATCCTATTCCTGCACCCGATGCTTTTGAAGAAGGTAATCTGGCCAACATTTCCCCCACCATCAAAATCGACATTTCCATTAAACCGGGCATCGTCGAAGAAATCATCATTGGAGTTTCTTGCACTCCTCAGGAAATCGCCGCATATAAAACCCTCTTCCAGGAATTTAGGGATATCTTCGCCTGGTCATACACGGAGATGCCTGGCCTCGACCCCTCTATAGTCGAACATCGCATCGACACCTGGCCCAACATCACACCAATTCACCAAAAACAACAACCATTACACCCATCCAAGGCCGCGGCTATCAAAGCCAAAATTGACAAATTGCGTATGGCCGGATTCATTTACCCCATCGCTTATACGTCATGGGTTTCCAACCCTGTACCCGTCGAAAAAAAACAGGGATCTATCCGCGTTTGCACCGATTTTCACGATCTCAACAACGCACGTCCCAAGGACAACTTCCCAATGCCTTTCATCGATCAGATTATCGACGACTGCGTCGGCCACGAGGCTCTTTCCTTTATGGACAGATTCTCTGGCTATAACCAAATTCAAATCCACCCAGCCGATCAATACAAAACCACATTCATTACCCCGTGGGGTACATTTGCGTATCGTGTCATGCCCTTCGGCCTCAAAAATGCCAGCGCAACTTTCCAGCGGGCCATGACATACATCTTTCATGATCTGGCTGCAATCATCCTCGCCTACTTGGACGACCTCACCGCTCGATCCAAGAAGCGTACCCAACACCTCGATGATTTATGAGTCATCTTTCAACGGTGTCTTCAGTACAACATCCGCTTGAATCCTCTCAAATGTGTGTTTTGCGTCACCGCAGGGCGCCTCCTCGGTTTCATCGTTTCTCAAAGCGGTATCACCATAGACCCCCTCAAAGTCCAAGCCATTACCGAAATTCCACCTCCTCGGAATTTGCGACAACTTCAGAGTCTACAGGGCAAAGCCAACTTTCTGTGATGCTTTGTTCCTGATTACGCTATCTGCGCACATGGTTTCCTTCGCTTACTGCGTCACGACATCCCTTTTCATTGGGACGACTATGCCCAACAGTCATTTGACGACCTTAAGGCAGCACTTTCCAATGCACCTTTGATTAGTGCACCTAACTACAATCGCGACTACATCCTCTACGTATCAGCATCAGCTGTATCAGTAGCTGGCATCCTCGTCCAGCTCGGAGATGACAATCATGAACACGTCATTTACTATGTTAGTAAGAATCTCTCAAGACCACCCCTGAAGTACAAACATGAAGAGAAACTTGCTCTTACAGTTGTCCTGGCAGTTCAGAAACTGCGCCATTACATTCTACTTCGCACCACCAAGGTTGTCGCAGATTGCAACCCTATGCAATATTTGCTCATCCGTCGCCAAATTAACGGAAAATTCGCTTGATGGATCGTTATCCTTCAGGAGTACGACCTCGAGTTCTCAACACCAAAGAGTAAGAATGCCCTCGTTCTCGCTGAACTTGTTACGGCCCTTCCCTCTGACACACCTAGTGCCCCCGTCAATACTGAGTTTCCTGACGAACATCTCTTTTACATCGCTTCTGATGATCCTTGGTACGGTGACCTTCTCGTCTACCTACGAACTCAAAAGTTCGGTAACCACCTATCACGAGATGATCGTAGGTGCATTCGTCATCAGGCCCCCCGCTATATCCTCATCGGTGACATCTTATATCGACGGGGCGTCGACACCATTCTTCGACGTTGCCTGACTATTGACGAGGCTGACAGAGTCTTAAATGACTGCCACAGCGGAGCCTATGGGGGCCATCTTTCGGGCATCGCCACAGCTCAAAAGATCATTCGGGTCGGTTACTTTTGGCCTACTCTGTTTCATGATTGCATTCATGCCGTGAAACTATGTGAGCAATGTCAACTCTATGCCAACAAAGCCCGCGCTCCCCCCGATCTTCTTCACCCAGTCATCACTGCAGGCCCCTTTTGTAAATGGGGCATTGACTTTATGACTTGTAATCCCCCCTCCAGCAATGGTCACAAATACATCGTTGTCGCTGTCGATTACTTCACCAAATGGGCCGAAGCTATGCCCACCTTCAACAACACCGCTGACACAGCAGTGCGTTTTTTCTTCAACCACGTCATATCCCGGTTCGGAGTACCACTCCAACTAGTTTTCGACCATGGGAAACATTTTGAGAATGAGATCTTCATCGAACTCTCATCTCGGTTAGGCTTCTCTCATGAATTTGCCTCACCATACTACCCTCAGTCAAACGGACAGGTCGAGGCAGTGAACAAAGTCCTCAAGACCATGTTACAGCGCAAGGTCAATAAACATAAAACCAATTGGCATCACATGTTATTTTTTGCACTATGGGCTTATCGAACGGCAGTGAAAACTGCCACAAGTTTCACACCATTTCATTTAGTCCATGGGATCGAGGCAACTCTTCCCATCGAGTGCGAAATTCCCACCCTTCGCACCGCAATTGAGATTTTACCAGACACTGCTCCAATGGAGCAGCGCTTGCTGAACTTGGAGTCCCTGGATGAATATCGTCGATCCTCATTACAGAAAAACAAGGCAGCTAAAAAACGATCCAAAGCTACCTTTGATCGCCATGTCAACCTTCGATCATTCCGCGAAGGCGACCTCGTCTTGGCCTATGATATCGCCCATGATACCTTTGGCCATGGCAAATTCGAATCACTTTGGCATGGCCCTTACATCATCCAACATTTCCTCACCAAAGGCGCATACATCCTGGCCTCCCCCAAAGGCCTCGCACTCAAAGAACCAGTCAATGGGTTATACCTCAAGAAATTTTATGCTTAAACGTAGTCATGCTACTTTAGGTTATTTTTCTTTTTTAGAGTTTTTAACCTTTTTTATCCCTCATCTAAACTATCCTTTGTGTTATTGACAGATGACTCCTCCATCAGCATACCACATTGGTTACGCCGACGGCGCCAACCATTGGACACAAAATCTCGCTTCGGCTGCTTGGGATCTCTACACCCCTTCACATGAAATGCTACATTCCAGCGGCATATGTTTAGGACCAGCAACCAATAACCAAGCCGAATACATTGTTTTCATTGGCCTCTTGACTGACGCCCAGCATCGTCGTATTCGTCACCTTAGCGTTTTCCTCGACTCTCAACTGGTCATTCTCCAACTCAACAATGTGTACCGTGTACGCGATCCGTGCCTCTTTCGCAAATACCTGCAGGTTAGATTATTATCTCGACATTTTGATTCCATTACATTTACACATATTCCAAGAGAATTGAATCAAATAACAGATGAAATAGCTAACATGGTGCTCGATTGGCATATATCACATCAAATTACACATACATAAACATATCATACATCCTGTCACAGCATATAGATAGAATCAACATCATCACCATCAAACATAAAAAACACATGTAAACCACATTTGGATCCCAAAAAGGTGTATACTCATATATATATCAAGGCCTCCCCAGCCATCCAAATGTTTACATACAACAAAAATACATCGGCCCTCCGGCCCGTGCCACATATCGGTACAAAAAACGGCTCACCAGCCTATACAACCAAAAAAAGGTCTACAAATATACATCAGGGTGCCTCTATTGCACCCCCAAATGCCCCTCCCTCAGGAGGAGGTCGTGGCCCACCCCTACCTGCCCCAGGCGGTGGTGGTGGAGCACCTGCAGGACCCTCCTGCCCCGGTGGAAGGCGTCCACTGGTCATGGCAGCCAGCACAGCTGCTCGGCGCATGATCGACCGCCATGGTGGCGGTAACCCGATGCACTGCTCCAGGAACTCCTCGTCCTAGATATGGATCCACATGCCCTCAGGCACGTCCCGAAATATCGTCTCAAAACGACGCCGTAGATCATCCAAATCTCCTCCGGCTGCCCCCGGAGGAGCATGTGATGGCCCCGCACCAGGGTCATCAAATCGGCGCCTCCTCGTCGGTCTCGCAGGATCTACAGGTCGCCCCGCAACCTCATCCCGTGGCCGCCTCTCTCCATGCGGAGTTCGCCCCTCTCGCTGCACCGGCGGTCTATATAACTCCACCTCACGCCCGCGAGGCGCCAAATATTCACATGCACCAAACAAACAACAACAGATCATATCAGTGTCTATACATCATATATATAACCTGGTATAGAAAAATCACAGCATAAAATCAAAACATGCAAGTACACAACATACCTCTTTGATCAAAAACCTCCCCAGGAGGCAATACCATGTCTGGGTCCCCCCGGAAGTCTACCCCATCATAGGGGAACTAGAGTATAACTTGCGGCATCTGCCGCCATATCTGCGCCGTCTGCGCCGAAAAATAGTGCCCGCCCTCGCCACCACCGTGGCGAACCAAAATCTGAGACCACTGCCTCAAGCGCGGCTCTCGTACCCCTGGTGCCTCCAGTAGCACCCTCAGGCGCAACATCGGCACCCTCTCCAAGAAAAAGGCTACCAGAATGGAGCCAAATGCAAACTCCCCGATGCCTCTAGACTGACAATGGTCCAGCTGCGCGATCATCTGCGCATGTAGGGTCAAACCCCAGGCGAACCGCTCACGGCCCACCACCACCCTCTCCATCAGGAATAGCTCACCACCACTGATCCGGTGGGTCGCTCGTGACCCATACACCCGCACTATCATCGCTGCTATACAGTGATGCAGCAGGGCATCTATCCCACTGATGCTCACTGACGTCCCGGTCATGTAATGCTCACCTGAGCAGTATCGCTCGGCAACAGTGAACAGATGAGTGTCCCTCAGCAACACAGGCACTATCGGCAATGGTGTTCCCCGGAAGGGGAGCCCAGTCAAGAAGTAAATATCCTCCACCGTAGTGAAGGGGATCTGCTCTCCTCGCACGAGGAAGCAGTGCTGCTCAGGGCTCCACATCTCGAGCAGGAAATGGAGCAAAGGCTCATGGGCCCGTATCAAAGGGCACTCAAAAAACTTTAGAAACCCACTGACTGCTAAAGATGCTCGAACTGCAGGCCTCGCATCGGCCACAGCATCTCGTAGCTGCGACCAGTCCCGCTCATGCCACTGTACATCCATGATCCCTGCTCGCCACCTGCACACAACCCAAAGTCCTATATTATCTTAGGCAATCATCCAATACATCAAATAAGTTAATTTTTTACCCTGAAACCTTGCCTCAAAGGTGTGGGTTTACCACCCACAGGCGCGCGCACATGCGCACCTATTCACTATACAGGCATGAATGTGTGTGCGCCTATTTTTCCCACAGGCGCACTCGTAAGCGCGCCTGTTCACAACACAGGTGCGCTCTAGAGCACGCCTGTCCAACCCACAGGCGCGCTCGGGAGCACACCTGTTCACCCCACAGGCGCGCACTCATGCACGCCTGTCTACCCCACAGGCGCGCCCCTAGGGTGCACCTTAAATTCCTACACCCGCGCATTAATGGATGCGTATTCAGTGTACAGGCGCGCACGCATGCGTTCCTTCCACTGATTCTCCCGTGCATTGGGGCCCACACCCTATCAAAAAACTCCCAAAACCCCCGTTCGACCCCCCGTACCTACCCTGCCCAAAAATTTGAAACCTATAGCTATGCAGGATGTTTAGACCACTAACCTGCAACTCGCACGCCGTCGATCGGGTACCTCGTGCTCCTGGAATCACTCAATCTCCTCTGAATCTACTCAAAAACTCACTGTAGCAGCAGGTACAAATGAGTTGGCAATGTGGGCCCCACAGCTATATATATGCATTTTTGCCAAACTTCCACTCACCATTCCGGGAGCCCACGGCGTCCATTTTTCAAACCGTCTTCAGCCACGGGATCAGCGTCCCGCCACCTACATCATGGCTGCCCCTGGGCCACTTTTTACCCTGGGCCCCTGGGGCGCCTTTTTTTCACATCATGGCCAGGTACGCACACGCATTGTCACATTTATCTAATACATGTTCATATTTTTTATTATCTTCAGATATGGTTCACTTTGGGTATTTGGTTGTTCTGTGTGCAGTTACTTGGTCATCATCTCTCCACATCAGTCCTTCAGGTATATACTCAGCACTGGCATGTAGTCTCTCGCGCTGTATTGCATTTACATTTCCAGTCACACCCTCTGAGATTGGCCTTTAGGATACCCATTCTCGGCTCTGCAGTACTCACACCTCCAGTTGCATATTCAAGTACTGTCACCCGGTAGCATTATCACCTACATGAGTTGTCCCATTTATCGCACCTTTTGACACTCATGATGTTCTTCATCGCCCTTTAGGGATGGGAGTCTCGGTAGTCTTTCATCATGTTGCAGATCAACCACATACTTCTTCCTCTTCTCATTTTGCTAGCTTCCCATATGGACTCCCAGATCATCGCTTCATGGTTACGCTCTTTTTTACCTGCACCTTCGCAGGGTCATGAACCCACCATCTCATCCACCATCAGTTTTCCCATCTACGAACCTATCTCCACTTCACCTACCTCATACAGAAACTCGCCAATGGGGCCCCCACCCTTCATCAGTTTCCCAAGAAATTTCTTCCCTCACTGGGGCACTCATTTCACGCTGGGGCACCCGTTTCTGTATTTGTACATCTTTCCCAAATTTATTCATTCTTTATTGTACAAACGCCTTTATTTTCAGTTATTTACTTTTGTCATCACCGTTGGCAACCTGCTTTCCTTTTGGCCACACGCAACCCATGTCACCCTTGGTTGGAGCATTACTTTTCATTTACCCTCTTCGGCATCGTCTATATCTTCAGAGTATTACCCAGATCACTTACCGATACCCTCTGAATTTGTTCACCTTGTCCCGCCTCTGACACAACTTATCCTCGGTCTTGGCGTCCCCCTGACACTCGACCTTGTCACACGGTTGCGACCACTGTTTGTCTCATACATTCTCCAACCAAGGGAAGTCTTGAGTCTTCCCACTTCTTGACTTCGTCCATGTACCTCTGCCACTCCCGCACCACAGTAGATTCCATGAAGCCCCTTGCTTCTGGGAGTCGCGTCCTCCTTTTGTCGACATCAGCACAATTTTCCAGAAGGGCGACAGTATCTTGATTCTCATTTCCCATTTAATGAGAGATCTCGGATGGCACAGGGGGAAACACCATTGCTCCCTGCTGTCGTTGACCCCTGTTGTTCCAGAGTTTGTGTTTTAAGGCTATAAAACACACCGTCTAGGCATCCAAAAAATGATAATACTTATTAAACAATGAAACAAGGGAAATTAGATCAGATTCGGTTTCTCAACTGTCTCTGTCTTTCTTCTCTTTGTTCCTGGATGGTTATATCACGTTCAATTGCAGCCCAAGATCGTTCTAACTCGGTTCGATTTGTTGCAGTTTGTAAGATAGTGTTAAACAGATTCAATGCAATACTAGTT
>ML793943.1:275766-288943 GCA_009831015.1 Picea engelmannii
TCCCACTCTTGCTCTCCCTTACAACACCATTTTCAGTAAAAGAAACATTGATGGATTTCGGCTATACGTTTTGCTCCTAACCTCATCCATCAGGGGGCATCTGTTATCACTGAAATTTCATCCGCACACGGCGACAAGAACTCCACATCATCAAAACAGGACTGGAGTCATTCATGGCACAGGATTAATTCCACAGCATTGCAAAAGGGTCAAAAAACTATACAAATGACCAAAAAATTTGAAAGGCGCTTTACATCATCTGGGTGCGTGCGCGTATGCGCGTAACAGAAATGTACAAAGCGTGCATAGGTGCACAAGGCATGGCTGTTGGGCGAAAAACCCGCGCACCTGCTAAACGGCGCATTTATTGAAATTGGTCGGCCTCCCAACCACTAATGGATCAGCTCCCAAGTCGATTTGACACCAAATCCGAGCTCAATCCTCATGGTGGGCTGGTCAAAGACCTAATTGTGCCCTAAAGATCCCCTTTTCACATTCTAAAGAGGTTACATAATGATCCAATGCTTGGCTATAAAAATCCATGAATGACCACCATTTTCTCAAGGAATTATTCATACTGTTATGTTGTTGAGATTGCTAAGGACCCATTCTTTGGCAATAAACATTACAAGTTGCATTTCATAGAGCTATTCACCCCTCACTTGAGTGAATAAGCTTGGAGTTATTTCACCCACATTTTCATCCTTTCATTGTAAGGGGAGCAAGCTTTGAGGGCCTCAAGAGCCTTCCATTGGAGAAAGAAGGGACCCAAGTCCCCTTTCTTCTTTGTGCCTTTGGATTTCATCAATAAGATCAGCTTATACATTGGTGATATTGGTCCATTTGTATTTATTTTTCATTGTTTCATATTCTCTTAGTTTCAATTAGTTTTAGTTTGATTTTTGTTTATAACTCTATTGTTTCTCTTTCTAACCTTTTACCTCACAGCTGTCATGCCTAGCAGAGCCCAACTGGGCATGTAAGCACTCTTAATTTTCTCATCAAGTGACGAATTGGGTGCAAACACTGTATATGGCTATCTCTTTGGTTATTGGTTGATGGAAGTGATGCACTAGCCTTGGAAGGCTATTCTCTTGTTATTGTGGTGGTTTGTCTTAGTTTTTTCCTTGAATTGGTAAGGCTTTTTACATTGTGCTATCATTTGTCATTCAATTCAAGGTTATTTTCTAGAGCTAGGTGGGAAGTATAAGGGCATACACCCCCACCTTAGTCTCCATCACTTTATGCTTACATTTTGTTGGTTTAACAAGGGTTTCTAAAATAAGTATAAGTGCATACACCCTCTTAGCCTAAACCCTAGATAGAGATACTTGCCTTGGGGACTAAGAGGATTTACACCCCCGAGGAGGTAGTACCTCTAGCTTTTTCTTTGCTTGACTCCATTAACCCAATTATTAAAGGCATTATTCATTTACTTGTTGCATTGGAGAAATAAATTGTTGCCTTGGTAAACGTGAATTTTTCAAGTTTTAAAGTTGTCTCTTTGGAAAATTGTTCCTTGAGCCTTTGGCTCTCTTGCCTCATTAAGGCATCCCCTTTCAACCACAACTTATTGTTGTTGTTAGAAAAATAACCTACAGCCAATAGGGCTGCAGAAAATTAACCCTCTAACCCTTAATAACTCCTAAACTATCCTTGGAATTTAGCCCTAACTTTTCCCTAACTCTCTACTAACCCTAGCGCACTTACCTAGCTAGTTGGAAGTGGTTTTGAGTGGCTGATTTTTCTGCTATTTTGCTTGGTTTGCTACAACCATAAGGCTGATAATATCATTGCAACAACCTTTGTTTCATCCTTGCTTTTTGTGCTAGAGCATTGCTTAATCATTGATGAAGTTTAGCTAGCTTTAACTTGTTAGTCTCTTGTTTATTTTATCATATGCTTAACACTTATATTGCATCCTTTGCTATTTCTATTGAGAGGATATATATCATTTACTTTTTCTACAATTAGGGACAACAATATTAAATTTCTTGTCCAACTAACATATTATATGATATGCTTGGTTTTCCTTGTGTCTCGGGCAGGTATTCACACTTGGCAGGTCACCCGACTCATTTGGAAATCCTCGAACCTTCCCAAGACTCTTTTCCAAACTCTTCATACCACTTAGAATTGACCTTTAGGGACATCATTTCATACCTATCATTTTTCATCTCATTTCCCCCTAGGGTCATCGACATTCCCCCCTTGAGGTGACTACCTCACCTCTAAAGTGACGAGAACACCTACCTAAGGTGACAATGAGTAGGTATTATCCTAGTTGTTGTTAATTGGTGGTTGGGTCGGGCTTTGCCCAACCTACAACTTGTGTGATAACGGGACTATTTTGGTCCTCTATGATCCACTCCTTATCACTAGCTCATCTCCCTCTATATATACAAGTATGTAGATCCTTAATTCTACCTTCTATGATGTGGCCCTACACTTTTTGCGTGGATTTATAGTGAAATGATTGATCTTCCTCCTCTTTAAGGTGAACAATTTGTGTTTGACCTATTATCTCACAGTTTGTAGCTAGGTCAAATGGCTATAAGATGGAGGTCAAAATGGCGTAACAGGAACCTATCCCACCCAATGTCACCACGATGGGGGGGCTCTTTCTCTTTAGGGAGGTTGGGCCCAGGGGAGACATCCCTGTTAACCTGGAGTTTTGAAGAGGCAAAAGTTAAAAGGACAAAGGTAAAGTTCCCCCCTTCACAGGTCACCACCAACACAGATAGTCCAGGCTAAACAACCAATAATGAAGTGAATCCCCAAAGAAGAACACCTTCCTGGAACAAAGCAACAACAAACCAATACATGCAAGCTATGGTTCAATGGGTTAGTACTTCATAAGACTATCTGATATTTAAATTAGCAATTGCGGCAATAAATATTGACGAAGTCAATGTTTATCAATATAGCAATGCAAATAATATCACTTACTCAATATATTGAAATGACATGGCATTCAATGTAACAAATCAACACACCGTCAATTAATGCCTAAATCACCATTCAATCGCTCTTTAAACAAGACGTTGTTGCATAAAGATGAGATATTCAAGCATGATGTCAACAACTTAGGGTTAGCAGTTAGTTAGGGTTTCAATTTAGAAAAGATTTTTGAGAATTGTTTGATCACTTTCACTTCAACATTCGAGGTCTAGACCAGTGCCTTTGGGCTAATGGAGTTAATTTAGTGGAGGAAACAAGGGTTGAAGGAGGATGAATAAGGATTAGAGGGAAGAGTTCTGAAGTGTTGCTATGGCAGGGCCCCAGAATCAAAACCCTAGGGGAGAAAGGCTCACTTTGGTGTTTCTAAAGCAAGGCCTCGTGCTCTCTCCTCCTTCCTTAGGTTAACTTGGAAAAACGGCTAGCATGAAAGATAAATCAAGACAAGAGAGTGAAATGAGGGAGAGTGTTGCTATAGCAAGGCTCTATCATCAAACCCTATAAGAAGGATGGCGCTAGGTGTAGATAACCTAGGCCTGGGACGTCTCCTCCTTCTTGACTTCTGAAAGTACGGCTAGCTCAGGGAGAAAAAGAAATAAGAGTGTAGCTATGGCTAGGCTCTTTCTTCCTTCTTCAATGGCTGAAAATTTCTCTATTAGGGGACATGAGACAAGGACCTACTTGTGTGCTTGTCACCTAGGGTTTTTTATCAGCAAAATATAAACATATGCAAGAATATAAGACTACAACCATTCAATCAAGAAGTTTTGCAAAAAAAACACTTACATGTCACCATGAAATAGCATGCAAACCCTAGTTGTAAACCTTCCTTCAAGAGAAATGCCAAAAATGCCAAGAAATCCCTTCCTTCAACAAGTGTGCCTCACTAAACCAACAAAAATACCCAAGTAGGGCGCTAAAATCAGACCTCACTAATGAGTGAGTGATGTGTTATGATAAAATGAGGCTAAAACTCCTCAATATATACTGTATCAATGACCCAAATTAATTTCCAGGTCATAAAAAGACCGACAAGGCCAGAATATCAAAAGTAATATTGTTTGACATTAAATGTTCCTTTTAAAAACCTAAATGAGCAAAAGTGAGACATCAATCCCCCCTGAGGGAGACGTTAGTCCCTTTTAGGGCCAGTGCAGCATCCAGAAGCCAAACGTTAGCCCTCCTTGGGATCTTCCAAACTGCCACACGTGCCAACAACCCTGTCTATCTGCTATATGCTCATGATGATGTCACAAGCCTCCTGGTGACGTCCTGGGTCATCTGGAGCTAACGTTCCACTGCAAGTGGGTCAATCCCCCTAGGCCTGGCTCAGCCAAAGTGCCCCTGATGGAACGTCCTCTTCTTCTATGGTGCAAAACCCTGATCAAACACTGTCCTATCTATGCTCCCTGATGGGGTCTCAACATCCATCTGATGGGCTCTTCAGCCCCATGGAGGTCCGAACTGATCATCTCCCCATGTGTACCGATACAAATGGTACTTGTCCATCAAGCATGGTCCTATACAAAAAAAGATGTGCCCTCCATGAGCTCATTAGTCACAGGGATCATAGCAATGTCAATCACATTTCATCATTAATATTATCAAACATATGCAATAAAACCCTGATATATCGGTCAATAGCTCAAAGACATTACAAAAACCTACAATACAAGATTGAAGAAAATAACAAGACGTCCTATTGGGCTAGTATCCACAAGAAAAGGGAAGTCTCGAGGAAGGTTTCATCCAAGCCATGTAAGTGAGGTGATGTGGCTAGGGGATGTCAAGACATGTGGGTAGAGTGAGAGCCAGGGATGCATAATGTTATCTTTGGGTGCCTTTGTAGAAGGCAAGTTGTACCCGTCATGGATGCAATTTTTCCAAGCCCATTCTTTCCTTTATTATTTTCCTTTATTTGTTTTTTCTTCTTCTTTTTCTTTTTATTCAAGGGCTAACCAGAGGACACTTCCTTGGCATGGTAACCAGAGCTGACAGTGTTACCCACAAGTACTTTCATAGAGATGAGAAGGTTGTCTCGTGATGAGACCCCCTTTCCCTTGGCCATGCAACCAAAGGTCACCACCCTGGCATGGTAACTAGATGGTGGCAATGTCATACTGTTAGGAACCCATGAACCTAATAGATTGGCTAGTGATGACACCCCCTATCCTCTTGACTAGGTCTTGTTTTTTATTTTCTAGGTCCCTTCTATTTCTTGTTGAGAGACTTTTTATTGCCTTCTCAGGGATCCTTGGGTGAAACATCTTGAGGTTTTATTTCTAGGATGTTATCTTTTACCAGTTGCTTTTACCTTCTGGGCCTTTAGCCCCTTATTCCCATGAGATAAGGTGAAAACCTACAAACAGGTCAATCCAATGTCCAGACAAGGGGAATGGGATAAGTGAGTGAGAGATAAGATGAAAGAGTGGCTATGATGGGAGCGGACGATGGCTCTTCAGAAATCTTCCCAGTGGAAAACCAAGACCCATGGGCACGGGCTTGCTAGAGCACCCTGTCAATCTCCCCAAGCATGGTCAAGTGGGATAATGTAAGCTCCAAGCAATTGTCAGAGATAAAAGGAATCAGATGCATATATTCAAAGGTTTTAATGATCAAAAGTTACACATACCATGATACCTGGACCAATTACCTCATGGATCAAGAACCTCTTCTGATACAAGACCAAGCCGATGGTGATGGATGTTGTTGTTGCTGACAAGACGAATCTGATGAAATAAGAAAAGGATGGGCCCTCCAGGGCCATGCTCAGGTCAATCCTGCTCTCGGTACTCCATGTCTAGGACCTGTGTGCCTCGAGACATGATCTCCTAGTTATCCCTAAAAATCGGGGATAACATGAACCACGGGAATTTCAACAACGTTGTATGGTCTCCATGTGCGCCCTTTGAGACCTTTCTTGGGGTCCTCCCTCACATTGTTTTGAGTACTAAAAGTATAGGGTGTGTGATATTTTGTGTTGATAGATCAATTAAAAGGATTCAATCAACAATTATCAACAATGCAATGTCTCTTGGCTCAATTCTTTCTTAGGTTTTTTATGAGCATACTTCACATAGTGCACCTATGTAGTGTGTTTTCTACATGCTCATGGGTACCTTGCTGAAGATTGCAAAATTTGTGTAAATCTTTCAATGAAAACATTTTGAGCATATTACAACTGAGATTGTTCAATCTACAAACTTTTTTTTTATTCAACTACCATTTTCCTTCATGCGTAGTGTGTCTAGTAAATTAACTCCTCGCCTTCCACATACACATGGATCCATGCACAAGTCACCTATTATCCCTGATTTCTAGGGATAACTAGGAGATCATGTCTCGAGGCCCACAGGTCCTAGACATGGAGTACAGAGAGTAGGATTGACCTGAGCATGGCCCTGGAGGGCCCATCCTTTTCTTCTTTCATGAGATTCGTCTTGTTAGCAGCAGCAGCATCCATCACCATCGGCTTGGTCTTGTATCGGAGAAGGCTCTTGCTCCATGAGGTAATTGGTCCAGGTATCATGGTATGTGTCACTTTTTATCATTATAACCTTTGGATATATGTGTCTGACTCCTTTTGTCTCTAACGACTGCTTGGATCTTAAATTAACCCACTTGACCATGTTTGGGGAGATTGCCAGGGTGTCCTAGAAAGCCTATACCCATGGGTTTTGGTTTGCCACTGGGGGGATTTCTGAAGAGCCATCATTCGCTCCCATCATACCACCACTTGTTCATCTTATATACCACTCATTTATCCCATTCCCCTGGTCTGGGCATTGGATTAACATGTTTTTAGGTGTTAAATTTATAGAAGCTGCAAGAGCCATTCTCCGGGAGGATGGAAAAGACCCTAGCCGAGATCTAGGGCCCCCAGTGCACTCCTAGGGTACTTGGTCTAGAACCAAACAGTCAGTGCCATGGGAAAATACCCTTGTTAGGGCACCCAGTATATGACTGGGGTTCTTGGTCTGGGACCAAGTAGTTAAAGCCCCTAGATATGTCTAGGGCCCCTGGACATGGTCCAGGGTACCCATGCCTGGGGCATGGGTTGATCTTTGGTCTTGTACCTTGGTGGATAAGACCCCAAAAATATCCTGGGGCAACTTGATCCTTGATCAGGTATTTTGTTGGTGTTTGACCCTCCTTGAAGGTGGGCATGACCACATGAGGGATGTATCCCATGCTCAATTATGATAAAGTTAATAAGGTCACCTTGAATATGAATGGACAAGTATTTCCACCAAGCTACCCCACCTAAACCCGCCTTTACCCTTGCTTGTGTTGGTTTGGGGTTTTGTTGTTTTTGTCTTAGGGTTAAAGTAAAGTTTAAATTAAAATGTTAATTATAACATGTTTAAATTATTTAATTTAAACATGTTATCTTTAATAATAATTATTTTAATTTAATTTATTTTATTTCTTTTCCCTAGCTTAAACTATAAATACCCTACCCTCTACCCTTCACATTACACACAATTTTTGTTTGCTCTTGAACTCCTAAGGTAAGCGGATCCTCTCTCTTTGTTGCGGCCCTCTTTCCATATATTGTTGAAGTTTTTTTGTGTGTTGTTGTGGCTCCCCTTGAGGACTGTTGTGTTTGTTGTGGCTCCCCTTGAATACTAGTGTGGTGTGGTAGCTCGGCCCCCTTGAGGCTATTTGTTGTGGTGTGGTAGCTCGGCCCACCTTTGAGGCTATTTGTTGTGGTGTGGCAGTTGCCCCCTTGAGGCTATTTGTTGCAGTGTGGCAGCTTGGCCTCCTTGAGGCTATTCGTTGTGGTATGGTAACTCGGCCCACCCTTGAGACTATTTGTTGTGGTGCTTCAACCCCTTGGGGCTCCTTCCTGTGGTGGTTTGGCCCTCCAACCAGTCAACGTTTTGTGGCTAGATTCTGTTACAATTTGTTGCGGCCTCCTTCTGTGACAATTGTTGAGGAGCAAAGGGTTCCTCTACTGGATTTAAAGGGTTGTTTTTTTGTTGTCTAATTGTGTATTGATGCCGTCCTATTCAACTTACTAGTCTAGTGCTCTAGGCTTCCTCCAAGAGAAACTGTCCCCTTTATTTTGTGCAGACCTGGCCTCTCTCATTAAGGCGTGTCTCCTCCAGCTAGATCCAGCCCCTATTCCTTGACCCTCAGCCCCACTAATCTGCCTGTAACTTATGTGTGTATAAGGGTTTGGGTCCCCTGAATTTTTTGTTTGTGTGAGGGCTTGGATCCCTGAAATTTCCTATGTATATGAGGGTTTGTTTCTCTGGAGTGCGTGAGGGTTTAATCACATATTTGTTGTGGTGTTTATGTGGCCCTTTCTCCTTTGTGGCAAGAAATTCTATTCATCTCTTGGAAAAAGATCTAACCTATAAGGTAGATCTATGAACTTGATTGCTTCTTAGCATATATTCAGTGACTTACATCACCTATGTGTGGCTGCTCTCCTTCAGGAATTTGAGGTAAGTTTATCCAGGTAAGATCTTCTAGTCAAATATGTAAGTGGTTATTTACTAAAGGTTATCTTAGCTTAAATCTATTTCAGATATGTTGTTCAGATCTATTCTTTTGATCTATATTTGAGATATTATTTAGATATGTTCATGAGTTAAATCTGCATCAGATCCAGTGATTAATAAGTTTGCATCAAACTCGTTTTCTATGTGTTTGCTAACTAAGAATTACATCACTTATTGGTTTTAATTACAGTCTGTTCAAATCTGAGTATTATTCTTCCTAAGTTCAGTATCTATGGATGTGTTCCCTGTAATCTTCTAACTAAATTTTCAAAAAAAAGAATTTTTTGTTCTACATTACTTTCCTAATTCTAACATGGTATCAGAGCTTGGGGCATGAAAAGAGCTCAAGTTTTGCAGACTTGAGCCTGTGAAGATCCTCTTCTTAGAGATTGTTTTGCAGATCAGAAGTAAGGAATGGATTCCTTTGTGGATTTGAGAAAGGAAACTGGGTTTCAAAAATTTTATTAAGCTACAAGGTGAGTATATACCTTCACAGACCTGAAACCTCTTGGGAAAGGTTAATTGTTTAAATGCTCATTTATTCTTTGGAAAGGAACTTAAATTATTGTCATGACTAGAACAGATTGAACATAAGAAAGTTCAATCTCTCTAGAGACTTCTTCTAGCATTTATCCTTGCCAACAAATGATACTTCTTGGAATTTGTTTCTGCGGAGCTAAACCTCTGAGTCACTAACAGAATTGGAAAGTATTTTTGAAGGTTGTTATCTCTGCATCTTTTAGAAAGTGAGATCTGAATGAAGATTTGAATGACTATGGTTATGGCTATGGCTATGATCAAAAGTGCATGCCTTAGTAACATGATAGTTTAAGTGCATTTTGATTTGGGTCAAAAGGTTGGAAAGTGCACAACAAGATATAAACACATCCTTGTCACAATGCTAGATTGATGCATGCCTTTGTAACACGCATGTTCATACTAACACTATACCTTGTTATATTTTCATAAGCTTGACTTCTTATCAAAATAGTCCTTCTCCAACTCCATTTGGGTTTAAGCCTCTTTGCCTCTGTTTTTTCAAAGTGGGACTACTTCTATGACAAGAAGATATCCTTTACACTTTTTATTTGAACTGATTGATATGGAGTGGATAGTGAAAGACTATCTTGTCTATTGTCGTGTACACTTGTGAGATGCAAGTTTTTTTTTTTTTTGATAGAGTGAACAATGCTAGTAGGGTGAGTTCCCTTGTTAGCGGGTTTGACTGAATTTTTAAATGATAACTCTTACCTTCAGTAACCCTTTTCTAAGACAGGCTGAGTTAATTGAAGATCTGTCATCTTGAAGATCACAAGAGATAGGTTTCATCTTCTATAATATTATTGATGCTTGGTGAGTTATTAGTTTTTTTTTAATAAGCCTTTGATAATTTACAGTGGCATTTAACAAAATCACTGGTAAAGAAATTTGACAACACCTTGTGCATCCTTATATTCTGTAAAGAGTACACAGAAGTTAATCACAATACTTTGAGTGGTGCAACCTTGTGAGGGATGACTTTTGTAAGAACA
This sequence comes from Picea engelmannii, assembly GCA_009831015.1. Taxonomy (NCBI): domain Eukaryota; kingdom Viridiplantae; phylum Streptophyta; class Pinopsida; order Pinales; family Pinaceae; genus Picea; species Picea engelmannii. The sequence goes on from ML793943.1 coordinate 285,767, forward strand.
TAATTTGGGACATTGCATTTTTTGGCCTCTTTCTTTAAGACGTACTGTTAACTCACTGCATATGGATGAATAATGTTTTATCCACGGGGCATTGGGATATTCTATTAAGAATATGAATTTACTTGAACTAACATATTTGTATCAAGCATCTGCATACATAGAAGACTTCTTAGATAGTTTGAGTTGGTAATTGGCTGCAAAATACAAGTATGTCTTCGACCTAAACAAGTTCATGGATACTCCATTTACTTTCAACAAGAGAGGTATGATTACTTTCCTGTCATATTTAGGTATCCATGTCTCAATGGAATACTATCAGAATCTCATGTGTACTTTTGTTATATGACTAAGGAAGTTGTGTTCTCAGCACATACTTATTTTTTATGTGAGCTAATTCTTTCTCCCTGGTTGGAAACCTAGCTGTCTGTTGGTCTTTTATCTCTGATATGAAAGACAACATATAACCCTGGGTTATTTCCTTGGTTAAAGAGTCCAACAAATTATTCTAGTAGTTGGGATATTTTTCATTTTGAGAACCCTATAGATATCTCTTTTCATTGTAATTGATCCATTATCCTTGGCACGGGAACTCAAAAGTTTGACTTAGCTTTTCATATTGAACCTTGTACTAGCACCAAGTACATCTTGAAAAGATATGACACCAGATCAGAGTCAAAAGTTCGTATAGGTTCAGAGGGAGTCAATTTGCATATGAAAGAGAGGCAGACATTTTATAAGACTCAAAGGGAGTAGTCCCTGCATATGACTTAGTTCTTGACCTACAACAAAAATGGCAGCTTAGCAGAATAAAGGAATACTATTTTTTTTAAAAGGAAATTTTATATTAAAACCAGTTGGTGCCGAGAAATACTAAAGGAAGCAGAAAATATTTCAGCACCTAAGAGCATTTTCAAAGAAAGCAGAAACCAGATAAGTACTCTGGCCCTACAGATAAATTGAATCTTGTGATTGATTCAGAACCTTCCACATTTGAAATGTGGGAAGATGTTGTGATAGAAAATAATGATGTATGATCTTTGTTTCAAAGACCTCGTAACAAATCAGTGGTAACCTCTAGTGGCCTTATAAAATAAAGCCTACAACAGATGGTTGTATGGAGGGTATATGTGTGACTCATGAAAGAAGGGAGTATTTATGACAGATCCTTACCTCCATCAGGATCTTTTGTCGCAATTTTTGTTTTGGATACTTCATCTAATAGATGCTAAGATTTTCTTCTTAAACAGTGAATTTAAACAAGAGGCAATCCATGGGAAAGAATCTCATGGATTATAACAAGCTCTGAGAGCTCAGTATGACAGAGTCTTGGGTTCATCCTCATATGAAGATTGTCCAAAATCTTCATATGTTCCTTACAGGAAAGGAAATTTTGTATATATAAGCTCTGACTAAGAGGGAGCTCTTCAGCTGAAGTTGGAATGAAAGACTTGGAGCTTTTACATTACTTTCTGAGCTTGGAGTTTTTGGCAGAAATTAGGAGAGATATTATTCTCACAGGGTAAATATGCAGTTGATGTGCTTCGTAGATTTGGCATGATGGACTGCAAGTCCATGAGCACACAAATGATCTCTAATCTAAAGAAACTACGAGATCATGCCACAGGTTCAAATCCAGAATATCCCACCCTATATCGGCAGATCATTGGGTTCCTGATGTATCTCATACATACGAGGCTAGACATCTGTTATGCGGTAAATGTTCTCTGCCAGTTCATGTGTGAACTGAAACATTTACATATAGTTACTATGAAGCATATTCTGAGATATGTTTCCAGTGGAGGTGTAATACTCCATGGTTTTACAGATTCAGTTTGGATGGGCAATACAATGAATCGGAAGAGCACTTCCGAATATTTCTTCAGGATTGGGTTCAGAAATGATTTCCTGATCCAACAGGAAATAGGGCTCCATATCCCAAAGGACTAAAGAGTCAGAATACATTGTTGCAAGCAAAGAAGCAGTGTGGCTTAGGAAGCTACTCTCTTACTTGTTCAGTTCAGATCTTGAACCCACAGTCATTCACTATGACAATCAGAGCTGTGTAAAGCTCATCGAGAATCCAGTGTTTCACGATAGATCGAAACACATTGACATGAGATATCACTATGTACAGGACATGGTTCAGAAGAACGTTCTCAACATTCAGTATGTTCCAATGGCAGAACAGACAACAGATATTTTTACCAAGACACTGTCCCTGACAAAGTTTGTATACTTTTGTGACAAGCTTGGTATAGTTGAGAATGCCTCTCTTACTGAGAGGGAGTGTTACATTTACAGTAGCTACAAGATCCATTCTCCAGGAGGATGGAAAAGACCCTAGCTGAGATCTAGGGCCCCCAGTGCACTCATGAGGTACTTGTGTTAATGTTTATGCCATTATTATAGTTCTTTGTATTTCAATAGATAAGAGCATCATAAGAACAAGATCACTAAGAAATACACATTCACAAGAGACACAACATTTATCCTGGGAAACCCTCTAGGGGAAGAAAACCCAGCAAAAACTTCCTTATCATAAATAGCTTATACAATGTTCAAGAGATAACTCAAACCAATACAGATAGTCCTCCCCAAGAGATGCACCACTCTTCTTCTACTCTCTCTAACTGGTAATTGCAGCTTGTCTCATAAGATAATGAGCAAGTGAGTTGTTTTGTTAGAAATGAGGTGCTAGCCTCCTATATATACAAGACTGGCACGTGTGAGAGGGTTTCACTAGCAAGGCCAACCTCTCACTCTGGGTGGGTAAACCCACCTTTAATTAATAATGGGTCTTCAATAATAACTGTTGGTGCAGACTTCTTATTTTGCCCTTTATAATTGTCTGATGACCAATCCGCAAAAAGGGATTTGTTCCTTATACAATTACCGACATGATTAATCCACAATGGGGATTAATCCTAATAATAAAATAACAATAATAATAAGAATGCTCTTCGCAGTTACATTATTTCAACACTCCCCCTTAATAAGAAGGGTATTATTCATCAGCATCAGGCGAGAGAGGTCTGCATCTGTTAAGGTCCTAACCCGCACATAGGTAGATTAATGTATTCGGATGTAATAAAGGTCAATATTAATAAGACCTTTCAATAAAATAGAATAAGGCGGATGTAAGAAGACCTAATAGAAGCTTCCGCTTCTAGAAGGATC
>ML793943.1:333786-352818 GCA_009831015.1 Picea engelmannii
AGGAATCATGTAATAAGATGACATCATCATTATGGGAAAGGGACATATTCATGTATTGAATTAACTGAAAGAGAAATATACAACCTGAGCCTTGATGTCGTAGATCTCCTTTCAATGGCTCCTAGTTCTGACACACACACTTTTTCATGCATGAAGAAAATCAACCACATAAGATGACCTTGTTGTTGTCCTTTGATGTTGTAGCTTCAGTCCTCCATACAGTCTTGCATTGATTCTCCAAGCAATCTCTTACTAGCCTGCTTCTAATCTTTCTTGTTAACCCTTTCCATGAGCAATATCCTCAATATATAGTAGAGGATAACTTAGTTAATTGGATAGAGAATGATCCCAAGATATCTGGAAAGTCAGTATTTTGCCAACCATTCGAAAGCCAACTCATCCTTCTAGAAGATTCTTTCTAGAAGAATCGAGAACTCACCCATTTTCCTTCTTTAGAAACATGTCCGCACCCTGACTTCAAGTACAGTGCGAGAAGTTCGCAGTCAAGCTGAAGGCAGCCTGCGGGAATTAAGGATTCCCGCTGGCAAGTATATATGCAGCCTGCGAACTATCTTTTAAACTATGCTTTCTAGAAACTGACAAGTGTAACCTTCCTCATGAAAATGTTCTTAATAAAGAGTTTGATTTTCTATTATCCTGACACTATCATGACATCATCCTGATGACCAAAAATGTGGATAACACCCATAAATGGATTTTCTATCATTGAAATAACCTACCCAATCTGAATATATATACCCACACAACCGAACATTTTTTCTTTTGTTGTACAGAATGCCAAAGTCAAGTGTCCCTCACACAAATCTCAACACTCGCTTCACTGCAATCCAGTGCTACCTTAGGTGTTTTCATGAATATGGAAATGAATCTCACAGTGAAATTCAAATCAGTTCTAGTGGTTGTAAGATATATCAAGCAAGCTACTCATTAGTTTCCTTAGAGTCAGTCTTGGATGAAAGTTTCATCCCTTTCTCCATAGGTGTAGACAAGATTTTGCAATCTGTCATTCTAAACCTGCCAAGCAAACTCCTGGCATATTTTGTTTGTGAGACAAAAATGTTGCTACATGTTTGTTAAACTTATACACCTAGATAGTAGTGTAGGAGGCCTAAATTAGTCATGTCAAAAGTTTTTCTCATATTGGATTTGATATGTTTTACAACACTTTCCTCACTACCTATAATAATGATATCATCTACATATATGACCAAAAGAATGATATCATTACCAACTCTTTTGGCATACATATTGGAACCTAAAAGACTCTATTGGAACCCATGTTCATCCAAGTATCTATCAATCGTAGTGTATCATGCCCTAGGTGCTTTCTTTGGTTCATATAGAGCCTTCTTTATTTTATAGACCAGATGCTCCTTCCCTGAAACCTGAAAACCCTATGGTTGATACATGTAGGCATCTTCCTACAAATTGTCATTGAGGAAGGCACTCTTCACATCCATGTGATGGACCTTCCAACCAAATTGTGCTACCATGGCTAGAACAAGTTGGACGGTACTCATCTTTTTTGTACAAGCAAAGGTCTCCTCCTAGACAATGCCTTCTCGTTGAGAGAACCCTTTTACAACCAATCGTTCTTTGTACTTGTCAAGTGCACCTTCTTCTTTGTACTTGAACTTGTACACCCATTTTCAACCAATAGGTTTCTTCCTTGATGGAAGAGTTGTGAGGTCCCAAGTCTATTTTTTCATTAAATTTTCATGTTTGGTTGCCATGGCCTTTTCCCATTCAGGTCTCCCTTTCACCTCCTCAAACAATTGTGATTCCTAGATTTCCTAAACATTGGCCATCAAAACAAAGTTGATCATGTTGGGTTTTTGTTTGTCCTTTCCTCTTGATGATCAACCCTCGATCATTTCACTTATTCGAACATCTCCAATGGTGTTGTGTGACCACTTGGGTCTCTTCTTGGGATTCTCATCATCTTCACCTGTATATGTCATCTGAATGTTGATTCAAGCTATATGCGTCAAAAATTACCAGCCTAGAAGATTCCTCATGCTCAAAATCCCCCCCCCTTTAGGTGGAGATGCCTAAAGCTTGGCACCTGAATCCTTATCCACCATTGGATGCTCGGTAATTTTGAATCCAAGAGAAGTGTGGAAAGGTCCAATTTCCTCGTCAACAACATCTCTACTAAAGCTCACCTTATTGGTGTCAATATCAACAAACCTGTAGGCTTTCTGATTGTCATTGTACCCTGTGATCGTCATATTTTTTCTCTTTAGATCTAACTTGGTTCACTTTTCATATGGGACCCAAGTGTAGGCAGTAGAACCAAAGACATTAAGATTACTAACTTTGGTCTTTCTTCTAGACCATGCTTCCTCTAGAGTCTTATGTTTCACCGTCATCGTTGGAGATCTATTCAACAAGTATACTGCTATTAATACAGCCTCAACCCAAAACCTGCTTGGAACACATTTGTTCTGCAACATACACCTCGCCATCTATAGTGCAGTTTTGTCTTTCAACCACTCCATTCTATTGTGGAGTGTAAGGTGTAGTGAATTAGCACAAAGGTTATTAAATTCTTCAAAACAGAATTCACCACCATTATCAAACCTAAGAGAGATAATGTCACAACTTGACTCTTTTTCTACTAAGTCATTGAACTTTTGAAATTCATTAAACACTTTAGAATTTAGTTTCAAAAAAATACACCCACATTTTCCTACTATAATCATCAACAAACAGAAGGAAATACCTGGCATTGGTGGTTGATGTTTTATTCAATGGTCCATAAATGTCTGCATGAACCAGGTGAAGGACTCTCTATTCTCTCCATGCTTTCCCTTCATCAAATGGTGTTATGTATTGCTTCTCTGCCTGGAAAACTCCAAAAACTCCCTAGATCTGCAGTTGAATGTTCAGAAGTCCATCTACTAGATTCTCTCGTGCTAACTGAGAGAGGTAGGTCAAGTTGAGGTGTCCATACCTATGATTCCATAGTGTACTGATATTTGATTCACTCTTGGTTGCTAGTTCATGTTCTCTGACATGTCCAATATCCACCAGTCTGAACAATTTGTGGTCCTTGACACCAAGAGCAACAGTAATCTTGGTCTCCTTGTCAACTATGTAGCACTTGTGATTGTTGAAGTTAACATCTAGTTGGGAGCTATGTCATATAATCTAACTAACTAAAACCAGATTAAACTCCATACTTGGCACATAGTATACATCGAGGGATATTAGCCTTTTTGTTCCAAAGGAAATATGCACATTTCCTTTGCCAACAACTGTATACTCCTCACCAGCACTGAAGATCACTGAATCCTTGGAAGAACAAGGCATGTACTTTTTCAACCAGTCGTTCATATTGGTGAAATGGCATGATGCACTTGAATCAATGAACCAAGAAGATGACTTGGGCTGATCTGCTTGTGTCATGGCCATAAATGCATAGAAGGATGACGACTCCTTCGTATGTTCTACAACATGATCCCACTGGTGAGGCCCTCCCTGGTTGGTTTTCTGGTCAGTCAACCTCTTTCTGCAGTGCTTCTTCATATGGCCCTCCTTGGCACAATAATCTCAAAATTAAGGGCAATACAGTCTATCCCATCCTCATAGAAACAAGCCTTTCCCCCATTGACAACATTGTTATGATTAGACACCTAACGTACAAGAACAAGATAAACAACATGGATGACAAGAGACTCCCCAAAATTGCTTCAACCTCTTGCCAAAACCACCACCAGCTCAAGCAAGGATGGCATAAATATGTCAAATCTTGGCTAAATCATTGGGGAATACAAAAAGAAGCCATCACACAAAATATCGATAATATTACAAATATTATCACTTCTAAATTTAAGGAGAATATGTGGTGTGATAAAGAATTAGTGGATAAAAGAAAATTAAGATACTACAAGGAGGTTGTCAACCCTAATTTAGAAGATCAAAATTACCTCTCATTTTTTAGAAGTGCAAAGACGAAAATCAACATTGCTAAAATAAGAACAAACTCTCATGAGCTACATAGTGAAACTGGGCATTGAACAACCCCCAAAACACTATGGGATGAAAGAATTTGTCATCTTTGTGACACTAAGCATGTAGAATATGAAAAGCAGTTCCTCTTAGATTTCCCTACATATATCCATATTAGATCTCAATTTAAAAATATCCCCAATACAGACCTCCTTAACCTCCTGAATCATCTAAACTATGGTGGTCTTGGAACGCTTATGTTAGGGACCTAACCCACACATAGGTAGAACTATATATTTGTATGTAATAAAGGTCAATATTAATAAGGCCTTGCAATAAAGTAGAATAAGGCGAATGTAAGAAGACCTAACAGAAGCTTCCTCTTCTAGAAGGATCTTCCTCTACATGGTTCTTTGAATAAACATATTTAGTATAAATAGGAGTCGAGGGTATGAAAACCCTAGCTTGGATATTATTGTAATAGAGCTATGCTCGACTAGAGGTTTCCCCCTCGAAGAGGCCCGTGAACATTGCTCTCAGAATCAAAGTGCTCTTTCTGGTGTTATTTTGATATCATTTCAGTATTATTGTGGTGTTGTTCTGGTTATATTGTTGTTTATCTTCCATTTTTAGCATTTTATTTCTGTTCTGCATACTTTTTATATCTGGAATATTACAAGTGGTATCAGAGCACTTTCCTCGGTAGAATTTGTGGGTTAAATTTTTTTTCAGGGTAGAGACGTATTCTGGCATCTTTAAGCCACAGAGATCTCTCGTTGCGCGCATAAACCCGCGGTTGAAGGATTCATACACGCAGGAAATACAAGTGGTACTTAAGCGCACATCAGTTGGCCACCCTTGAAACCCCTATTGGTACCCCTTCGCGTGGTAGCGCATCAGACAGCACCTCTGTACAGATCGGCCTAGATTACCTAAAGCTCTCTTTAGATAAGTTGATCAGTTGTATGACTGCTATAGTGCCACCGAGAACAACACTCGGGAAGATACTCTCTAGTACCTGGGTAGTCGGGTAGTACAACTAAGGACACGGTCTAGCCTCCTTAGGTAGTGCCTTGAGATATTGGTCTAAGTACTACTATTGGACTCCGCAAGTATATCAAAGAGCTATAGCACAGGGCAAACCCTTGTCTGTAGAAACCTTGAATACCTAACCCTTGGGGACGGAAACATAAAAAAATTAAAACAGACAAGATCTATTGTCATGCAACTGTGTTTGGGTTGCCAAATCACTACACATTTATTCCTGCTTAAGAATTTGGTCATTTCATCACTGCAGTATTCTTCAGACTGGATTATAACTCCGTAGATGTAACAAAAATAAAATAAAAATAAATAAAAAATGAAGTCTGGAAATTTTTGCACCATTATTTGAGACATATTCCATTGGATTCATCTCTTCACCCTTATCACATTCATACATATCATTTTTCAGCAAAAACAAATTGACCCCACCCGCCCCATTTTGGTTCCCTCGTCATCATGGCCCATACCCGTAGCCAAGACTTGGAAGCTCGCTTCAATACCTTGCAATCTAATTTCACAGAGACCCAACAAGAAGTGAAACAACTCAGTGCCAATGTTGTCGCCATCAATACAACCATGCAGTCCTCAATCAAGAATCAAACAAGACATGACTACCCAGCTTGAATCTGTTGTTTCGATGATCTGCACCAAGCTACATATCCCTGCAGATAGCCCTTTATCTAACCCACCTCCACATACTGAAGCTAAAAATTCCCCTCGTTCCCATAACTTTCAGCACCATCACTTTCAACGTGACCTACGCCTTCTGCGAGTGGATGTGACAAATTTGATGGCTCAGATCCCACTGCTTGGGTAACCCAAATGGAACATTATTTCTCTTTATACGACATTACAAATGATTTGGCCAAACTCCAATATGGTGTTCTCCATCTAGATCAAGAATGTTGGCAATGGTGGCAATGGAGAAAAATTGTTCGTCAAGGGTATATTGCTTGGACACACTTTGTGGAAGAGATTTATGAACACTTTGACACTGACACCAACCATTTAGGTCGTTTGACAAAGCTGAAACAATACGGAACAGCAGAAGACTTTATAGTTTCTTTTGAGCACCTAGATTTTCGAACAGAGGGCATGTACTCTGATGCATTTTTCCGAGAATGTTTTATCAGTGGCCTCAAGGATGAGATTCGAGCCCATGTCCTCATGGCTCGGCCTCAGAGTTGTGTGGAGGCTACTAAAAGAGATAAACAAGCACAACAGGTTGTATCTTCTCAAAACCGGAAACCCTCCTTTATCCCTCACACTAAATCAGTAAATCTCACTACTTCCTCTGCTCCACTAAAGATCCAAAAATTGACTAGGGCTGAAATGGTTGAACGCCAAATCAAAGGCCTTTGTTATAATTGTGATGACAAATATTTTCCAGGCCACAAGTGTAAGGAACAAAAGCTTTTTATGGCCATCTCGAAGGATATTTCAGAAGAGGATGTTAAAACTCCCATTGTGTCTGAGTCACCTGAAACCACTGACATAACCCCTCCCTCAGACCTTCCCGAAGTTGAACCGGTCATTTCCCTAAATGGTCTCACTGGCTTCTCTGCTCCCCAAACCCTCGAGCTAATCAGTTACATCAAGCATAGGAAGGTCATCATTCTGGTTGATAGTTGACGCAGCACGCGCTCGCAAGCACATCCGCTCACAGGATCTTCTCTTCTGCTTGGCCCGAAGAACTCTAACGTTCCTCTATTTCACTATTGGGAAATCTGCACCCATAGAATCCTTTGCACGATCCCCTCTCTTTACTTATCAGGCGATCGGACTTCGCAATTTTGCGAGTCTAGTGGTCGACCTTTGGTTTCACGAATCCATGAAACCCGACAACCAGTCAACGCTGACCTTTTCCTCTTCTATCGAAACTTTCCTTATTGTGATTCTGGCACTCGTGGTGTCAAGCAACTCGTCTCTCTGATTCCCGAGTCCCGATATGTCAGTTTCCCAACACACGCGCGAGTTGAATTTTCCACACTCTATCACCTCGTCAGGATTTCAGGTTTCGCTATATCGTGAATCCTGATGTCAATGTTTCGGGCCTTCTCGCCATGAAACTCCGATAGCTCGTGCCACTTGTCCACGTCACCAACTCCTGTGGCCTCACACTGTTACGTAGCCATCGGGATATCGCGTATCGCGATTTCACAATTTCCGCTACCAAATCTTCAACTCTCCCCTCACGAAATCCCGATAGGCGATTCCGCGAGTGATCCAACAGCCCTGGCTGGCTTGGATCAACGGCTCTATCCCTCCTGAGCTTTTAACCTCTCCGGGAACACGTCGTTGTATCTCCCCTGCACCTTTGCGCGATCTGACGATCCACAGGATGTCGCAAATTCTCCTCAAAGAACACCGACCGTCTGTTTCTCCTGACGATTTCTGCGAGACAAACCTAGTTCTTCCTCGTGAAGACTAGTTCACCTGCCTGCAAACTTACGACGCTTACTTGAACACTCCATGACACAACTCTCTGTGCTTCTCTTGGATGATTTCTCGAAGGTCCTATGCCTCCTGAGCTTTTACTAACTCTTCAATTCTTCAGAAAGAAATCTCTTTCTCGCACTCCTTACAGCAACTGTCAAACACTTCCAAGTGCTTGAATATTTCGACTCTGCGCACTCTTGCAGCAGCAGTCCTTCACTCTTGCTCAGGTTCACAACCCTGAACTTCACTCGGCCTGCGCACTCCTTGCACGGCTCTTGTGCCCAACTGCACTTGTGGGTGAATGAGAACAAAAACTATCTCTATCTGAACCCTCTGTCAACGCACTCCTTGCGGACTCTTCGACTGCACTCCTTGCGGGAACTCTCTGGCTCAAGTAGAGAAACAATTGAAACTCATTCCTTCTTCCTCTCAGACTTCAATTCAACCATGAAATCATATACACAGCACATAAAGAAAATGCATAACAGGGAAGCAAACATTCATGAGCATAACATCAATACACAGAGAACAACACAAAACCATGAATCTGAATCAAACTCTTCTATTAATCCAAATATCTGTACATGGGTGTTCTTACACAGCTCTCTGCATGCTCTTGCTCTTTCCCTGCTTCAAAAATTTTAATTTTTTTTTTTACAATGCACAATGAGGGTGTCTATATCCCGTTTCCCTCTTGCGCTCTCAAATAGTCTAATCTAGAATTAAATTCTATCTACTTTACATTAACTATCTTAAATGCCTTCTACCTACTAAGGACGAGAGCTAATGGCTCAAGGTCCGATTACAATATACAAGTGTGCCTCATCTTAATGACTACATTTAAGATTTGCGCAACAACTTCCAAAGCAAGTTTCAAAATTTGTGTTGGCGCTCGTCCAGCTGTCCTCTGCTTCCACGCTGATTCGCTTGACGTGGGAGATGCTCCTGCATCAATAGTGGAAGCACCCATAATTTTATTCATCGCCGCATTGCCCAAGAAACTCATTGCTATACCCATGCAGTCAATAATTTCCAAATCATGATTGTCAATGGTGGCTCCATGAAATGTGGAGGGCGTTGTGAAAATGTGCGTCTCCAAATTGGTGACTACCACCTGAAATATCATATGTTTGCTATCGACATGGGTGGTTGTGACATTGTGTTTGGTGCACACGGGCTAAGGACTTTGGGTCTCATTCTCATGGATTTTAAGGAATTAACCATGCAATTCGACCAAGAGGGCCAAAAATATAAGTTCCAAGGCATCACCGCCGGTTCACCTGAGATCATTAGTTCCCATCGCATGGAAAAGATACTCAAAAAAGATCATTCTGGCGGTATTTCCCAACTCCATGCCATACAAGCAACAGAGACACCCTCGGTGCCGCAAGACCTCCAATCCATCATTTCTAAACATCAAATGGTCTTTTCCACTCCCCAGGGACTCCTGCCTTCTTGTGGTGTTCATGATCATTCCATTCCCCTCGTACCAGGAAGCCTTCCTCCCAATATTCGTCCGTATCGTCACCCCTTTTCCCAAAAAAATGAAATTGAGAAAATGGTCCAGAAACTCCTTAACGCGAGCGTTGTCCGCCCTAGTACGAGACCCTACTCTTCTCATGTGGTCATGGTCCTGAAGAAAGAAGGTTCTTGGCGAATGTGTCATGACTTCCATGCCCTCAACAAACTTACCATTAAAGACAAATTTCTCATTCCTGTCATTGATGACCTCTTGGATGAATTGAGTGGTGCCCAGTTCTTTACTAAACTTGATCTTCGTTCTGACTACCACCAGATATGTATGAAAGAGACAGACATTCCTAAGACTACCTTTAGAACTCATGAGGGCCACTATGACTTTTTGGTCATGCCCTTTGGCTTGTGTAATGCCCCCTCCACTTTCCAAAGCCTCATGAATCATGTGTTTCGTCCTTTTCTCCATCATTTTGTCTTAGTTTTCTTTGATGATATCCTCATCTATAGCAAAACCTGGACAGACCATCTTTCTCATGTGGATCGAGTTCTCCATCTACTCTCTCAGCACCAACTTTTCCTGAAACAGTCTAAATGTTCTTTTGACGCCTCAAAAGTCGAGTACTTGGGTCATCTGGTTGGCAAGGACGACGTCAGGGTGGATCCTAAAAAGATTGAAGCTATGCAAAACTGACCTCACCCAAAGACTCTCAAAATCTTGTGTGGATTTCTGGGCTTAACAAGTTATTATCACAAGTTTGTAAGAATTATGGAAAGATTTCAACACCTCTCATTGCACTCCTAAAAAAGAACTCTTTCACTTGGACTCCAGCAGCGTCTCAAGCTTTTCAAACCTTGAAGATGGCCATGTGCACCACTCTAGTCCTGGCCCTTCCTGATTTCACAAAGACCTTTGTCTTGGAATGTGATGCTTCAGGGAAAGGAATTGGTGTTGTCCTTATGCAAAAGGGGCGGCCTTTGGCCTTTACCAGCAAACAACTGTCTGAGCGAAATCTGGGCAAATCAATCTGTGAAAAGGAAATGTTGGCTATTATGCATGTTGTTGATCTATGGCGCCCTTATCTATTTGGGAAACGCTTCCAAATTAAGACAGACCATCAAAGCCTCAAGTATTTTTTGGAACAACGCATTTCCTCTGCGGAGAAACAAAAATGGGTGACCAAGCTCTTTGGATATGATTATGAGATCATTTAGAAGAATGACAAAGATAATGTGGTTGCGAATGCACTTTCCCAAAAATATGAAGATGAAGGATCCATTTTTTCTCTTTCCTTCATTGTACCAGATTGGATCCAAGTCGTTCGCCAAGAATGGCTACAAGATCCCAAAAGTTCGCATCTGATCCAACAATTGCAGTCCAATGCTCCAACTTCCCCAGGGTACTCTTGTCTCCATGATGAGCTTTGCTACAAAGGTCGTTTGTATTTAAGTAAACAATCAAAACTTAAATCCACGATACTTTCTGAGCTTCATGCTACACCCACAGCAAGGCACTGCGGGTTTATCAAAACCTATGACAGGGTCAAACGTTCTTTTTTCTGGGATGGTATGAAACAAGACGTTCGTAATTTTGTCGTTGAATGTGAGGTGTGTCAACACAACAAAGGCAAAACAAAAATCTCTTGGCACACTACAACCGCTTCTGATTCCACCTGCTATTTGGAGGAATATCTCTATGGATTTTATTACAAGCTTACCCAAATCGGGAAATAAATCAGTCATCATGGTGGTTGTTGATCGCCTTTCCAAGTATGCTCATTTATGTGCTCTTCAACACCCATTTAAAGCATCCACGGTGGCTCAACTTTTCATGGATCAGGTCTTCAAGCTTCACGGTATGCCACATTCTATTGTTTATGATCGCGACCCAACTTTCACCAAGAATTTTTGGCAAGAACTATTCAAGCTACAAGGCACCCAATAGCATCTCAGCATAGCTTATCATCCCCAGAATGATGGTCAAACTGAAGTGGTCAACAAGTGTTTGGAAACATATTTGAGGTGTTTTGCCTTAGAAAAGAAAAATCAGTGGGCTCAATGGTTACCCCTAGCTAAATGGTGGTACAACACTTCATACCATACAGCTACACGAATGACTCCTTTTGAAGTGGTATATGGACAAAAGCCACCTTCAGTTCTCTCATGCTTACATGTTGTCTCGAAGGTCCAGGCGGTTGACCAAACGCTTACAATTCGAGAGGCTATTCTTCGTACTCTCGAAGAGAATTTGGTCATGGCATAGAATCGCATGAAGCAACAAGCCGATCAAGGTCGCTCTAAACGTCAATTTGCAGAAGGGGATCGGGTGTTTCTTCGAGTGCAACCTTACAAGAAAAATTCCCTCAAGGTCGAGCATTGTCAGAAGCTAGCGCCCAAATTTTATGGTACTTATACCATTCTCAAGCGTATGGGACAAGTGGCCTATCAGTTAGATTTGCCCAATCATTCTAAGCTACATCATGTTTTTCATGTTTCATGCTTAAATAAGGTGATTGGAACTAAGTGCCAAATTCAAACCAACCTTCCCGAGTTAGACGAAGAAGGATCCACTTGGCTACAGCCACAAGCAGTTTTGGACTAGCGTGAGTGTCGCCTGCATCAAAGAACCATCAAGGAAGTGTTAGTCCAATGGAAAGATACAACTCTAGCAGACGCCACCTGGGAACCAGCTACCATTCTACAACAATTTCCACATCTCAAGCCTTGAGGACAAGGTTGTTTTTAAGGGGGAGGACATGTTAGGGACCTAACCCGCACATAGGTAGAACAATATATTCGGATGTAATAAAGGTCAATATTAATAAGGCCTTGCAATAAAGTAGAATAAGGTGAATGTAAGAAGACCTAAAAGAAGTTTTCGCTTCTAGAATGATCTTCCTCTAGATGGTTCTTTGGATAGACATATTTAGTATAAATAGGAGTCGAGGGTATGAGAACCCTAGCTTGGATATTATTGTAATAGAGCTCTGCTTGACTTGAGGTTGCCCCCTCGAAGAGGCCCGTGAACATTGCTCTCAAAATCAAACTGCTCTTTCTGGTGTTATTTTGACATCATTTCAGTATTATTATGGTGTTGTTCTGGTTATATTGTTGTTTATCTGCCATTTCTAGCATTTTATTTATGTTCTGCATACTTTTTATATCTGGAATATTATAGCTTCTCTCAATGTTTTTTTAGCATAGAAATACAATTTTAAACAAATCAAAGTAATCTCTTACCTTCTTAAGGTCCAATAGACCAATTAGTCTAAGTGGACATTAATCATCATCATCATCAATGGAATTTGACAATCTTGTGATCCTTGGTGACATCCTCACCGTTGTTTTGTTATGTCTTCTTGGCACATTTACCCTTGCCCTTTAATTTAACAGCAAAGGCCTGCTCAGAACCCTCTGTCTCACAACTACTACTGAATTGTTTCTTCTATATGTCATGTTGTAAGAGCTTATTACAAAGATCATCAAACTTCAAGTCAACATCCATGGAAGTGATGTTTAGGGTCTCAATAAAGTGCTCATAAGCACGTGGTAAACTTTTTAGTGTGATTACCACCATGTTTTCCTCCATCTTTCAATCAATGGCCATCAATTGTTCTTGGATATCTTTGATCCTCAGCAAATGCTCCTGGAAGGATGCATGCTCATCCATCATCATCGAAAACAACATGTTCTTTAAGAAGAAGGCTTTTCCTTGTTCGATGTATCATGCAAATATTCAAATGTCTCCATATCGTTGGGGAAGCCTTACTTGTTTGGACCTCTATAAGCATCTCATCTGTCAGAAACAACTTAATCAGCATCACAGTTTCTCTATCGTTCTCATCAAACTTATCATAGTCTTTACCTGCAACTTTGGGTCGAGTATGTTTACCAAGGACAATATTCGTCAGGCACCTATACTCAAAAATGGTTAGCATTCGTTGCTTCCATGTGTTGTAGTTCTTTCCTGTGAACCTTTGAATCCCTTCCAGCATAATGTTGGGAAAAGATGCCATAGGTGAAGGTTAAAAGTAACCCAAAAAAAACAGAGTAATATGTTAAAAAATTGCAGATTTATAAAAAATATGCCCAAAACACGCAAATCTAGGTAAATCTAGTTTCAATGAAACCTTTTTTGTTCTTCGATGTCATACACTAATGATCCTTTGATCTATCTCTTTGGTAGCAATTCCTAGGTCTTCACACTCGCACAGACTTTATGGCACCCAAACTATTGAAGTTGCAAAAGTGGAAACCTTGTCTTTCAAAGGCCCGAGACTCTCATTACGGCTTCAAAAATACTAAAGTCACAATAGTGGAAACCTTGTCTTTCAAAGGCCTGAAACTCTTGATACAACTTCTAGAACGTTGGGCTTTGATACCATATTACGGAAATCAAGCACATAAATAAATGAAAATAACTCAAAAGAGTTCTTTGTATTGTATATTTAATGGGAAAGTGAAAGCTTTCTTATATAAGATTACAAGCAAGTCAAGTCAATCCACTTTATGAATGTGGGATAGATCTAGAAACACAATTAAGTGAAATAAGACATAAAACCATAAAATAATCTAAAGTCAAGTTGACTTTATTAATGCATAAATTTAATATCTAATTGGCCATTATAAGCTAATATTTACTTTAACATTAGGGTCCTTGTAAACTATTCCTACACCGAGTTGATATTATGGTAGTTGCGGGAGGTATTAACCTCCATATGTAACCTTTGACTAGAATAAAATTTTCTGGAAGCCAGAGAAATCCTAAACGGATGTGTAAAAAGTTAAAACCCTAGAATACAAGTCGACTCAATGAAATAATTAATATTAAAGATTAGCTTCTAGAAGGATAAGTCGGCCCAGACAAGTGACAAGAACCACTATAAATAGGAGAAGCTTGAGCTCATTTGTACACATTCACTCATTCTCTCATACAAGTCAAGAGTTGTGCAAGTCTGGAGGAGAATTCCAGTTACTGCAGTGGTGATTGGTTCTTGGTTTGTGGTCTTGGGATATCTTTCTGGTGCGCTATCCTTAGAGAAGGTGTGCTTTCTTGATGATATTGTGGTTTTCCGAAATCATTCTCTCTATCAAAGATTAAAGTGTTAGAGGGTGGTTGCATGCCTATGGTTGGGAGATAATATTGGATTGTCTATGGTGATACAAACACATCAATAATTTAACAGGTTATGGGCCCACACTACCTTAAGAATATTCTAACTGTTGGAAGGTAGATCAACAGTTCTTTGTCAAACTTGTTGTAGCACCAGTTGCAACTGCAACTAAGGTTTCTGATTTTACAGCTGCAACAAACCCTAACCTAATTCTTTGGGCACTTTAAGTGGAACGTTTGGCATAATTCTTGGATATTCTACTGTGCCTTAGCCTAGTGCACCCCTTAGTACCTTTAGCTAGCAAAAACATCAAGGTTAAATTTTTGGGTCAAACTTGAAGTTTGACTGATCAAAGTCAAAATCAATCATGACTTACTCCATGAAATCAAAGAACAAGCTAGAAGGAGTTTCAAACTTCAGAGCATGGAAGACAAGGATTGACCTCAACCTTTCCAAGAACAAAGTTCTAGATATCGTGAATGGCAAGATCGTGGAACCATAGTTTAAAGAAGGAAAAGAAAAGGAACCTCAGAATGTTGCAGCAATGGAAAAGTTCAAGGACAATGATATCAATGCCATGAGTATCATTATGGACTCCATCAAAGATCACTTGATACTATACATATCCAATCTTGACTCATCCAAAAAGATGTATGATAACCTAACTAACCTTTTTTCAGTCAAAAATATTGGACAAGTGATGAGTTTGAAGAATGATCTTTGTGACACAAAGATGACTAAGGATGACACTGTAGCCCCATACTTTGTGAGGATTTCTTAGGAGATCAACTACAAGTTATTGAAGAAGTTATTCCAGAAAAAGGAACTTGTGAATATTGCACTTGATGGTCTTTCTAGATCATGGGATGCATTTGCTGCAAGTATGAACACAAGAAAGGAGTTTCCCACGTTTGAAGAACTTTGGACCTGTGGTGCATAAGAAGAGACAAGGATCAACTCAAAGGGAAGATCTCAAAAGGAAGAGGATGCTCAAGCCTATGCAACAAAGTTCAAGAGACATGGTTTAAGAAACAAATCCAATCATAAGAAAGACATGTCAAAGGTACAATGTTTTGGTTGTCATGAATATGGCCACTACAAAAACCAGTGTCCTAAACTAGAAAAGAAGAGAAAGGAAAAACACCATGCATCAGCTGCCAATGATGAAGAACCTTCAAAGAAAGCAAAGTATGAAGAAACAGATTTCTTCTACTACTCAGCTCTTACATGATCTATTGAAGACGACATATGGTTGATTGATAGTGGAGCTTCAAGACATATGACAGGTGATCGTGAAAATCTCTCGAGGATGAAGGAAAAGAAAACATCTCATAAAGTGGAACTTGGAGACAAGAACTCTTATGCAGTCAAGGGAATTGGAAAAGCTTCTATCAAAATGGAGTCAGGTAACAATGTTCATCTTAGAAATGTTTTATATGTTCCTGGTTTGAAAAAGAATTTAGTAACTATTTCTTGCTTAGAAGACAAAGGAGATAGAATAGCCTTTGCTGATGGAAAAGTACTTGTATGGTCTAAAGATTCAAAAATAGAAGATGCTAGAGTTATCGGTATTCGTGAAGGAAGATTGTATAAACTTCTAGGTCAAGATGCTCAAGCTCTTGTACATGATGAACTCAATCCTAGTGAGTTATGGCATAAAAGGTATGCTCACCTTCATTATCAAGCATTGCGATCTCTAAAGCAGATGGTTGTAGGCATAACAAAACTACAATTAGTACACGAAGGTGTTTGTAGAGGATCTGCACTTGGGAAGAATATTAAGAAGTCATTCCCAAGCAATGAGAATAGATCCAAGGAGATCTTGGATCTGATACACTCAGATGTATGTGGTCCTATGCCGATGAAATCTCTAGGAGGCTCTCTCTACTATGTAACATTCGTCGATGACTTCTCACGAAAAACCTGGATGTTCCTGTTGAAGACAAAGGATGAAGTATTTAACAAATTCCAAGAATTCAAAGTTGAAGTGGAAAACCTGACAAACAACACGATCAAGAAACTAAGATCTGATAATGGAGGAGAATACACCTCCAAGGAGCTTGTTGCCTTTTGTAAAGCAGTTGAGATTAGGAGGGAGCTAATTGTCCCACATAATCCTCAACAGAATGGTGTGGTAGAAAGAAATAATCGATCCATTGAAGAATTTGTTAAGGCAATGATGAATAACCATAATCTATCCATGTTTCTATGGGAAGAAGCAGCTATGATAGCCATATATGTTCAAAATAGAAGTCCTCATCGTATATTGAAGAACATGACTCCAGAAGAAGTTTTCTATAGAAAGAAGCCAAGTGTTGAACACTAGAGGATCTTTGGTTGTCATGTCTATATTCATGTTCCCAAGGACAAAAGAAAGAAGTTGGAACCTTCAGGAAAGAAGGGCATATTCGTTGGATATAGTGAGTCATCAAAAGCTTACAGAATATATGTTACAGGTCAACAGAAGGTTGAAATCAACAGAGATGTGACTTTTGATGAAAAGATTGCCTTCAAGAAATCGATAGAAGATTTCATTGATTCCAACGATAAAGAAGAACATGAAGGTCACAAGGAAGAAATTGTATGTTCTCCAGAACATCCCATTGAAGAACCAGAACAACCATTTGAACTTGTGGAACCAGTTATTGTACCTGAGACTAGAAAATGACAAACATGGCTCGAATCCACCCTACAAGCAGAAAGACATAAAGCTCCCAGTGGCACCTCCAGGGAAAGCAAGAGGCCCAAAAGATTCTTTAGTTATGTGACACTCATGACAATTCTTGTCAATACAGAACCTTCCACCTTTGAAGAAGCAGTCAAAAAGAAAGAATGGAAGGAAGCTATGATGAAAAAATATCAATCCATCATGAAAAATGATGTATGGGAAATTGTGCCTAGACCTAAAGGAAAGTCTGTAGTCACTTCAAAATGGGTTTACAAGATAAAGCATGCAATAGATGGGAGTATCGATAAATACAAGGCAAGATTTGTGGCTAGAGGGTTCTCCCAGCATGAGGGAGAAGACTATGATGAGACGTTTGCTCCAATTAACAAATACCCCTCTATTAGAGCCATCATATCTCTTGCAACATCCATGGGTTGGATTTTACATCAGATGGATGTAAAGACTGCTTTTCTCAATGGAGTAATTGAAGAAGAAGTATACATAGAGCAACCTCAAGGTTTTGAGGTACACCCAAGAGAAACCCATGTATGCAAATTAAAGAAGGCTTTGTATGGACTCAAGCAAGCTCCAAGAGCTTGGTATGCACGAATTGACAGTTACTTGACGAGACTTGAATTTTTCAAGAGCTATGTTGATCCAAACCTTTATTACAAGGTTGTGAATGATGCACTTGTGATCCTTCTACTATATGTTGATGATTTGTTTCTAACATGTGCAAAGCCTCTCATTATTCAATGTAAGAGGGATTTAGCCTCTGAATTCAATATGGAGGATCTTGGTCTCATGCATTATTATTTGGGACTAGAAGTATGGAAGAAGCATGGTGAAATCTTCCTAGGGCAAGGGAAGTATGTTGTAAAGATCCTTCAAAAGTTTGGGATGATGGATTGCAAATCCATGGCAACTCCCATGGTGACAGATCTGAAGAACCTGAGAGACTTTGATTATGATCCAGTAGACTTGTCCCTGTACCGACAATTGATTGGCTCATTGATGTATTTGGTTAATACTCGGTCAGACATTTGTTTTGATGTAAAGACATTGAGCCAGTTCTAGGTGGAACCTAGACATGAGCATTGGATAGATGCAAAGCACATTTTTAGATACCTTCGTGGGACGCTAAATTATGGTTTGAGATATGCCTCAAACAGTGACGTACAACTGCATGGATTTACTGATTCAAATTGGGCGAGTGCAGATGACAGAAAGAGTACTTCTAGTATATGTTTCAGTTTGGGTTTTGCTATGATATCATGGGCTAGCAAGAAACAGAAGTTTGTTGCACTCAGCACTACAGAAGCAAAGTATATTGCAGCTTGTGATGCTTGTACGAAAGCAATATGGCTCTGTAAGTTGATTTATGGACTATTTGATCGGGTGTTGGATTCGACTGTGATATATTGTGATAAGTAGAGTTGTGTGAAGCTTTCAAAGAACCATGTGTTCCATGACAGGTCGAAGCACATTGAGATCAAGTACTATTTTATCTGTGATAAGTCCAGAAGGGAGAAGTAATTCTCCAATACATCTCCATCGATGAGCAGACAACTGATATTTTGACGAAGCCTCTGTCCAAGATAAAGTTTCCATACTTGAGGGGCACGCTAGTACTTATGGAGATACCCTCCCTTGGTTGAAAAGGAGGAGATAACTTCCTTGGTTAGGGAGGGAGTGTTGATATATGGCATCATGGATAGTCAATGTGTTGGTGGACATACATTCTCCACGTGGAGAATGGTCCAGGTGGAGCGGATTGTTGATGTACCATGGACAACTATTCTCCTGGGGCATTGCCTCAACAGGTATAATGGTCCAAGACAACTATTCTCCTGGGGCTTTGCCCAAATAGGTAGAATGGTCTGTCTCCCTGAGTTCATTGTAGTGACCAGAGTGGGGAGATTGGTACAGGACAGACATTTTCCCTGAGTTCTCAGTAGTGGCCAGAGGGGGGAAAATGGTCCAGGACCATCATTCTTCTTGAGTTCACAATAGTGACCAGAGTGGAAAGAATGGTCCTTGTAGCCCATGGCATGGCTTTTAGCATCTGCTGGGACAATCATTCTTCTTGTGTCACAGGCAGTGACTAGGATAGGAAGAATGGTCCCTATATCACTATGTTAAGTGAGTGACTTATGCGAGACACTCTATTGAGTGCGCCAAGTCTAGCACATAACTTATTCAACATCATGCCCAATTACTCAGATGGAGTATGGCCTCGAGAGATGATGTAGACGATGATATATTTTGATGCCAGGATGCTACCAGATGATATTGATAGTGATGATGATGCTTGTGACT
>ML793943.1:352918-364509 GCA_009831015.1 Picea engelmannii
GAGAAGCTGATGCACCAACTTACCCAAACGGGGCCCACATGACTTTTGGCGCTTCATCTCCTAGGGTTAGGTTTTTTGGATGTATAGGTTTTTTGGCATTCCTTCTTATTATAAAAAGGCCTTTAGAGCCTCATTGTAATCCTCTTCTCATGGATGCGAGTAGCTGTCACATCTCTTCTCAGAGATAAGCTACCACCATTCTAGCAAGTCTTTCACTCTATATTTTACAGTCTCTGTACATTTATTTCGTTAATAGAAATCCGGTATTACTATATATCTATGACTCTTTTTATTTCCACTATATCTCTGTTATATTGTTGTCTCTTTTGAAATATCTCTGTGCATTTCTTTATTATATCTCCGATCTCATTTCGTGTCGAAAATAATCCGGATCAGTGGTATCAGAGCAGGCTGCTCTTGATCATTTTTTAGTGCATGTCCTCGACAAGGTCCGAGTATAGCAAGTTGGGTCTCGAGCTTTTCTCTCCCGAGCACAATTTCTCTCGCACACCCAAGAAACCCTCAATGGCAGAAGAAAAGAAAAATGATGGAGCAGACAATCCTATCAGTCTGTTGCTTGAGCAAGCTCTCACGCGACAAAGGGACGAGATGATGGAGAATTTTTCCCACATCCTTCAATGCCTGCCAATAGCATCGGGCACATCTTCATCAAGCGACCACTTTGGAGGCACCTCACCTTTCAAGGTACAAGTTAATTTTGATATTCCCGTATTTGAAGGTCAAATAGATGCAGATGCCCTAGATAAATGGTTAAATCTGCTAGAAGATTATTTTTCTGTTCATAATTTTTCTGACAAGGAAAAGATCACCTTCGCACTCCTTAAGGCTCTCCCCCATGTCAAACATTGGTGGGAAACTTACTGGGAGTAGAGTTCCACAGAGGAGTCTGGAATATATGGGGTTGAGCCCACTTGGGATTTTTTTGTGGATGCAGTAAAGGAACAATACTACCCTATTGGCAACTATGAGGACCAATACATGAGATGGACCACACTGCGGCAAGAGAGGGGCCAAGCAGTTCTGAAGTTCACTAATACCTTTCATACCTTGTGCACCAAGCTGGGTATCAAAGACTCTGAATGAAATTTGGTTCTGAAATACCATGGGGCTCTACACAGATACATCCAAACTGAAATGGATTTTCTAGACATCTCATCACTCAGTGCTACCTATCGATATGTTGTTAAAATCGAGCACAAATTTAAGCACCAAAAGAAACGGGAGTTCGAGTCTTCAAATCCACAACAACCAAAGTATGAAAAATACATCCCTAACAAACAGTCTCCCGAAAACCAGTCCAAGTCACAGGAAAAGAAAGGTCACAGGAAAACAAAGAAGGACACCGGAAAATGGTGTGATTTCCACAAAAGCGCCTGGCACAACACCGATGAATGTCTCTCAAAACATTCATTGGTGGCTGAGATCAAAGACAAGGAGCCGAACCCTGATTCATAATCTGATTCTAAAAATACCGCTATAAGACAGATCATCGACGTAGACCCCACTGCTATTGTCGCGACCGTAGAAATTCAACCAAAAGAACCAACAGATCCAGAAGAGGGGGAGCACCATTTTCATTCACAGATGTGGGTGAAGGGGACCCCGCTACATTTTATTGTTGATAGTGGAATCCAGAAAAACCTCATCTCAGCAGAGGTCGTCAAATAGTGTGGATTGTCAACAACACTACACCCTCAACCATACAACATCGGGTGGCTTCGCCAAGGACGAGATCTTCTTGTCAGCCGGTAGTGTCGATTGTCATACGACATCCAACCCTTCAAAGATGAATTATTATGTGATGTTGTCCCATTGGATGTCTGTGATGTTCTCTTGGGCCATCCATATATGTGGAAACGCCATGCTATCTGTGAGTCTCGACCCCGTAGTGTCATTATTACTATGGGGGGTCATCTATACAGGATACCAGAGGTAGTTCCAACTACTGCCCTACCTAAACAGTGCCACAAGGTAGTATCTCATACTACAAAATTCATCTTCTCCACAATCTGTTCAAAAAGGGAACAAAAGGATACTACAACCACTACAGCCTCGGCCCAAGCACCTTCTATCCACTAGAAGCAGGTCGACAAGGTTGCAGCAAAGAACAATGATTCATTTTGCACACAGTCATCTCATGTAGCCAGACTGGTTAAAAATGTCCAACCCTTCTAACCACAAGTTCGTGACGACCTTCAACAAACCAAACAACGCGACGGTTCCAACAAGGAAAGCAACTCACCAAGATTCAGATTCAACAATCACTTTCCCCTCTCCCTCGGGAACTCAACGGAATGGAGACCATTTCTTCCTAAGGAGGGAGGATTGATCCAGGTGGATATGAGTGGCCACCCACCTTCTTCAACTAGCCCAAAACATGTTTCTGGCAATTTTGGTAATTTACTATTTTTAGCAGTTTTTAACTTCCGGGGCCATTTTGAGGCCCTAAACGATGTTTTTTGAGAAAGAAGGGAGCAACATGGAATATAAATCATGTTGCTCACCCAAAAGTTGTATTTCTCGGATAGATCTTTTAAACGAGCTATTATACGCCTAAAACGAAGATCATATGCAAAAGTTATGACCCCGGGAAGTTGATGCACCAACTTACCCAAACGGGCCCACATGACTTTTGGTGCTTCATCTCCTAGGGTTAGGTTTTTTGGATGTCTATGGTTTTTGGCATTCCTGCTTATTGTAAAAATGCCGTCAGAGCCTCATTGTAATCATCTTCTCACGGATGCGAGTAGCCGTCACATCTCTTCTCAGAGATAAGCTACCACCATTCTAGTGAGTCTTTCACTCTGTATTTTATAGTCTCTGTACATTTATTTCGTTAATAGAAATCGTGTATTACTATATATCTATGAATCTTGTTATTTTTTCTATATCTATGTTATATTTTTGTCTCTCTTGCAATATCTCTATGCATTTCTTTATTATATCTTCGATCTCATTTCATACCGAAAATAATCCGGATCACAAATTCACAGCATAAACATCATATCACAAAGAAAACCATCAACACATGATATATGTGGTTTACCCCAGTGTGGGGATACGTCCACCAATGGCTTCTTCTTCTTTATTAGTCTCCAATATCTTACATTCTTCTGCTCCTATGCACTAAGCCACAGAGCCAAGCTTCACATCGGACAGGTGATTTGCGCACTAAGCACCAGATCAACCTTCCCAAAATAAGGTTGAGGCATAGAGACAACTCTTCTAATAAGCACAGAGCCTTACATACACAGTATGTTGCACTAAGAAACCCATAACTACTTGTACTTAGCCTTGCACTTAGCTAATTACACACACCTCACTACATTACATTCTTTCTTATTTATAGTTTTACATTTACAAAAGGCCTAATCAAGGGTAAACCCATGGGCCGAAATCCCATAAACCCTAATGAACCCCTTCCTGGGTCCACAAATCAAGTGAGATCCTATGATCTCAGCTCTGCCTGCATGCTCCATCTTCGACCAACCTGTCGAAGTCCGAAAAGGTGGTCAAACCTGACCAATATTTCCTCAAAATTTGTTTGAAAATCAATAGGACCCCAACACTCACCTGTGACGCATCCTGAGTCACTCAGGTCTGGGAAATGCTTCTTCGAAGGCCTTGAGATTAGCTTGAGCTGCCTCAACTTGTTTCTTCGCCTGAACTTCCTACTCAATAAAATCCTAGATCATTTTCTCTATAACAGGCCCTTCCAGGCATTGTTCCACTGTCGTAACCACTTGGTCCAGTTACGAGCCTTGTCCTTCGATCTCTTAAAACACCAGATAGGCTTCCTCCTGCACTAGTTGTAGCCTTTATGTGACCTCCATTACTTTGACCTGGATGGCAGTAATATGCTCCTAGGCCTCGCACCATTCTTTTGATCTCTTCATTCTCTCAACTGGAGTGGGTGACTTCATTTGTGCCTGTATTGATAGTGCCTACTGTTGCACCTCCTATAGCTGTGCTTCTAGTTTCCTCAGCTCTGGGTCTTCTGTGAGGCATTCATAAGTCTACACACTTTTATATCTTAGTTGTTTTCATTTTGAGGCAAGGGCTCTGATCCTTCTGATTTCTCTATTAGCAGCTTCCTCCCTCTGGTCGTGCATTTCCTGCGGAGTGCTTGGTACTTCTTGGATATCCAACCTCATTACCCTTGCTTGAAGCTGTTGGATGGCCTTAGTGAGCTTCATCACTTGAAACTCGACTTCTTCATGTTCCTCCTATGCCAAGCTTGGCACAGAGCGAAGTGATTTTCTCACCACTTCTTTGACTACAGGTCTTCTCTGCGAGCAGCTGGTCCTTCTCTCTCTATATCTTTTCTTTGTATTCCTTGAGGATCTCTTGGAACTCATCTCTTTCGTTTCCATAAGCAGTTACATAGTACCACACAAATCGTAATTTCTCCAAGATCTCTTATTTTTATTGTTTCAAGGCTTTTATAGCCTTCTCCTTTTATTCTTTGACTCATTGAATTTGATACTCTATTGCATCTGCAAGTCTTTGAAGTTGGGCTAGTTCATTTCCCAACTCCAAAGTGTCTGATGAGGAAGGCACAGTAGATATTGTGTGAGTAGCTTGAATAACTCAGTGTATCTCCTTCAACTCCTTCTCGACCTTTACATACATCTCTTCCTATCTCTACAATATATCTTTGGACACGTCCTCCATCGCTCTGTGGACTAGACTGATATCATCCTCTTTAAGCGTAGCCTCTAGCTGGGGATTACTTGTGCGGGTCTTCTTTCTTGACGAGGGTTTCTACAGAGAAACCTTCCTTTTCTTCAGTTTTTCTGCCTCGGTAGGGGGATCCTTCAGTGGTTTAGCTTCGCCTTCTCCTTCATTTTGTCCTTCTTCCCCTCCCACTTCTTGATTTACTTCATATCCTCCTCCTCTTGTGGGTGAGCCAGGTCCATTTTCCTCCGAGGCATTGTCCTCCTCATCAGTCTCTATGTTCTGAACTTCCTCTTTTTTATTTTTCTTCTTCGCACTTGACTATCCCGCATGCTCAAACCGGGTGACCAAGGGGCTTCCTATGATGTCAGTGTCTAAGAGTTCTGCATCATAAACCGGTACACGAAACTTCTCCAACCACTCCTTCGTGATCTACTCCATGTCTTTGTCTCTCAACTTATAGTAAGACTGTAAGTCTTCTTTTCTCTCATCCTTGCACGCAGTGATATAAATAAAATGTGAATCTACGTGGAACTTAGATAGTGGTCTGTATTGGTGCAAAGTGTGCGATGTCCTATGTGGGAATGACTCAATGGAAACCTTCAGTTGTTGATAGTAGGAATGGAACAAAGTGCTCGACTACCATTTCTTCGAAATGTCATTTGTATACCATAAGGTTGAGAACCACATGAACAACAACTCTGAGGGTTCAATCTCCGGGAAGGTAACTCCTTCTGTCATTTTCCAAGAGACAAATGCAATCAACATGAGTAGCCAGCTGAAGTGGAACTCGTATCCCTGGTCCTGCGCTTCGCAGTAGTCTTTCTCAATCTCATTGATGAGGTAACTCACCCAATTCATATGCATCCCCTCCATGCATGTTCCTGCGAGGTCCACCACGAAGTCGGTGACCTACATGGGGCGATTATTTCTTACAATATTCCCAACTATGAGTTGGCAAGTGAGGTGCACTGCACCATCCTAGATAGAGGATACCTTGTAGCCTCAATTTCCCTTCTCAACTTCATTGTATGCCTCCTTCATGTGTTGTGCTAGAGAGCGATCTAAGGTCTTCCCTGGGTATAACTACTGAGGGTTGGGTCCCTGCATGCTCAATCCTGTGATCAAGTGGATCAATGTAGGATCCACAGTAATCCTCCTGTCGAGCCAGAGGTATCCACCATGATAGCATGAAAAGAGGAGTTAAACGCAAATGTTAACCTCCTGCTGTCAGCAAAAATAAGGAATATTCATCACGTTGAGTATAGTCGACTATGCCAACTCCTTTCTCTACAAATGGGCGATGATGTGAGGCTTCTTCCCAGTGTTATTCATCAAATATCTATTAGGTACGACGATGGCATAGTTCTTTCTATCTCCAAGGTTGAAATCATTGTTCTTCAGGGATGGGATCTGTCCCAACTAGCTTCCAACTACGCATATCCCCTTCAGAATGTACACGGTGGTAAAAGTGTACTTGTAGTCCCATGGTATGTTGTCGCGATGAACCATGATGATCAAAGGTGAGATATAATACAATAATATCGATGGGATCTTCTTCGCATTAGCTAGATCATCCTGATGCTTACTTCACTTCTCGGTCACGGGGTTAGTATGGCTCGAACATTGTCTAGTCAAAGGTAAAGCCTACAGTCCCCTAGTCGACGATACCCAAACACCTTCATACATAGCTCTGTTAGCCATAAACGTCTTAAGGACCTCTTCAATGAACTTCTCTAACTCAACATGTTCGCCCGAAATTCTCTCTTTTACATGGATATTTTGGGGTAGGCGAATAGATAGATGGAGTAAACAATGAATGGTGAGGTCTAGGTTCTGAAATCACAGTTCGACATACAATCAAATATCTGATAGCTTAGTTAATCATGGATGGTGACAAGTGGTCCCAGCGCAGCGACCAACGGGTTAAATAATTGAGCGTCATAACAGATTCTTCTAATGGGCAGGAATGCTTCCATCAATGTGAATCTGTTCATTAAGGCACTGTCTCATCATCCCAAATGCAGTTTGTTCACCCATAAATGTGTTTCATATCCGTTCTAGAGCATCATTCTAATGATCAGGGTGCCTCCAACGGTCATCTAGATTTTCCAAGGCAAAGTCCCATTCTGCGTTGTTCTTCTGTTCTAGCGAGGTTCACTGTAAGCCTGCCTCCTTCGAGGTTTTCTCTATAACTTCTTGTAGTTTTTATAACTTGAATTTCTTCCTACTGAGATTCCTTTCCTTCTTTCCTATAGTCTAAGTCTCTCTAAGTCTTTCCTACTGAGATTTCTTTCCTTATTTCTCTTTCCATTTTTATTCCTATCTTCTCCTAGTGTAGTAACTTCATGTTGATGATGTTCTCTCAAAGGGTTCGAGATTAATATTCCTTCCCTTACCGCTTCTTGGATGGGTATACTTTCTTCTTGCATGGATAGGTCCGTCAACCCTTCCTTCATTCTTTCAACTTCAACAACTAATTGTCTTGCCTT
Organism: Picea engelmannii; assembly: GCA_009831015.1. Lineage (NCBI taxonomy): Eukaryota > Viridiplantae > Streptophyta > Pinopsida > Pinales > Pinaceae > Picea > Picea engelmannii. Next base: position 360,109 of record ML793943.1, read on the forward strand.
CTGTTGCTTCGACTTAACTTCTCGTTCTTCTATCAGTTAATCTATTTTCCTGGCTATGAAATACCTTAGTTCTTTCTTTCTCTTCTCTTTAGATTCTTCCTCTGCTTTCCTTCTGATTTGATCTTTCTCAATCCAAGACTTACCTAGGAAAAGGGGGAAAGGGGCGTTGTTCTCAAAAAACTTAATTATTTCAAATTCCTCTTCAGTTGATATTCCATGAATAATAACAAGTACATTAGTAACTCTTCCACATAAGATTATCATCTTTCCCTTGAATAATCCTATTCTTCCCAATGAAGATACTATAGTAGGCCTTCCAAAAAATTTCCAAGTGCCTTTTGTCATAATATTCACTTGTGTTCCCTCACCCAAGACACAGTCTATGTCGAAGTCTCCTATTCTTGTACATATATGTTGTTTTTCTTTCATGATCTTTGATAAGATGACATCCTTGTGATCATTCATTTCTTATTTTAACTGTTCTAATGGAGTCTGAACTTTCTATGATTCTTTCCCTTTCTGATCTTCTAACATTCTCTTAATCTCTTGATTCATGTTCATTTTTTCAACTTTAGCAATCATTCTTGGACAATCCTCAACCTCATGACCAACAATTTTACAATAAAGACAAACAGGACCTGCACCAGGGCATTCCTTAGCAAGATGTCTCGGTCTTTTGTAGTTATAAGATAGTGTCAATCCTCTCTTTCTCTTGTAATTTCCCCAACTTCTCTTGTACTGTGCACTAGGATCATAGTGTTGGACCTACAATCTGCAAAAATTCTTTCGAGGTTCTTACATCCAATTATTAGTCCAAAAATCATTCTATGCATACGAATAACATATATTTCTCTATTTATATCAAATTTATTCAGATCAACTCTTTCTTCCTTAGCTTTTAGACTAGGAAAAAATCTATCAAACATACATAGATTCATGCTTTCGAAACAAAAAATTCCACTTATCTTACTCTTATCAAAGTACAAATCTTTACCTCTTTCAAGGTCTTACCTCTTTTCTTTAGGTCAGGTTTCTTTTCTTAGAACAAAGATTTGCAAGTCAAGTAGAGTATTGTGCACTACAATAATAGATCTACCACAAAGCTTCTTTTTTCTTTCAGTTCCCAACAATCACAGTTTCAGGTCCCAACAAGGGAACCATTTTTTGGCATAGGGGCATACCCAGGGTTCAACGCTTCAATAATGCACCAACAAAACCCTAACTATCGGCCCTTTCAGCAACACCTGTGAAGCAAGCGAAGTCTCACCTGAGGTAGAGGCAGGGGGTTACAGGACTCATGTGTCTATAACCAAGCTGGGACACAGATCTGTGATTATAATTACTTTGCAAAGTACTTAAGAACAAAATGCATTAGTTTATCATCTTCATTCACACTGTAAAACAACCCCTAAGGATAGATAGTTGCAATAACAATGACCAAATACACATCACACTTAGCATCATAAGTTAGATCTATCATATTGAACATGAATAAAACACTAAGAATTCATAGATCTATATATCATACATAACAATCAATGTACTAAGAAGATTCACAACATAAACACCATAGCACAAAGAGAACCATCAACACGTGATATACGTGGTTCACCCCAGTGTGGGGCTATGTCCACCAATGACTTCTTCTTCTTTATTAGTCTTCAATCTCTTACATTCTTCTTCTTATGTGCACTAATCCAAAGAGCCAAGCTTCACACCAGATAGGTGATCTATTGAAGACGACATATGGTTGATTGATAGTGGATCTTCAAGACATATGACAGGTGATCGTGAAAATCTCTCAAGCATGAAGGAAAAGAAAACATCTCATAAAGTGGAACTTGGAGACAAGAACTCTTATGCAGTCAAGGTTATTGGAAAAGCTTCTATCAAAATGGAGTCAGGTAACAATGTTCATGTTAGAAATGTTTTATATGTTCCTGGTTTGAAAAAGAATTTAGTATCTATTTCTTGCTTAGAAAACAAAGGAGATAGAATAGCCTTTGTTGATGGAAAAGTACTTGTATGGTCTAAAGATTCAAAAATAGAAGATGCTAGAGTTATCGGTATTCATGAAGGAAGATTGTATAAACTTCTAGGTCAAGATGCTCAAGCTCTCGTACATGATGAACTCAATCCTAGTGAGTTATGGCATAAAAGGTATGCTCACCTTCATTATCAAGCATTGTGATCTCTAAAGCAGATGGTTGTAGGCATAACAAAACTACAATTAGTACACGAAGGTGTTTGTAGAGGGTGTGCACTTGGGAAGAATATTAAGAAGCCATTCCCAAGCAATGAGAATAGATCCAAGGAGATCTTGGATCTGATACACTCAAATGTATGTGGTCCTATGTCGATGAAATATCTAGGAGGCTCTCTCTACTATGTAACATTCGTCGATGACTTCTCACGAAAAACCTAGATGTTCCTGTTGAAGACAAAGGATGAAGTATTTAACAAATTCCAAGAATTCAAAGTTGAATTGGAAAACCTGACAAACAACAAGATCAAGAAACTAAGATCTGATAATGGAGGAGAATACACCTCCAAGGAGCTCATTTCCTTTTGTAAAGCAGTTGAGATTAGGAGGGAGCTAATTGTCCCACATAATCCTCAACAGAATGGTGTGGTAGAAAGAAATAATCGATCCATTAAAGAATTTGTTAAGGCAATGATGAATGACCAGAATCTATCCATGTTTCTATGGGAAGAAGCAACTATTGTAGCCATGTATGTTCAAAATAGAAGTCCTCATCGTATATTGAAGAACATGACTCCAGAAGAAGCTTTCTATAGAAGAAGCCAAGTGTTGAACACTAGATGATCTTGGGTTGTCCTGTCTATATTCATGTTCCCAAGGACAAAAGAAATAAGTTGGAACCTTCAGGAAAGAAGGGCATATTCGTTGGATATAGTGAGTCATCAAAAGCTTACAGAATATATGTTACAGGTCAACAGAAGGTTGAAATCAGCAGAGATGTGACTTTTGATGAAAAGATTTCCTTCATGAAATCTATAGAAGATTCCATTGATTCCAACGATGAAGAAGAACATGAAGGTCACAAGGAAGAAATTGTATGTTCTCCAGAACATCCCATTGAAGAACCAGAACAACCATTTGAACTTGTGGAACTAGTTATTGTACCCGAGACTAGAAAACGACAAACATGGCTCGAATCCACCCTACAAGCAGAAAGACATAAAGCTCCCAGTGGAACCTTCACGGAAAGCAAGAGGCCCAAAAGATTCTCTAGTTATGTGACACTCATGACAATTATTGTCAATACAAAACCTTCCACCTTTGAAGAAGTAGTCAAAAAGAAAGAATGGAAGGAAGCTATGATGAAAAAATATCAATCCATCATGAAAAATGATGTATGGGAAATTGTTCCTAGACCTGAAGGAAAGTCTGTAGTCACTTCAAAATGGGTTTACAAGATAAAGCATGCAATAGATGGGAGTATCGATAAATACAAGGCAAGATTTGTGGCTAGAGGGTTCTCCCAGCATGAGGGAGAAGACTATGATGAGACGTTTTCTCCAATTAACAGATACCCCTCTATTAGAGCCATCATATCTCTTGCAACATCCATGGGTTGGATTTACATCAGATGGATGTAAAGACTACTTTTCTCAATGGAGTAATTGAATAAGAAGTACACATAGAGCAACCTCAAGGTTTTGAGGTACACCCAAGAGAAACCCATGTATGCAAATTAAAGAAGGCTTTGTATGGACTCAAGCAAGCTCCAAGAGCTTGGTATGCACGAATTGACAGTTACTTGACGAGACTTGAATTTTCCAAGGGCTATGTTGATCCAAACCTTTATTACAAGGTTTTGAATGATGCACTTGTGATCTTGCTACTATATGTTGATGATTTGTTTCTAACATGTGCAAAGCCTCTCATTATTCAATGTAAGAGGGATTTAGCCTCTGAATTCAATATGGAGGATCTTGGTCTCATGCATTATTATTTGGGACTAGAAGTATGGAAGAAGCATGGTGAAATCTTCCTAGGGCAAGGTAAGTATGTTGTAAAGATCCTTCAAAAGTTTGGGATGATGGATTGCAAATCCATGGCAACTCCCATGGTGACAGATATGAAGAACTGAGAGACTTTGATTCTGATCCAGTAGACTTGTCCCTGTACTGACAGTTGATTGGATCATTGATGTATTTGGTTAATAATCGGTCAGACATTTGTTTTGATGTAAAGACATTGAGCCAGTTCTAGGTGGAACCTAGACATGAACATTGGATAGATGAAAAGCACATTTTCAGATACCTTCGTGGGATGCTAAATTATGGTTTGAGATATGCCTCAAACAGTGACGTACAACTGCATGGATTTACTGATTCAAATTGGGCAAGTGCAGATGACAGAAAGAGTACTTC
>ML793943.1:385980-396672 GCA_009831015.1 Picea engelmannii
TACGTAACTAAACCACAGTTGTCTAAATAAAATTGTTGAACTAGATAATTGTAATTAAAGGATTTCGCAAACATTTGATTGGTTTATTGCCTTTTATAAAAGACTAGTCTTGTTGATTGGATTGGATGCATACATAAATTACTATAAGGGTGATAGTTATTGATTATTAGTACATGCACGAGACTTGTATGTACTAGCTACGCATGCATTTCTTGTACATGTACACTAGTATGTATGAGTTTTCCTGGCTTACTTACTAATAATGTTAGTTAATTGTTATGAATGTGTGAACCATGTTTCTTTTCCTTTGTATCATGAGATACCTTAACTTCGGGATGAAGTTTCCTGAAGGGTGGGTGTATGTAACAACCCCAGTTAAATAGTTGCATAGGGATTATTAAGTATAATTAATTAGATAATTAATTGTCCTAATATGGTTTTAGTTAAACAATGATTAGTATTAATAATATTATTTATTTATTTATTAACGGTTATAACTGTTGATTGATTAATTAATTAATTAATTGATTACTTAACACATTCAATGATTTAGGTAAAGAATTAAGGGGCTTAATAAATTTAATTTAATCATTATGAAACTTTACATATGACAGGTTAAGGATAAGATAATAAAGGAAAGAATAAGATAATAAAGGACGGGATAAGGTAATAATGGGGAGGATAAAGTAATTAATGGAGGATAGGGAGTCAGTGAATGAGGGGGGAGATATGACGGGGAAGAGTCCTAAGGGAGGGGATTATGAAATTTGGGGGGGAAGGAGCATTATTGGAGGAGGTCTATATTTTTGTTCGATATCTTCTGGTTTGAGGAGTTTTTGGTCTGGGAGTTTTGGTGAACCATTGCAGGGGGCACCAGGCTGCTGGGGGTTTTGGGCATGGGGGCCAAGATTCCTTACAATATACTGGAGCTAAGGAGCCGTATAGGCTTCTCCTAGCTGGCTGGGTGGTTAGTCGATTTGGGAAAGGTTTGGTCAAAGCAGTAGGCTGGACAAAGCAGCAGAGAGGACAGACAACCAGATCAGCAGGAATTAGCATCAACAAGAGGTATCTATATTATGTTATGTAATTCATTAGATTGTTGTTCATTAATTAATTTATGCTGCTTATATGCTTATGCTAAAGGAAAATACTTATTGCTTATGCTGAATAATCTTAATGTTTAAATTTATGAGATTTAATAGGCTACTTAAATTATGGTCTCTACATCACAACACCAAGTTTTCTAGGTAATTTTAGGCAACAACATTGAGAGAGAGAAAAATGAAGATCTAAACACAAAATAAAAAGGAATAAAAATTATAAGTAAAAGGGGAAGCAAGCACGCATAAAATGAAAACAAAACAGGACAAAAAATAACAAAGGATGGGAAAACTGACTCATTTGTTTATGTACAAGATATTTGCCTCAAAGGATATCTAATATAGTGCTTGATAATATAGTCATTTACAGGGAGGAGATCCACATCTCCTTCAATTGTTTTCAATTTGTAGGTTCCTAGGCCAATCTTTTCCTTCATTGTGAAAGGACCTAGCCACGGTTGTTGAAACTTAGAGTGTTTCCCTTTGTCCTCGTGTGGCTTGTCCCATTTGAGAACCATGTCGTAAAAAAAAAAATTACTTTTCACCAACATATTTATTATCAAACCATCGTTTTATGGTCTGTTGGTGGGCCTCAAATTAAGTTTTGTCTCTAGCTCAGTTTTCTTTCAGTTTTACCAAGGTGTTTATGCATTTCTGGATGATGGGGAGTTCTCTCCCGCGTGACTATTGGGTGAGTTGAAGGGAAGAAAAATAGATATTTGGAGGGAGAACGTATTCCTTCCATAAACGAGAAAGTATGGAGCGGTCCCTATATATTGTTTTATAGTGACTCGGTCTGGTGGATTACTGAGATGGGGGGTGAATATGTAATATCAGTTTTTAATCCTTTTTAACCACAAAATATATAAGTGTTGTTATCCTTATGATTGTTGTAGTATGTTGTCATTGGTGTCAAAGGGTTGATGTCAAGTATTCTCATAGTGATGTGTTTTTATCATTGATTTATTGATTATCAGTTATATGGTCATTGATGTAATTGTTGTCAAAGGGTTGATGTCAAGTGGTGTCATGATGATGTGTTGATATTAAAGGGAGTTGTATCATTGATTTCATGTCATGGTTGATAAGAATAACCAAATGGATAAACTCCAAAGTGGTCCCCTTATGGTGAAATACCTCATGGGAATATGCTTTGTGAAGTCCAAATGATTAGGATGTTGATTATCCCAACAATGTGGTTAGGGAACCCAAGTTTGATTGAGGAATAATGTAATGAAGATCAATCAATTTTCCAGAGAAAATATTCCATATGGATAGTATATGCCATGTCGTTTCCGATGGGAATGTCACATAACTCATAGTTAAAGAGTTATGGCCATGTGAAGTTGGAGAACCCTCGTGAGTTATCTAGAAGCCCCTAGAAGGTCAAAGAATTCAAATTATTCTAGAAGATCCTAGAAGAAGTTGACTAGTCAAAGTGGTTAGTCATGGGTTAAGTGGTTGCAACAAGAAAAAAATAAAAAATAAATTAGTTGCAACTAGAAGTGGAGAGTTTATTATTTGTCGATAAAGTGGTTGTAAGTGGAAAAGGTGGTTAGAAATGGGTTATCCCCAAAAGAAGGAAGTTGGGTAAGTTGGTTAGAAGATAGATCCTAGAGGAATCTACTCGGAGAAGTATAAATAAGATAGAAAGGGTCACTTATGTGTATGATCTTTGAGCATATTGAATATCCATTTTTGAAAGGTTATTTGGGAAGGTATTATTGAAAGAGAAAAATCATGGCAAAAAAATTGCAGAAGAAAAATAGTGGCAAAAAAATCATCACAAAAGAATCACAGTAGAAAAACTGTAGAAGAAGAATGATGGCAGAAAAATCGTGGCATCAAAATCGCGACAACAGAATCGTGGCATTAAAACCGCAACAACAGATTTGACAGCTGTAGAAATTTGGTAGTTCAGTAACCACATCATATTTTCATATTGAAATTGTTCGAATTGTTACATGGTATGGTATAGGTCTTGATGGTTTCTACAAGATTAAAGGTATGGTTTTGGCACATGGTCTTGTGTAATGGTTTATGGTATTTGGTTTATGGAGAGTATGGTGTATTTCTAGACCTATCTTGTTGGTTAACTTGGTGATATTGTGGATATGGTTGAGAGTTGACTTGATGATTGATGTTTGTGAGTAGATCAGATTTGGATGATGAKATTGATGAGATAGGTTGAGGTGATAGGTTGTGTTGTGCATAGTTGAYGCACTTGTCTTGGTATAGGTTGTTGGTACAATTTGATAGATTTCTTTCTATCTACAAGTTTGGTCTTGTACTTTAGGATTGGATTCCTCTTCTTAGTTGGTGCTAATATCTACAKGCTAGGTTTTTCATTAAGAGTTGGTGCTATCTTTGAGTTGGTTCTCATTTCAATTGGTGTTGATAAACCCCAAGGACATATTTTCATATTACAATTGTTCCAATTGTTGCATGGTATGGTATAGGTATTGATGATTGCTACATGATTAAAGGTATGGTTTTGACACATGTTCTTGTGTAAGGGTTTATGGTATTTGGTTTATGGAGAGTATACTGTATGTAATATGCCATATATAAAATGTATGCAGAATAGAAATAAAATGCTAGAAATGGCAGAATAATAGCCATATAACCAGAACATTCACCACAATAGCACTGAAATGATATGAGAATAATAACATAAATAGCACTTTGAATCTGAAAGAAATGTTCACAGGCCTCTTCGAGGGGGAAAAATCCAGTTGAGAGGAGATCTATTACAATAATATCCAAGCTAGGGTTCTCATAACCTCGACTCCTATTTATACTAAAAAGAAGCATCTAGAGAAAGATCCTTCTAGAAGTGGAAGATTCTATTAGGTCTTCTTACATCCACCTTATTCTATTTGATTGAAAGGCCTTATTAATATTGACCTTTATTACATCCGAATATATTTTTCTACCTATGTGTGGGTTAGGACCCTAACATGTCCGCCCCCTTAAAAACAACCTTTTCCTCAAGGCTTGAGATGAGGAAATTGTTGCAGAATGGTAGTTGGTTCCCAAGTGACATCTATTGGAGTTGTATCTTTCCACTAGAAGAGCACTTACTTGATGGTTCTATGACATAGGCGATGCTCACGTTGGTCCAAAAATGCTTCTGGCTGTAGCCAAATGGATCCTTCTTCAGCTAACTTTGGAAGGTTGGTTTGAATTTGGCACTTAGCTCCAATCACCTTCTTTAAGCATGAAACATGAAAAACGGGATGTAGCTTCGAATGGCTAGCAAAGATAACTGATAGGCTACATGTCCCACACACTTGAGAATGGTATAAGGATCATAAAGTTTGGGCGTTACCTTTTGACAATGCTCGACCTTGAGGGAAGTTTGCTTGTAAAGTTGCAGTCGAAGAAACACCTGATCCCCTTCCACAAATTGACATTTAGAGAGACCTTGATCTTCTTGTTGCTTCATGCGATTCTATTCCATGACCAAATTATCTTTGAGGGTACGGAGAATAATCTCTCGAGCTGTAAGTGTTAGGTCAATTGCCTGGACCTTCAAGGCACCCGATAAGTATGAGAGAACTGAAGGTGGCTTCTGTCCATATACCACTTCAAAAGGAGTCATGCCTGTAGTTGTATGGTATGAAGTGTTGTACCACCATTCAGCTAGGGGTAACCATTGAGCCCACTGATTTTTATTTTCTGAGGAAAAACACCTCAAATATGTTTCCAAACACTTGTTGACAACTTTTGTTTGGCCATGAGTCTAGGGATGATAGGTTTTGTTGAGATGCAATTTAGTGCCTTGTATCTTGAACATTTCTTTCCAAAAATTTCTTATGAAAGTTGGGTCGCGATCAGAAACAATAGAGTGTGGCATGTCATGAAGCTTTAAGACCTGATCCATGAAAATTTGAGCCATTGTGGATTTTGTAAATGGGTGTTGAAGGGTGCAGAAATTAGCTTACTTGGAAAGGTGATCAACAACCACCATGATGATTGATTTATTTTTCGATTTGGGTAAGACGGTAATAAAATCCATAGAGATATCCTTCCAAATAGCAGGTGGAATTAGGAGCGATTGTAGTGTGCCCGAAGATTTGACTGTTTATCACAGGGTCAAACATTCCTTTTTCTGGGATGGTATGAAACAAGACATTCATAATTTTTCACTAAATTTGATGTGTGTCAATGCAACAAGGTTTTGGTGAACTCGAAGTGCCCTATTGTGGGTGTAGCATGAAGCTCAGAAAGTACCGTGAATTTAAGCTTTGATTTTTTACTTAAATACAAACGGACTTTGTATCAAAGTTCATCATGGAGACAAGAGTACCCTGGGGAAGCTGGAGCATTGGACTGTAATTGTTGGATCAGCTACAAACTTTTGGGATCTTGTAGCCATTCCTATCTAACATCTTGGAGCCAATCAAGTACAATGAATGAAAGATAAGAAAGGGATCCTTCATCTTCATATTTTCGGGAAAGTGCATCCGCAACCAAATTGTCTTTGCCTTTCTTGTAAATGATCGTATAATCATATCCAAAGTGCTTAGTCACCCATTTTTGTTGTTCTGGGGAGGAAATGTGTTGTTCCAGAAAACACTTGAGGCTTTGATTGTCTGTCTTAATTTGTAAATGTTGCCCCAATATATAAGTGAGCCACAAATCAATGGCATGTAGAATAGCCAACATTTCCTTTTCATAGATGGATTTGCCCAGATTTCGTTTAGATAGTTTCTTGTTGGTAAAGGCCAAAGGTCACCCCTCTTGCATAAGGACAAAACCAATTCCTTTCCCTGAGTCATCAAATTCCAACACAAAGGTATTTGTGAAATCAAGAAGGGTGATGACTAGAGTGGTGCACATGGCCATATTCAAGTTTTGAAAATATTGAGCAATGGCTGGAGTCCAAGTGAAAGAGTTCCTTTTTAGGAGAGAAGTGAGAGGTGTTGCAATCTTCCCATAATTCTTAACAAACTTGAGATAATACCCTGTTAAGCCCAGAAATCCACGCAATCTCTTAAGAGTCTTTGGGTGAGGCCAGTCTTGCATAGCTTCAATATTTTTAGGATCCACCCTGACACCATCCTTGCCAAACAGATGACCCAAGTATTCTACTTCTGAGGCGCCAAAAGCACATTTAGACTGTTTCAGGAAAAGTTGGTGCTGAGAGAGTAGATGGAGAACTCGTTCCACATGAGAAAAATAGTCTATCCAGGTTTTTCTATAGATGAGGATATCATGAAATAAAACTAAGAAAAAATGGCGGAGAAAAGGATGGAAGACATCATTCATGAGGCTTTGGAAGGTGGAGGGGGCATTACACAAGACAAAGGGGCACTACAAGATATGTCAATCAATCAAACTAAGTGCACCAACAATGTACTTCACCAGATATTCCTCAACAAGAACTATACAACTAATGACCTCTTTAGGAAAATACCCAAGCTCACAAAATCATACCTCAAGCATGTACTAGAAAATGCCTCAAATATATCCCAACAAAGTGTGTCAATGATCAACAAAAAATATATCAACATTTCACCTCTATAGATCTTCCTTATGCAACATATATCATACATCAAATGATATCCCAAGGCATATACTAACCTTTTGGACATATTGTCATTGAGGTGTTGTCATTGATGTCAACAACCGATGTCATTATGATGTGATGATGAGTTGTTATGAACAAAATGCAGTGAAATATATCTAAAGATCGGGAGAGAAATCATATTAAATTTCACAAGATCAACGCATATGAAAAAACACCATCGGGATCAAATTACCAACAAATAAATGATATTGATCAGTCAGAATCCAAGTAGAAAACCAAAATCTCAAAAGGGAAATCGCATTACAAAAATGCGATCATGAGTGAAATCCCCATAGTAAAACTACAGAAGAATCAAGGGAGAACCTTGTCCATTGATGTAGATTTCAGGACAAACCTGGACCATCATATATGGAAGTTACAGAGGAGAACCTTCGAATCAAACATCCAATTAAGTCTTGATCGTTGGATCTCGATAAGAGAATATCAATGACGGAGAACCATTGCAGGATGCAAGGGTTGAGTTAACGATTTCACAACTTTCAGTTATGAAATTATCCTTAATCATTGATCTACTATGGGATCATTCTCGATTGTTAGATGAAGTCAAGTTGCTCGATTTTTACTTGGGGAATCTCACTTCTGAAGGATTGAAAATTGGGAGAATATAACCCAAAGTATTGAAGGCCAAAATAAATCTATACCGTTGATCTAGAATTGATCAGAGTTGTTAGATCCAAGAGGAGGACACGTACTGCATCAGGAGATCCACGTCAACAAACCACATAATCAAGGACATGTGGCACAATCAGATGGTGACAAGTGTCTAGGTTCATTTGGAATGTTAGGCTACGTAAGTCATGAAAGTAGTTGACACGCAGCAACCACTCGGCTAGTGCCAAGTCAACAGTGACGTCAACAAGTTACCTCACTCCAGGAGTTAGTCCTTCAGGGGAAGCCAACAACTACTCAAAGCCCCAAAGTAATGACAAACATTGATCTAAATAGGAATATGGGAACCGTCACATTAGGAGACAGTCAACTCCGATAGTGACCAACTCCAATGAAAATTGGAACAATGATTACTTGGACCTCCAAACCTCTGAATTCCCAAAGTAGATGAGAACCATCCATATCAACCTTTGATTAATTCCCAGTCGTCGGATTAAGCAGTGGAAGGATAAAGTAAGGATTGAATCTAGAACATTGATTTGGTTCCAAGATTAATGCTAACCATTGGATCAATCCTTGTGAGAAGTGAACGAGAACTATCCACTCAATGGCATATCAATTCATGGCCATTGATTTGTTTGAATCCTATGGACAAGCGAGGATCATCCATCTATGGAATACTGAATATCGATCATTCGATCTACTTCAGTGAAAAATACTCTGAAAGATTGGATGAAATGGAATTTCCTGACGGTCGAAGTATCAGAGGACTAGGTTCCATCCCCTGGTCATGGGTTACGAACACATAAGCCATGAGACGCTAGATACATCACTTAATTAATAATCTTGTGGTTTTGTGCTATTGGTCAAATGTAAATGGTTTGAAGGAAGCTCTTCTGCAGGATTCAATTTCTACAACATCTATAGAGACATGGAATCAAGTTAGATAAAACGATCCATACTTGTGATTGATTTAGAAGAACTTTGAATTAGCATCCTATACAATGATGTTTGAATAATAATAAATATTATTGTTAATTTCAAATGAAGAGGTGCGATGGTCCAAACAAAGGGACACAATGCTTCATAGCTCACACCAGTTGGAAGAGTATATAAACGAGAAAGAATGGTGAGAAGAAGGTGTCTTTGAATTCCATATCAAAAGATCAAGATAGCAATAGAGTCTAAGAAGAAGAAATGATGATTCTTATGAAGTGAGGGTGGAAGGGAAGATCATGAAAGGATTCATATCCTTTAAGTGTAAGTTAAGGGAGTTGGTGATTCCTAAGGTTTGTGCCCTAAATACAAGGGAGTTGGTGCTTCCTAGGGTTGGTTACCTAAAGAAACAAGGGAGTTGGTGCTTCATAGGGTTGGTTCCCTAAATACAAGGGAGTTGGTGCTTCCTAGGGTTGGTGCCTTAAATAAACAAGGGAGTTGGTGCTTCATAGGGTTGGTTCACTGAAGAAGTGGATTTGTGTCTCCTATATTTAGTTCTCTAAAAAGGATTGGTGTCCTTCACTATTCTTCATAAAAGCCTTGTAATTCGTATTAATTATATTTATATAATTGATTTTACAAACAAGTCTATTGTGGTAATTAAAAAAATATAAAAGTAACTGCTAATTGTTGAAAAATGGGTAATACTAATTCATCCCCCCTCTTAGTATTCCAACAATTGGTATCAGAGTGGGTGCCTTCAGAACAGTCTAAAAAACTGGGAGTTAGATCCTGAAGATGGATCAACAATAGGGAATCTCTATCAACAAAGCACCATTTTTCAATGGAGGTGGCTATTCTCTATGGAAAATAATGATGAAAAACTTAATATTGTCTCTTGTTTTTAATATCTGGAAATCTATTGTAGATGGTTAAACTGCACCAACTACTCCACCCAAAGATGTTGCAGGAAATAAAATATTCAATGACAACTCAAGAGCAGTTAATGCAATTCTAGGAGGGTTGATAAATTCTATATGTGTGAAATTTATGCAGTGTAATTCAGCCAAAGAAATATGGGACAAATTGGAGGTTTTATATGAAGGGGATAGCAAATTCAAGGAAGCCAAACATCAGACCTATAGAACTCAGTTTGAAAATATGAAAATGAAAGAAGAAGAGAACATTATTGAATACCTTCACAGGGTAGATGATGTGGTTATTTCAATCAGAGAAGAAGTATAAGAACTTACAAATAAACCTATTGTGAAAAATATACTAAGGTCATTACCTATGAGATATGATGAAAATATATCTATAATTAAAAACATACATGATCTTGACACACTCACAGTTGATCAGCTTCATGGAATTTTTACAACATATGAAATGAGAACAAGAAATGATAAATCATAAAAAAGAGAAACAACCTTTAAAACATCTAAAACAAAGATGATGCTGGAGAAAATGACCAATGATGAGTTATCAAATATATCTGATGAGGAAACTACCAAATTCATAAAGAAACTGGAGAAAGGGACAAGGAAATACAAAGGAAAGATTCCCCTAATATGTTTCAACTGTGAAAAAAGTGGACACTTTGCCAATAAATGTACCCATCCTAAGAAGGAGAAATGTTATGATGAAGGAACCTTCAAAAATCAGAAGAAAATCAACACTAATAATAAAAATAAGTTCTACAAGAAAAAAAAAATGTTCTTTACCCAAGAAGATAGTAGTTCATCATAAGAAAATGAAGAAGACGAACCAGAGCTCCTATTTATGGGAATAAAAATAAAAATGATACAGATTCATAAGATGAAGAAGAAGTGAACTTTGAAGAGGAAATACTTAGTGTAATTAAAGAACTAATAAAAACTAACAAACAAAATAGGGTGCTGAGGGAAGAGCTTCTAGAGATTAAAGAAGCCACTAAATTAAGAGAGGTATAATTTTCTAACCATCGAAGAGTAAAAAAAAACCATAATTGATTTGAAGTCCCAGCTCCTAGAAGCTAATAAAATTGAATAATTCATTTTACAACAACTTAATCATAAAAAAAGGTATGTGAGAAACTAGAAGCTGAGATTAAGTTGCTAAAAAGGGAAATTGAGAAAGAAAAGAAGGGATCACAATTTGAAAATAGTTCAAAGATCTTGGATGAAATTCTCAGTATTCAAAGGTCACCAAACAACAAGACTGGTTTGGGATATACTCAAGACACAACTTGTACATCACAAGGATATGTCAGGAAACCAATCATTTACACAGATGTTCTGAAAAACTCATTAAGAAAAGAATATAATAAGGAAAATATGATACCATTGAAAACTGTTACAAATAAACATAAATCAATACTCCCTACTAGAGTAAAAGATGAAAAGAAAAATACAATCATCATAAGGAATCCCCCTAAATATCTATTTATTGGATATTGTTACTCTTGCAGTA
>ML793943.1:408948-424147 GCA_009831015.1 Picea engelmannii
GTAAAAGATCTATTAGGTAATTAATTTTGCCTACCATGTTAATAACTAAACAAAGATTGATCTAATGATATTAATTAAGTATTTATTAATTAATTAAAGATTATAATTTTGATTAATTAATTAATTAATTAACTACCTATTACATTTAATAACATGAGTATTAAATTTAAAAGATTAATAAGTTATATTGTTTAAATTAAAAAGGTTACGTACACAGAAAGGGATAAGATATTAATTATGAGAGGATAAAATAATAAAGGAAAGGATAAGGGGCATTAACTAGGGTAGGTAAGGAAGTAAATGGGGGGAGAGGGCGATGAAGGAGGCATATGAGTGGAGGAGGTTAGGAAGGAGGGGATGATTCGATGGGATATTGGGATTGATTTTGGGGGGGCTCTCTTGGATTGGCAGGGAGGAGAGTGGAGTTCTGTAGTCAGGAAGGTTCAGTACAGGCACCGGTTTGCTGGAGATTTTGGGCACGGGAGCCAGGATATCCATATGATATCCTGGAGCTAGGAAGTTGTCCTAGTTGGCAGGGTGGAACAAGGTTTGGGCAGTGTTTACATAGTTCAGCAAAGGTCAATAGGACAAGCGATCAAACGGAGGGTTAACATCAGACCCAGGTATTTAAAATTATGTATTTGTTATTATTTTGTTATAAAATTTTAATATTCGTTGTTAAATTTACATGCGTATGTGTTAAAATAGAAAGGAATTATTGATTTTTCATAAATCTAGTAGAAGTTACTGTCTTGTTGTAGAATTACTTGATGTTAAATTAATATGGCCACTACAACTGGCCATCGCCGACATCTATTAGGAAAACATGGAATTACGGAGACAACTAGCGACAAAGGCCACGGAAACATCTGCAATGTAGGGTCACGAAGGGAACATGGCATGGTTGAAAAGGAAACTCAGAGAGGCACAAGACACCATTGTACAACTGCGAGAATCACATATACTGATGGAAGAAAGGCACGCGAAACATTCTAGAGAATGTGAAATGACCGAGAAAGAATCCCGCATATATCTCGCCAGCACGCAGGAAAAACAAGTTTAGTTGGTGTCTGCCTCTGTGCCCACAAAAGATTAGACAAACCTTGGAAGTTTTGAAGGATACATTTTCTCTAAAACACGCTACCATTTTGATAATGGCCACGACGATCTAATAGTTGTTTACTGCGCGCAGCTCTCGGAAAATGATCACAACACTGAAATCGAAGTCATTATTTACAGACAGCGAGCTCCTAATAGACGCATGTTTCGTCAGGACAACTTCTCAAATGAACATAGTGACACATATTTTCTCCATGTCAGAGTCTGACTCACAATCAGATCCCATGGAGAAATTGAAAATGGTCATAAGTAAAAAGGGCGTGATTTTTGTCTATTTTTGGAAACACTATGCGAAGAGTCTCCAATGCATGTTGTTCAGTTTTCCTAGTCCTAAGGGTTAGAATTTAGGAAGTAGGGTATCCCAAGTGACACCCTTGTTTATATATTCCATGTCTTTTATGTAAACCAGGTTGGTTGGAAAATTTGGTAGACAATAGCTATTGTATGTAATTCGAGTTTTGACTGGAATTTAATGTAGAGGTCCTGTGATTTGATGAAAAGATTCTAGTTGTAATAGTTGGATGTATTGTTGTTCTTTCTTTGAATATGTGCTTTCCTGTTATCCTTATTTCATATCTTTTTTTTTCTTTTTCGGAATGAATTATCAAACCTACGGATTCGTTGTACAATGCCCCTTGTTCTCACCACTTAGAAAAAATGTTTTCCTCTCAAGCTAACTCTGAATTCATCCACATCGATGCTCCTGAGTTATTTCTTATGTTTTCTCCCTCCACACATTACAGTTTACACTAAAGGTTGTTGCTCGCCTAGCCTTATCCTCTCGAATCTAGTCATTGAGTCATTTGTCTCGTCTCTTCCTCAGATCGACCCCATAGACCAAGTCTTACCTTCCTGTGCCAATATAACCAGAACCCATTTTATCATAGGTGTTAAATCTAGCCATTGTTTCCAAAGTCATATACTGTGTGGAGACCGCGCCAATTATGAGAGAGCACTCTCCATATCTGAAAGGCTAGTTTCTGGTCTCAAAGTTGGTTGAAGAAGTTACCTTCATCATTTGTTTATCATCCAAATAGATTTACAGAGTGCTAACAAGAACTATGGAACGGAAGCACAAACAAAAACCTCTACATCAAGGTAACTCAAGGTAGTATTTTATTAATTGAAATTTATGTCGATGATATTGTTTTGGAAGTACTAATGATAGGTTAAGTCAGACATTTGCAGAGGATATGCAGAATGAATTTGAAATATCATTACTTGGAGGACTATCCTCCTTTTTGGGTCTTCAGATATGTGAAAGCAATCAAGGAATTTTATTTCTCAAACTAATTATATCAGATAAAATCTAAAGAGGTAAGGAATGGAAGATTGCAAACTAGTTACCACTCCTATGCAAACCAGTTGCAAGTTGAGAAAATATGATGATTCAAAGTATACATACCAGTGGAAATAAAGGTCAATGATTGGTAGCTTACTATATGTGATAACATCCAGACCAAATGTAATGCAAGCAGTTGGACAGGTGGAACGATTTCAAGCAGGACCAATGGAATCACATGTATTAGCAGTGAAGAGGATTTTCAGATATCTCAAAGGAACATAAGAGTTTGGATTATGGTATCTAAAAGGAAAGAATCTATCACTTATTGCCTACATAGATGCAGATTGGGAAGGTT
The DNA here is from genome assembly GCA_009831015.1 of Picea engelmannii. NCBI lineage: Eukaryota > Viridiplantae > Streptophyta > Pinopsida > Pinales > Pinaceae > Picea > Picea engelmannii. The sequence goes on from ML793943.1 coordinate 411,708, forward strand.
GCATTTATGACCGTCGAAGCACCATTGGAACATCATTCTAGTTGGGTGAGTGTTTTGTATCATGGTTAAGAAAGAAACAATCATCATTATCCTTATATACAGTTGAGGTAGAGTATATTGCAGCAACAACATGTTGTACATAGGTTCTATGGATGAAAATAACTATGACAAATATACATCTTGAGTATGATGAGCCCATTCTAATCTATTGTGATAATACAAGCGCCATCAATATCTCAAAGAACTTGATGATGCACTCCAAGATGAAGCACATTCCAATCAAGTATCACTTTCTACAGGAACTGATTGTAGAGAAGAAAATTAGAGTTGAATATGTGGGCACAAAAGAACAAGTGACAGACATCTTTACAAAATTGCTTCCATGAGAAGCCTTTGAGTATCTTCGCCAGAGACTAGGAGTAATTTATACTCCAAAATGAATGATTTTGAATGCTTATCTTATATGTCTTAGATGTACACAAGGAAGAACCATAAATAGGAAAGTTCAAGTTGGGAGATCAGTTTCAGGAAGAGTTTAGTCAGGGGAGTATCCCCAAGGACAGTTCAATTAGGGGGAGTAGCCTCAGATGGAAAGATACATTTTCCATTGATGACACAGAGGGAGAGATTTATCAGTTGCAAGATATAAATGATTGGAGAGAGATCATAGAGGCATGCAGACAGGGGGATCATCCCAAGGAGAGTTCAGTCAGGGGGAACATCCCCAAAGGGAGATACCCTTTGTCATTGATGTCAAAGGGGGAGAGATAGAAACATTAATGAGGAGTATAAGCATGAATGTTATCATAACTAAGTGTTTCCATCAATGCCAAAGGGGGGGATTTTCAGACAGTTGGTTCATTGATGTCAACCATTGGAGAATGATATTATAGATTGATTTCAACCCTTAGTGATTGATGTCAACCCTTGGAGAAAGTTCGAAAGTGAATTTTGGTAGTACAAAGGTTTGGGTAATGGACCCAAGTTTGTTTGATGTATAATGGTATAAGTTTTAATATATTTTAAGGTGATACTATTCTATATGGATAGTACATGTCATGCCATTTCCAGTGGTATTTGGAACATCACATAACTCCTCATGGTTAGAGAGTTATGTCCATGTGAAGTTGGAGAACCTAGGTTTGGGTAATGGACCCATGTTTCTTCGATGGATAATGGTAGGAGTCTTGATATATTTGTAGGAAAAACTATTGCATGTCATGTCATTTCCATTGGTATGTGTAACATCACATAACTCCTCATGGTTACTTAGATATGGCCATGTGAAGTTGGAGAACCCTCATGAGTCATCTATAAGCCCCAAAAGGTCAAAGTAGTCAAAGTGGTTTAAGAGATTTTAGAAGGTAAATAATAAATTGAAGTGATGACTGTACTATAAGTCAAAGTGAATACAAAATAAAGTATTTAAATATTAAAGTTAATGGAGAAACTAGAAGTGGGTTAACCCTAAAATAAGGAAAGTGGGTTAAGATGGTTAAAAGGTGACCCCTTGAGGAAGCTACATGAATGTATAAATAAGAGGCAAGGCTCTCTCATTTTAATCACAATTGAACATATTGAATATATATAGGTGAATAAGGTAACCAAACGATATCTAAGCTGAATTTCAGAGGGAAGGTGAAGAAAAGAAGGTCAAAATTTGTAATGTCCCCCACCTCTTAGAGAGGTGATGAGGAGACTCAGTGGCCTGGGAACCCCCACTAGGTCATAGTCTCACACTGAGGGGGGGGGAAGTCAAGAAGTTAAAAGTTATATCTTTAAGTTGACTTAATAAAGGAAAAGGATAAAGGAGTAAAATATAACTCAACAGAAGAATAGAAGATTAACCCTGGGAGTTAACCTAACTCAATAGAGAATTAGAAGGAAAAGTATAAGTAAGAGGCTGGGGAGCACCTATTACTCATTCTAGTTTTGGATTATCATTTGCTATTACTCTTGAGCATTCAGTTTGGGGGTTTTGCTGTAAAAACCCTTGTGAGAAACTCAGTGGTGAAATATCCACTCACCTTGTTCCATAGCTTGGTCTCGGGGATGAAAGACTCATCCACACCATTCTAGTCTTAGCACATCTTCATCTAGCGCTTTAGAAGGTAGCAGGTCATATTGTTCTTGTGTTTCCAGCAAGGGCGCACAATCATCTAGAGGGAGGTTTGATCCAGCTTATCCTGAGGGTCTGGGGCCATTCCGACAGTTGGGTTTTGTTTGCAGGGGAAGGAACATCAGTTTGAGGGATTTTCTGGAGGGTTGTCATCATTCTACATTTTTCTATAGATTGGGATGTCTTGGAGCCATAGTGGATGTCCCGTGATTCAGTAAAACTCAGATCTAGGGAGATCTGCTTGAGATCTGAGTCCGAAACTTCTCCCATGGGATTCTCATAGCCCGATCTATATTATTGGAGAGTTTCAGGGCATTTGGAGGCCTCCTTCATTAGGGACGAACCATATAGGGTTTTAGTCATCTAGTGGGATGCACCATTCAGTGGAGGAATTCAGATCTACAGGTTTTGAGAGTGGATTTGGGAATTTGGACATCTGGGTTGTCCTTACAATTGCCCGATCTATCATTTGGCATATTTCTCGGGATGATTGGACACTTTTGGTAGCAGGGCCGAATTATTGAGGGCTTCATCATTCTAGTAGGATGTGGCACTTTCCATCTTAGAGGTTGAGCATTAGTACAGCTCAAATCTACTTGATTTAGTCTTCATTGTATATCTAGCCTTTGGAGGCTTATTTTGTATTGTCGGGAGCATTTTGTAGAAGCTCATATCTATTGCTTGTATGACCATCTGAGGTTTATTCCAGATCGGCCATCTATTGTATTGATCTTACATTTATCATAATAAAAAGGTCAGATCTTTGCTTGTGATTCTACATCTTGAATATATTGTGATCTTCATGTGTTGATGAATCTTGTATGCACTTAATAACTCAATAAATACCTGCACATAAATAGATCATTAGTAGTTAGTGATTCCAATAAAAAAAAATGGCTTGGGATCATTACAGTGGTATCAGAGCCTCGATCCTCCAAACCTGTGGAGAGATCAATGTATGTAGAAGTATAGGGGAATTGTTATGGGTCGGAAGAAGAAAAACAACAGTGAAACAGAGGCAGAAATGGAAGGGTCAGGAGACGACCATGAGCCTCAGGGTTTGGCTCTTTTAGTAGCTGAATTTGGTAAGTTCCAGCAAAACATGAACTGCACAGAAAGCACATTGGTCCAACAGTTGGATGAGTATCAGGAAACCAACATAAGGGGACAGGTCGAAATCTCTGAAACCTTGAAGAAAGTTGTTGAGAATCTACAGAAAATGAACAAGAACCAAACTAGGATAATTGAACTTCTGATGCAAGTAACCCATCAAGATAAAGATCCTGATACGTATGGGAATAAGGAGGCTGGAGGGTCCGGTGGAACCCATGAAAAAGTTAGATATAACCCAGAGAAAGCATCGGGATCTGAACAAAGTCTTGGAGGTGGCACATTCCATGGGAAGATGGGTAGCAGTACCAATCATAGGCCATACATGCCAGTGTTCGCAGATGAACTTCTAGGCTGACACTCAGGTAGCAGAGCTAACCCCAGACCATACATGCCCAAATTCATAGATGAGCAAGGGAAGCATGAACAGGTTGAAGATTTTGTGGAACAATTAGCCAGGAGTACCAAGGAATACTACAGCTTGGATATGAAAGTTCAAAGACAGATGTCCCTAGATCAATATTATCATCTCAGGTTCAGAAACTAGCCTAGGACGAACCACAGGGGCAGCTTTGAGTTTGAGCAAAGGGAAGGGAATATAGAGATTCCATACTTTGATGGTAAGGCTAAGATGACAGCACAAGCATGGGTGCAGAAGCTGGATACTTACCTGCAGTTTAACCCCATGAGAGAGACGGAGGCCATCAAGTTTACAACTATGTACTTGGATGGAAAGGCTCATGACTGGTGGTACCATGGGCTCACCACACTCGGACACAACCAGATTGTATCCTATACAGAATTCACTCAGAGGTTCATTGATAGATTTGATCTAGGAGATCCTGAGTTACATTTCCGGGAGCTCACCCAAATCAAGCAAACAGGTAGGAATAAGACATACATTGATAAGTTCCAAAGGTTGGTAGTTATGGTGTAAGATATGTCCCCAACCAGGCTCATGATTCTCTTTATAGAAGGATTGATGGAACCCTTGAAGGGTTGGGTTAAGGCCTTCAAGCCTACCAGCCTACAGGAAGCCATTTGGAAGACGAGCGATCTGGGTCCAGCTGCTAAACCAAAATTCACACCCAGACCACCTCTTAACAATGGTGGAAGAGATCAAAGGCCTCCAATAAACTAGGGAGGACGTGACCCCAAGGGTTATGACAGGGGTCCTGGCATAATAGATGACAACACTAGGAGGGAACTGAGAAGGAAGTAACTCTACTTCACATGCAAGGAGCCATGGAATCCTTCACACAAGTGCATGGGATGAGAACAGGTACATTATATTGAGGTCACTTCAGATGTCGAAGAAGAGGATGAGTATGGTCAGATACAAAACACGGAGGCTGAAATGTTAGAGGCAACAGAAGAGGAGGTTCTAGAACTAGACTTTGCAGCTGGAGTCAAGACTACATTGGCATCTATCGGCGGGGTACCCAAGTTCAACACCTTTAGGATAAGAGGGGTCTTGCAAGGACATAGAGTGTCATTTCTGATTGATGGAGGAGCTTCCCACAATTTCATTGATGCAACATTACTGAAGAGGAGGCACACACCTATAGTAGAGTTTGAAGGATTCAAAGTGGAGGTAGCAGGTGGTAGTACTATGCCCTGTAATAGATATATACCAGGTATGAAACTCACCTTGGGAAGGCATGAATTAGTTCAGGATATGTATGTGATGGATCTTCCCGATACCAACATCATCCTAGGGGTGCAGTGGTTCGACACTTTAGGACCCATCACCACAAATTACAATACCATGGAAATGTCCTTTGTGGAGGAAGGAGGATGAAAGGTTGTACTCAGAGGCATGACAGGTAACTCTGCTAGAGTGGTCACAACCAAGAGGATGGAAGCCATCTTCAGAAGGGAATAAATTGTATATGTAGCAGAATGTAAGGTCTCGACACGGGTGGATGAGAAGGGAAATGTGCACTACACACCAGAGATAAAAAGAATCCTTGACAAGCACCAGAAAGTGTTTGGGCCAATTTTGCTAGGTGTGCCACCAGACAGGGGGTTTGAGCACATCATTGAGCTAGAAGCAGGGGCTAAGCCTGTTATCACCACACCCTATAGGCATCCCAAAAAGTATAAAGATGAGATAAAGAAGTCCATCAAGGAGCTTCTAGACATGGGACACATCAGACCGAGTTCAAGCCCATTTGCTTCGCCAGTAGTCTTGGTAAAGAAGACGGATGGAACAATGAGACTGTGCATTGACTTCCGGTATTTGAATAAAAAGATGATCAAAAACAGGTACCCCATAACCATGATTGATGAGTTGTTGGATGAGCTGCATGGAGCTATATATTTCACAAAAATTGATCTTCTCTCAGGCTACCATCAAATCAAGATGAGGGAGGAGGAAATCTCAAAAACAACCTTTAGGTGTCACTACGGCCATTACGAGTTTTCGGTGATGCCCTTTGGGTTAACCAATGCCCCAACCACATTTCAGTCTTGCATGAACCATGTGTTCAACAAACAGTTGAGGAAACACTTGTTGGTATTCTTTGATGACTTTCTCATTTACAACAAGACCAGGGAGGAACACCTTCGACATGTGGACCAAATCCTATCAATCATGGAAGAACAGTCACTATACGCCAAGGAATCCAAGTGTGAGTTTGGAATGCCAGAAGTGCTTTACTTGGGACACATCATAGGGGAAAAAGGGGTACAGGTAAAACAGGAGAAAATAACAACCATTAGGGAATGGCCTACTCCGAAAACACTCACAAAATTGATGGGATTCCTGGGCCTATGCACATACTACAGGAAATTTGTCAAAGGGTTTTCTCAACTGTGCGCACCCTTGACTGACCTGACCAAAAATGGGTCCTTCAAATGGAATGATGAGGCCCAAGTCACGATGGTGAAAATGAAAGAGGTCATGAGAACCTGCCCAGTTCTAGCTCTTCCTGATTTTGGCATACCCTTCACTTTGGAGTGTGATGACTCAGGGGAAGGTATAAGGGCCGTGTTGATGTAGAACGGGCACCCCCTTGCCTATGAAAGTCGGAAACTCAGGGGTACTGAACTACTTTACAACATTTACGACAAAGAAATGATGGTTGTCATGCATGCACTAGCCAAATTCAGGCAATATTTGGTAGGTGCAAGGTTTGTGGTCAAATCAGACCATAACAGTCTTAAATATCTATTGGAGTAGAAGGATCAGGATCGGGATATAACTCAGATCTAGGGAGATCTGCTTGAGATATGAGTCCGAAACTTCTCCCATGGGATTCTCATAGCCAGATATATATTCTTGGAGAGTTTCATATCATTTGGAGGCCTCCTTCATCAGGGCCGAACCAACTAGGGTTTCAGTCATCCAGTGGGGCACACCATTCAGTGGAGGAATTCAGATCTACAGGGTTTGAGAGTGGATTTGGGAATTCAGACATCTGGGTTGTCCTTACAGTTACCCGATCTATCATTTGGCATATTTCTCGAGATGGTTGGACACTTTTGGTAGCAAGGCCAAATTATTGAGGGCTTTATCATTCTAGCAGGGCGTGGCACTTTCCAGCTTAGAGATTGAGCATTAGTACAACTCAAATCTACTTGATTCAGTCTTCATTGTATATCTAGCCTTTGGAGGCTTATTTTGTATTGTCGAGAGAATTTTGTAGCAGCTCATATCTATTGCTTGTACGACCATCTGAGGTTTATGCCAGATCGGCCATCTATTGTATTGATCTTACATTGCTCATAATAAAAAGGTTAGATCTTTGCTTATGCTTCTACATCTTGAATATATTGTGATCTTCATGTGTTGATGAATCTTGTATGCACTTAATAAATGAATAAATACCTGCACATCAATAGATCAGTAGTAGTTAGTGAGTCCAAGAAAAACATTTGTCTTGGGATCATTACAAAATTCAAGGGAGGATCAATTCTTTGGATGATGTTTTCTAAGGTATGTTATTTACAGGTCATCTTACCATTTTCACAATAAAAAAAATTCTAGAATGATTCATATTGTGAAAGTGGGAGGTCGTTGAGGAAACATATCCAAGTAGCTGTGGTACAAAGTTTAGCTTGTGGGTCCTTGTATTTTTGGAGTTACACTCCGTGGAAAATAGGGTTTGTGGCTAGTCCTGAAACTAGTCTAAAATGAATGTTTAGGGTAAAAACATCATAAATTATTCATAAAAGATCCAAATTCAGTAAGACCAATGTGTTGGTTAGAGTACAGTCTATAGTATGTTGTGTACAATTTTTCAAATCCATACAATAAATATTTTGTTCGGGGCACGCTCTACAAATTCTCTCTCTAGAATAAGCCAAAATTCAACAAGGTATACTATTTTTTCTATAACTCCTTTTTTGAGAGGTTCCAAGTAGTGACACCTGTAGTAATTGCATAAGACACAATGAAGAACATTGTTTAATATTTTAATATCATTATTCATTACAGGTACATAGTTGTAATTCTTTCAAGTTAGGGTTGTTGACTAATGCAAAACTAGTCATATGAGACTAAAGTAAAGTTTGATGAAAATGATAGTCTCTTGTTGTTAAAGTTAAGGAAGGTTTGCAAGTATGTGATCATATACACCAATTCTATTACAAATTTACAAATCAGATTTGGATGATGAAATTGATGAGGGATTTTTATTGAGGTACATGTTGGGTACATGGTTGAGACAAGTAGTTGATGCGTTGGCACATACATGAGGTGTCTAGTTGATGATGTTGGTACATCTTGATGAGTCATAGTTGATGAGTAGTTTATACATGATTGGTAAATACTTGGTACATGGTTGGAGGCACTTGTTAGTATTATTGTTGACACATGGTTTATGAATGATGTAGCATACTTGTATTGGTATATTATTAGAAGCACATATTGATCTTGGTGAGTAGATATGATTTGGTTGATAAAATTGATGAGAGAGGTTGTTGTGATAAGTTGTTTGGAAAAGTTGTTGTGACATGTTATTTGTACAGGTTTGGTGCATGGTTGATGTACGTGTTCATGGTACAAGTTCAGGTACAAGTTGGTGCATGGTTGATGCACTTGTTTATAGTACAAGTTGATTATAGGTTGTTTGGTATAGGTTGGTGCATGGTTGATGCACTTGTTTATGGTACAAGTTGATTATAGGTTGAGGTACAGGTTTATGAATAGTTGATGCATGGTTCAATTTATTGGTACAGGTTGTTTGGTGGAGGTTGATAGGTACATGTTTACAACAGTATATCTCACAGTGATAGTGTGACAGTGGCTCCATCATTCTACTTATACATCATGGCAGTTGTACGGGGCAAGGACATGTGGTTGTAGCCACCTTTCGGTTCTAGCCGAAGAACATAGGGGGTTTTAGCCTCCCTCTGGTTGTATCCAGAGAATTGAGGAGCTGGAGCTTCCCTCAAGTTGTGGCATAAGAAACTAGGGGGTTGGAGCCTCCTTCCCGTTGCAGCTGGAAAAGAAAGGAAATTGGTGCTTCAAATGAATGTAATTCTTAAAGACACATAAGAAAAAACTTTATGTGGTTTTCTCTCGCTTTGGGTTTCCACGTAAAACACTAGTGTACTGTGTATGTCTGTGATTTCTCATTTATTCATTATTTATTTACTCTGCAACTATTGGATGATAATGCTACATTGATATAAAACTTGCATTTTATGGTAAAAAATTATTAAATTTCTCTATTATTGATTCACCCCCCCTCTTAGTAATCCAACACATGCTCCCCATGTGATCATCACTCCCCTTGTCTCCATGCCATTTCTCTTATCTGTTCCCCTTTGACATCAATGGAAAAGGGTATCTTTCTTTGGGGCTACTCCCCTTGTCTTCATGCTTCTAATCTTTCTCTATGTCTGCATGCCTCTTTTCTTTCTCTTTGTATTCATGCCTTTGTTTTTTTATCTCTGATGACATTATGGGCTAAAGGATAACGAATCCTTTCGGTATGTCCCCCCTAGTTGACATGATTATAATCTTTCTTTGTTGATATATTTCTATGGATATTTCTCTCCCCTTGACTTATTTTCAATATGTAGAACAATATGGGACTTCATGCATACTCTTCATTTCCTCTCTATCGGTGTTTCTTGTCCATTGGTGCTTCCTCTTGTAATTATATAACATATATAAAAATAATTCAAAATTTCTTGACTTCAAATATTCATGGACTATCATGTTCAATTTTTAGACATAAATCACCATACCATTCAATAATGTCCCTCTGATGATATAGCTTCTATTGAAGGTTTCTCTTTCCCTCTTCTCCTATGCCTTTCACTTCTTGTTTTCTTGTGACCAAGTGATTTCATTTTTACACTAATTCCTCTTATTACAATTGTAAATATGTTATGCCATATATTTTTCTAGACCTTCCAATGTTCTCATAAATCCATATATGTCCATATGTTATAATTTGTCCATAACTCTGCTACTCAACTATCCATAATTCTGAACCATCTGTCACTATACTATTATGAAGGATTCTTTGTTTTAACTGATCATTGCATATTCCTATTTCTCATACTTAATCAAATATGTCCACTCATTTGAAATTTATCCTTGACACTGTAATAAATATATCTCTATCTCGAGTCTTCCATATAATCATGAATATTTTCCTGACAATTGTGTCAATGATATTCCTCTGATATCTGCATGGGAATATTTCTTCTCAATCGATCTATCTATCATTCTATAATTATTATATCAAACTACTTTGAATATGTCTGCTTTGAATCTATCTCTGTCGACATTTAAAACTTCTCCAATGATGGTTCTTTGATCTGTAGTATCTACTGCATAGACTCCCCCTATTCAATATTCACATTTAATGGGAGTCTCCAAGCTAGATGACTCAAAACAATGAAGGAATCTACCCTAATATGGAGTAATCTTCTTCTTCATCTATAGAAACATCATCTTTTTGTACTCTGACTTCTTTTTTTTTCTTCATGTGGATTCATTATGATATTGCACTACAATTCCTAAGAGTACAATCTCTTGGGCCTATTCTTTGTTCACCCACTCTTATTTTCTTTCTCTCACTATTGCAAATCTTGTGATCTCTCAGACCTGTTCTTTATTCACCTACTCTTCTTGTCTTTCTTTTCTTCTCCAAACATTTGTATATCTAACATTGATGTTTTCTTTCATGGTGGGATCTATCATGCTTCTATGATTTCAAGCTATGTGACCATAATTGTGGCATTTGTAACATTTAATGTTGTGTGGAGCCACATAGGTATTCCTTGTATGAACATTTCTTCCATATGCTCTACAATCTACATCCTTATGTCCAAATCTAGTTCAAATAAAATAATTCCCATAAAAGAAACTTCCATACCTAATACTAAATGATTTCTTTTGCGGTGAAATCCTTCTGAATTCATTCCTCGGTTGATCATGATCTTCAATTATATTGATTCCTTCATCATGATTGAAGATTATTTTTTCCTTGAATGTGGAAGGTGTTATTGAATATGTATCTCTATTATACTCACTCTTCTTTGATTCTTGATGACCATGATTCCTTCCTTTGAGTACTTCTACATAACTCTTACCCCTTTCTTGATTCTTCCTTTCTGGCAACCTGGAATGCTTCTGTTCAAATTTCTTTATTGATGATGTGGATGTTTCTCTCTCTTCAATTTTCTTGCCAATCTTGGTGAGTTTAACTCTCAATGTGAAAAATTCTTCTTCAATATTCTCAACCTTTTCTTATTTCTTCATTATCTAAATCTTCATGACTTCTTACGTTCTCTTTGCTTATTCAAGTTGGATATTCAAGGAGATGATTTCTTCTTCAAGTATTCTTTCTCCTTGAGATGATCTGTCAAAATATTCTCTCTCTTCTCTGCTTCCTTTCTATGTGCTACTACTTCAGCTTCCAAACATGAATTCTCTTCTATATGACTTGTGTATGTTTCTTCAATCCTTATGGCTTATTCTATTTGAAATTTTGGGATTGATGTACTTTAGATGATACATCAAATAGAAGATGTATAAAGTACATCAGAGAGGGCTAGAACAAATCAGAGAGGGATAGCACCAAACATGTGTCATATCACTCATGATATTCCTCAACCATATACTAAAATATGTCCCATAAACCATGCACCATATAACTAAAATATACCTCAACATGTACCATACCATCACTCGGATATAACCTTAAAAAAATGCATATCAACATACCAAGATATAACCTTTAAAAAATGCATATCAATATATTGTGGTGTATTGGTGTAACTCTTATACTATTGTTCATTTCTCATTGGATATAATTTAATGGTTTAAGTATAATTTGAAAATGTTTTAAATTGCACTTGATACTGATTCACCCCCCTCTCAGTATCAACAATCGGTATCAGAGTGGGTTACCTTCAGTACAATTTAACCACTGGAAGGAAGATCCTAAGCAGAAATGGAAGACAAAATTCCAAATGGGATTCCACCTTTTGATGGAAGCAATTTTGAATACTGGAGTAATAGAATGGAAACTTACTTGAAATCTCTTGGGGCAGATGCTTGGTTCTCAGTTGCATTAGGATACAATTCTTTGAAGAAGCCAAACACTGTAGCTCAGAAGGAAGCAAAAAGTAACAACAAATTGACAATAGATACCATCCTGGATGGATTTACAGATTCAGTGAAATCCAAGGTGGGATCATGTGCATCATCAAGATAGATTTGGGACAAGCTACAAGACCTTTATGCAATGAAAGAATCATAAGAAGAAGAAGAAGAAGTTGAAGCAAACTACAACATCTCAAATTTCAAAGAAGCAAATAGAGGGAAGTTCTTTTGTTTTAATTGTGAAGGAGAAGGACATGTTGAATTTGAATGTCCTCATACAAGGATTGAAAGAGATGACACTAAAGAAGAAAATCATGAAACAAAAATCATTCAACAAGAAGATGAGAATCTTAAAAAATTGAAGCATGTTGAGATTGAAAATAGCAAGCTCAAAGACACACATAGAAAACTAAGAAGTGAATTGGGTAGTTATGAAAAGACGGTTATAGGCTTGAAGAAACAATTAGAATAATTTGAGAAACTAAGAGAAGAAACCATTTCCTTGAAAACTCTACTCGAAGAAGAAAGAAGAATAAGAGAAGTAAGGAATGTCCAAATGATGAAGAAAGAAGAATATTGTGAGAAACTTGAACAAGAAGTTGTCTCATTGAGGAAGAGCTTAAGAAACTCTCAAGTGCC
>ML793943.1:424969-444726 GCA_009831015.1 Picea engelmannii
TAGGGGGAGCAGCCCCAAAGAAAAAGGTCACCTTATGCCATTGATCTTAGGGGGAGCAGCCTTACCCTTTTTCACTGATGTCAAAGGGGGAGAGAAATTGGGATCATGATGACAGGGGGAGCATGAGTGTTGCCATCAATGACAAAGGAGGATATTTTTGGAAGATTGGTTGTTGTCATTGATGTCAACCCTAGTCATTGGTTTTTGACCGCAAGATTGATGAAGTTATTTGGACATAAATGATAGTGCAGATGAATGGAAACTTACTTGAAATCTCTTGCGGCAGATGCTTGGTTCTCAGTTGCTTTAGGATACAATGCTTTGAAGAAGCCAAACACTACAGCTTAGAAGGAAGCAAAAAGTAACAACAAATTGACAATAGATACCATCCTGGATGGATTTACAGATTCAGTGAAATCCAAGGTGGGATCATGTGCATCATCAAGAGAGATTTGGGACAAGCTACAAGACCTTTATGCAATGGAAGAATCATAAGAAGAAGAAGAAGAAGTTGAAGCAAACCACAACATCTCAAATTTTAAAGAAGCAAATAGAGGGCAATTCTTTTGTTTTAATTGTGAAGGAGCAGGACATGTTGAATTTGAATGTCCTCATACAAGGATTGAAAGAGATGACACTAAAGAAGAAAATCATGAAACAAAAATCATTCAACAAGAAGATGAGAATCTTAAAAAATTGAAGCATGTTGAGATTGAAAACAACAAGCTCAAAGACACACATAGAAAACTAAGAAGTGAATTGGGTAGTTATGAAAAGACAGTTCTAGGCTTGAAGAAGCAATTAGAATACTTTGAGAAACTAAGAGAAGAAACCATTTCCTTGAAAAATCTACTCGAAGAAGAAAGAAGAATAAAAGAAGTAAGGAATGTCCAAATGATGAAGAAAGAAGAATATTGTGAGAAACTTGAACAAGAAGTTGTCTCATTGAGGAAGAGCTTAAGAAACTCTCAAGTGCCAAAAGAATCAACACATATTGGATGCATGGTTGAAACTTCATACAAAGAAGATGTAAATACCAACAAAAAGGTTGAAGAAAGAGTTACATGGATAGTTGATGAGAAGTGGACCAGGATACCAAAAAGAATGAATGATTACAAAAGAGATGAATATACAAGAAGACCTCCTACCTTCAGGAATCAAAGAATTTTCAATCAGTATGAAGGAAACTACAGAAGAGTAGATCATGAACCTAGATGGACTACATAACAAAGAAGGCCAATTACACCAAGGTATCAAAATTTCTTTATTGGTCATTGTTATACTTGCAAAAATTTTGGATATAATGCAATTAATTGCAGAATCAATGAAAGGAACAAATACGCAACAAACATGAATGGTGTAAATATAAGATATGGAAATAATCGTGTATTTGTCATCATAAGTTATAATTCATTTTCCCCATTGATGGACAAAAATATTGTATGCTACAAATGTAATTGTCTTGGTCACAAAGCACGAGATTACAGATATATGAATGAAGATGYCCCTATGCAAACCACAGTATGGAGAAGGAAAGAGATTCCAAACAATGAAGATTGTCAAATAGCATTGACCTCTGAAGAATGTAAATAAGAATATGAATGGTASATAGACATGGGATGTTCTTCACAMATGATCRGGGATCAAGAAAAATTCATYAKCTTGAATAGAAAGGGTGGCAATGTTGCATTTGGAGATGACTCATCTGCCAAAATACTTGGAGAAGGTGTAGTAGAGCTTGGAAGCAAAAATGTAAAATCAAAGAATGTCCTATCGGTTGAAGACTTGAAGCATAATCTACTAAGTGTTAGTAAAATGTGTGATCAAGGATACACTCTTACGTTTGACTCCCGAAAATGTAAACTTGGAGAAAATAACTCAGGAAGATTGGTTGCAACTGAAACAAGAAGACCGAACAACATATACATCCTAGACATGAAGAAGAGAGAATAAAAGAGCCACACAAAAGGATTCCAAGGAAGAAATAGTCCCAAAGACAAAAAATAAGGATGAAGTATTATGGAGTGCCACATGTTTAGGGGGAGCAGCCCCAAAGAAGAAGGTCACCTTATGCCATTGAACTTAGGGGGAGCAGCCTTACCCTTTTTCACTGATGTCAAAGGGGGAGAGAAATTGGGATCATGATGACAGGGGGAGCATGAGTGTTGCCATCAATGACAAAGGGGGATATTGTTGGAAGATTGGTTGTTGTCATTGATGTCAACCCTAGTCATTGGTTTTTGAACACAAGATTGATGAAGTTATTTGGACATAAAGGACAGTGCACATGAAAACACAACACCCATGGATGGATAATATACATCATGTTGTTTCCAGTGGTAGGTGGCACATCATGTGGATCCTCATCGTTGAGGAGAAATGAATTTTTGAAGATGACAAAGTGAATTGAAGAAGGAAGTACAGGTTGGCCCTGAAGATAATTAAAGAAATGAATTACAAAATAAGAAAGTGTCAGGTCGGCCTTAATGTTAAAAGGAAGTGACAGAAAGAGTATAAATACATATAATTATACATTCATTTTATACACCAATCGAATTTCAGAGGAAATCTGAAGAAAATAAGGTTGGATTTCAAGGGAGGATGAAGTCTTTTGGTGATGTGTTCTAAGGTATGTTATTTACAGGTCATATTACCATTTTCACTATAAATTTTTTTATAGAACTATTCAGATGGTGAGATTGATATGGTATGGATAAGACATATCTAGGTACCTATGGTAAAAAAATCAGATCTTTATTCACTATAATGTTGGAGATACACTCTGTGGAATATAGGGTTTTTGACTAGTCCTGAAGCTAGTCAATAAATAGGTGTTCCAGGTAAAACAATCATAACTTCTTCATAGAGAATCCAAATGAAGTCAGACCAATTTAATTGGAAATTTTATTGGCTTTAGTTTCTTTTGTATGAGTTTCAAAATCGGATGTTAATTATTGAGCTCCGGGCATTCTGTACAAGTTCACTCTCCTGAATAAACCAAAATTGAATAAGGTCTACCATTCTCTCCATAACTTCTTTTTGGGGAGGGTTCAAACAGTGAAAATTGGGGAAGTTTTATAGAATACATTGAGTAATATTATCTACAGTATCAGAGTATTCCAAGAATTGAAGATTTGCAGAAGTTTAAGAAGTCTCAAGAAGCATTATCAGGTTCTATGTGATGGTTGGTTGATGGTGATGATTTAATGTAAAGTTTTACTATCTCTCATATATTCTTGGGTGGAAGGGGCAAGGATGGAGAGGTCAACCCTCTCTTGATATTGGAGGATTGTATCTTTCTTTTGGAGGTTTATCCCTCTCTTTATATTTGGAAGTTGTAGCTACCTTTGAAAGTCATTACTTCCCTTGAACAATAACTATTGATTATTTCTCATATATTGTGCATGGTGTATTGTAGTTTATTGGTGTAACTCTTATACTATTGTTCATTTCTCATTGGATATAATTGAATTGTTTAAGTATAAGTTGAAAAAGTTTTAAATTGCACTTGATACTGATTCACCCCCCTCTCAGTATCAACATCATCTATGATTGAAACATCCAACATCAAACATCAAACATCTACTTTAGAATTATTCTAGGGATAACATCAATCAACTTATCGACAATATCGAACACAAAAATGACAAGAAATTGTCCAATGATTTCCAACAATATCATCTACATCTATGGATCTTTTTTACCTCTCCAAGGGTTGAATCGATCACATCTCTGGATATCCCATACTTCTCCAAGGGTTGACATCAATCTCCAAGGGTTGACTTCAATGAAAACCAATTGTCCAGCATCAGACTCTACAGAAGAGCAAGAATCAGAAGAAGAATATCCTCATACTCCAATATTGAGGAGATCGGCTTGGGAAAGAAGGAAACTAGAAAGGTATAATCCACTTGATTTCCGTTCAAATTTTGCTTTGTTTATTATTGATGTTGATGCTAGAATTGTTAGGGAGGAAGTGGATTTAGAGGATGGAAAACTATGAAAAAAAAGCATGGTTGAAGAAATGGCAGCCTTGGATAAGAACGTGTCTTGGGATCTAGTGGAGTTGTCGATTGGAAAAAATCCCATTGGAAGAAAATGGATGCTTAAGAAGAAGCTAAATGAAAAAGGAAATTTGGAGAATTACAAATCTAGGTTAGTAGTAAAATGTTATTCTTAGGTAGAGGGAATTGACTTTGGTGAGATTTGTTCTCCTGTTGCCAAGTTAACATCAATTATATTTGTTTTATCTGTTGTTGTTGCATTTGATTTTGAAGTAGAAAAAATGGATGTGAAGACAACAATTTTGCATGGGGATTTGGAAGAAGAAATATACATGAAGAAACCAAAAGGATTTGTTGTGAAGGAAAAGAAAGAGCTAGTATGCAGGATGAAAAGTTCTCCATATGGATTAAATAAATGATCAAGGATGTGGTATAAAAAACTTGATACTTGTATGTTGGGACTTGGCTTCACAAGGACCAAAGCGGATGATTGTGTGTATTTCAAATTAATCTGTGATCATCTTATTTATTTGGTCTTGTATGTGAATGATATGTTGTTGATAGGAAACAACAAGGAGATTATCCAAGATGTGGAAACCCAAATGTCTTCTAAATTTGACATGAAGGATCTTGGTGCTGCAAATTTCATTTTTGGCATGGAAATTAAAAGATATTGGGTAAACACGAAACTATGGTTAAATCAGACGAAATATGTTCAAACAGTATTGTAGAGGTTTAATATGCAGGAATTTAAATTGGTCATGTTTCCTATTCCTGTAGGTGTAAAGTTATTTGTAGATTAGTTTCTGACGACACATGAAGAGGAAGAGGACATGTCTCGTGTTCCATATGCAAGTGTAGTTAGCAGTTTTATGTATGCAATGGTCTTTACTAGAATGGAAATTGCACACACAGTGTGAGTTTTGAGAAAGTATATGTCAAAACCATGGAAGGAGCATTGGACAACAGTAAAGAGAGTTTCTTAGTTATTTGTGTGGCACTGATAGTTGTGGATTGTGATACCAAGGAAGACCAAGATTGGACAGAGTGTTGAACATACATGGATTTTTTTATGCAGACTGGGATGGAGATATGGATCACAAAATATCTACAAGTGGGTATGTGTTTAACCTATTTTTTCCAATGGTTTTCTAATTCTGGTTAAGAAATTATCGTTGTTGACTAATATGTGTCAATGGATTAGGTATTTAGATGTCGCAGGATCCTATATGTATATTATATTATAAACAATGAACAATATGATTAATAGACGATTAGAGGTGTGGTTCTAAACATGTTGGTTTTCCGGGTGTGGGTTTCCATGGTAAAATATTTGTGTAAAGTGTATGTGTTTCATTATATATTTTCAATATGCCTACAGTAAACAATTGTACAAGGTTAAAATCTACACCAATCATTATTGATGAAGATACTAAGGAAAAGGAGAATGTTCAACAGAGAGTTAAGTACTCTTGGGTTAACAACACATGTTTTATTTTGTTATCTTTACATATAGAAACTAGACCTCCCACCTTGGTTTCGTTCATCTAATCAATTATCTTTTATGTTGCATTTAACAATTATCTAAATCATATCTTTAATAAAAATCTAAATCTCCCAAGAAAAACAAGGATGTTTTAAATAATTATAATAATTCCTTAAAAATATTTTATTTTATACTCTATCAATATAAATTTTAACTAGCCCAAAATATATATATATATATATATATATATATATATATAATTAATTATTATATAAATAAAAAAATATAACAACTAACATATAATAATATTTTTATTTTATGAAAAAATATCTTAATATGATATATTCTCAAACCAACATCCAACTTAAAGTAAATTGGATAACATCTATATATGTTCTTCTCATTCTCGTTCATTTACATTAGAAGTTATGTCAACGAGAGGTTATTACAATGGACAATAATTTGTTAATTGATTGAATAAAAAAAATAATTATAATGATAATTAATTAACTTATTTAAAATTTAATAGGATAATGGTGAAAAATGTTTTTTAATGTTGATTTATGGAATTTTAAGAAAAATAATATATGATTAATTTGTTTGTTTTAATATTTTGTTTGAAAATTATGGAGAATTTTTTTCTTAAATCTCCATAGTTTTGTAAAAATACATGTTATGAAGTTATGTAATGTTACAAATATTTTGAAATTAAAATTTAATGTGATGATATGTATTATAAGAGAAAGTAATCTCCATCCTCTATGTTTTTAGTGTCACAAAGATGACATATTCTTTCATCTCATATGGTTTTCCATTGACAATATGGAGTTCGTTCTTATTTCAACAATGTGGGATACTTTTGATCTTCTAGATTTGGTTAACAACCTCTTTATTATATCTTAATATTCTCTTATTCTCTATTTTCTTATAGTACCATAATTTCTCTTTAAATTTAGATGTGAATAGTGATTTTGATGGTTTCGTTATTCTACAAAGTGAAAGATTCTCTAAAAGAAAGATTGGATAGATGTATTGATTTTGATTTTAAGATTATAAATTATAAAATACTTCTCATTTTCTCTGTTGTCCTCCAAGATTTTCTATAAATATGCAAATACTATAAATTATAAAATACTTTTCATTTTCTCAATTTATTTTCACGATTTTATATTAATATTGCAACCTTAAACTATATATCATGGGGTAGTGGACCCATACCTACAATATATTAACTTTATTTTTCACAATTAAAAAGTTTCTTTATAAATGAACCTTATAAGATATTGATCAACACAGTGAACACCCAATACTTTATATCCATAAAAGATATTTAGAGTAACAAGTACCTCAAAAAATAACTTTTTTTTTCAAAAAAAACAAAAAAATATTAATTTCAAAATTGTTTTTAAGTAACATAACCTTCTCATCCTACACTTAAGTTGAGTTTTCATGAAAATCACCTCCAAAACATGTATATAAATTTAAATACTCTTATTGTCATGTACACAAAAATAATTTTATAAATGATTTTTTAATTTAATTTATCTTCACAAAAGCATTAATTTATTCTAACGACTCATTATTACTCCTAAACTTCAAAAAAATGTCTATATGAGAGAACCCTCATTTTTAACTCTTCTCATTTATTCCAATTATCATTTCTAAACAGTGTATAAAAAGTTAAGTTTCCTCAAATGAACTAATCAACGTTCAGAAATACTAGATCTTTAGCTCTGTTTCATTTAAAAACCAATGGTTACAAACTAATACTAAAATATTCAGAAAATAAAACCTTTAAAACTTTACGAATTCACAAAAGTTGCCTAAAATCAAAGTATTCGTCCTTCATCTCTTTCTCAATAATCCGAGGTCATAACAATATTCCTCCCTCCCGGACTCTAAAGTGTGAACGGAAAATATTTCGTAAATGCATTCCAGGTTGTTTAGAATATTGTAAAATTGTATAGTGATCTTGTGAGAACAACGATCAGAAGACTGTGCTAATGAATACAATTTCCGTAACAAACTGCAACAAATCTGAGAGCATATTGATCTTGCCGAGGATTGAGTTAACCTTGCTGTGAAACATTCATTATGGATGTGTTGCAGTTCGCAATGAGTTTCCCGAACATAGGAATTAAAGAAGCCAAAATATCCGTACATCAGATATTCCTCTCACTGTGGAGGGCATGCAAATCTGGTTACAGCTTTGGCGTTCAAACAAATGAGGGCATGCAAATCTGGTTACAGCTATGGTGGTCAAACAAATCCATGAAACCATTTGACTGTGAGCAATATTTATATATAGAAACCTTTGCAAATGATACAGGATATTTATTCTCGTCGTCTATCCATATTCTTTGAGAGATACATATCGAAGCATCAGAATCCTGGTACGGGCGGACCTAAAACGTTTTGAAATAATCAGGCGCCCTGTGTTGGGTAAGGCAGCTGCCATCATGGTCGGGGGAACGGTTTCAGTTGTGCTTGCTGTCTTGTCATTATCATTCGTATCTTCGGCCTTGGGCGCTAAACAGGCAAGAAGGGACAGCTCGCTTTATGTGTAACTTTGCATACCACGTATTAACCTGATGGTAGATGATGAATGTTGGCTTCTATTTGTTTCTAGAATACTACTATTCAGTAACCAGTCTGAAGATTTGAAGTGACTAGAATTTCAGAGAAAGTGCATTAAAAATGTAGGGGCATTGTAATTGATGGAGGGTAGTTTGAATTAAGATTCATTATTCAGTAACCAGTCTGAAGATTTATACTGACTAGAATTTCAGAGGAAGTGCATTAAAAATGTAGGAGCATTGTAAAGATTTATAGTGACTAGAATTTCAGAGGAAGTGCATTAAAAATGTAGGAGGATTGTAATTGATGGAGAGTAGTTTGAATTAAGATTTATTATTCATTAAAAAGTCTGAAGATTTATAGTGGCTAGAATTTCAGAGGAAGTGTATTAAAAATGTAGGAGCATTGTAATTGATTGGGGTAGTTTGAATTAAGATTTATTATTCAGTAACCAGTCTGAAGATTTATAGTGAATAGAATTTCAGAGGAAGTGCATTAAAAATGTAGGAGCATTGTAATTGATGGAGGATAGTTTGAATTAAGATGTATTATTCAGTAACCAGTCTGAAGATTTATAGTGACTAGACTTTCAAAGGAAGTGCATTAAAAATGTAGGAGCATTGTAATTGATGGAGGGTAGTTTGAATTAAGATTTAAGTTCAATAGATACAGATTGAACTTTATTTTGAATTTAATCATCTATTTTCACAAACAAAAGAAATGAAGTGATCTATATTGGTTTTAGTAGTTTATAATGTTTACTCTCGTTTTATTAGTTTTATAAAATCTATTCAATTGAATTGTTATATTGAATTCATTTCTTCCTTCAGTGATTGAAAATTACAAATGACATTATTTAGTAAGTGCAACTTAGATTAACAGCATGTCATTTCTTAAATGATTATTTTGATGTGGCAGTAGTTTACTGATGCCATCTGCCCTTTATTAAGCCAGGTGCTAGTCATCCTTCTTGCAAGTCCAGCCTGCAAATTAGCACTTTACAGCTCAAAAAGATATAGGATTAAAATAGATTCATGGTCATTGATGAAATCATTGTTTTGCCTTTCACAGTCTTATGTGGTGTACTTGGGAGGAAAGCATGATGAGAATTTGGGACACCAACTGGTAGCGGATTCGCATCATGAGCTTCTAGGATCAGTATTAGGAAGGTAATTGGATGAATTATTTCTATGTATATGGGGGTAATAATATGTAGTATTGAGCTGATTTTATTAATTTTTCATGTGTGATTAGTATTAATTTATAGTATTATTTGATATTTTATTTTGGTTTTAAACAGTTATGAGTTTAAAAACTCAGAAAATTTTCGCTGCCCAGTATTAAAATTTTCAAATAATATAATGTGTAATATTATCATCATATGTATAAGAGAGAGTTAACGATACAAGCTTTGAATCTGATTTTTTGAATTGGGCTCTCATAAAGAAGTTTTCAATGCAAATTTACAGCAAGAAGGAAGCCATAGACGCTATCTTCTACTCGTACACCAGATGCATCAATGGTTTTGCTGCCACACTTGAAGAAGAACACGCTGTCGCTCTTTCAGGTTATTTACTTAGCATTAAACCATCTTCTACATCTTTTTCATTGAATGAATGGGCTAACTTGCAAATACATGGAATTTTAACTTTCTGAGTGAATTGGTCCTATTGGTTTTGGCTGTTGTGATTCAGAACTCCCACAGGTATTGTCTGTATTTGTTAACAGAGCCGGCAGTCTGCAGACAACTCGTTCATGGGGATTCCTCGGCCTAGAAGGAGCGGGAGAATCTGAAAATGAAGAAATTCCTGAGCAATCACTATGGAGAAAAGCTGATTTTGGGAAGAATGTTATCATTGCTCACCTAGATACAGGTAGCCCTTAAAACTATTGTTCTAGATTAAAAATAAATAAAACAGAATAAAACAGGTTGCAAACAAAATAATAATGAATACCACAAGAATTAACGGCATACATTAACAATTATATGCTCATCTCCCTTATTTAATGGCTAAATCAAATCTTGCTTAAATTAAAATCTAATCTCAAAAGTTGAATGCTTTGCATTCTTTCTTTCACTACTATGTGTTTTTTATATAAACACACAAATTAACTAAATTTTACAGCCATGCTTAAATTATGTGTTAATTTTTTCAACAATATCGCCTTAGTATTTAATGGTTCCAATCCTAATCGCTTGAGGAATGAAACAATATCTTCTTAGAAATGGGCTGTGTAAAAGAAATTTGTCAGAATCTGTCTTGCTAACTGATCCTCTGTCCTGCAATATTATAGTTGCACTACTCCTCGTTCTAATAACTCCCTAATAAAGTGATTATGAACCTTTATATGCTTTATTCTTACATGAGACGTGGGATTTTTTCTTATCAAAATGGTACTGTTTTTATCACAATGTATAATTTTAAAGCAATTGATAGGTTGCTACAATTCTTCCAAAACTATTTGTAACCAAAATGCTTGACCAGTTTGACAACATGTTAAAGTTCATGCTGATACACTTTGCATCTTTTATAGAAATAGGTATGTTGCTTCTTCGAACTTCATGATATATTGCCATTGCAAGGACTAAACAATATCTCAAATTTGATTTCCAATCATCTACTAAGCTAGGTCAATCTGAATCTAAAAAAGACAGCTCCAAACGTTTTGGTGTCCTGTAATGAATGCTATGATCCAGTGTGCTTTTCATATAATGTAGTATTTTCTTTGCTACTTTCACTTGATTTCATATAAATTTGTTAGAAATTTGAAAATAAGACTCATTACTAAAATGATATTTAGCATAGTAACTGTAATGTCCATGAGACTACCTACCAATCTCTGAAATTTCTCACTACTAAAGTGATATCTAGCATAGTAACTATAATATACATCAAACTACCTACCAATCTCTGAAATTTACTTACATCAACATTGCTGACATGATGTAATATTCTTGACTCAGTTTTTCACAATAGCCCACATTTCCCCTCCATTGATTCACACTAAACTCTATGATGCATTGCATATTGATAACCACTTTGTTCATCTTGAATTTCATAAAATAATGAAAAGTTATAATTTGATTGTATCTTATTGATTATAAATCTTTTCATAATTTTATGTGAGACTTCTACCTTTCTTAGCATTCTTCTAGTTGATGTTAGACTTGCACTTACACTTGCATTTGATGAAGAATTTTTTTTAAAGTGGAATGACTATGACCAGAGCTTGAGCCACTACTAATGCTAGTGGGGAGAGGAATAATACTATTTTGTGATGACTTTATTTCAACCCTGGTTCGTTTTTCTTTTTGTAGTCTCCCTCCTCAATTATAACATCATGTGATACATGCACCTTTCTTGATATAGGAATCAAGTAGTTGTATGCTTAAAAAAAATCTATTCGCTGTAATAAAAAGAAATGTTGATTGTTAGACTTTTTCCTAATACCATTCAATATTGTTGACTTCACATCCATTTAATGAGCTTTCCACTTATCATGGGCTACCAATGTTAACAATATTTTTATTGTGTCCCTAGTCAATGTAAATGTTAACAATATTTTTATTGTGTCCCATCAAATAGTCAATGTAAATGTTTCTTTATAATCAATTCCATAGATGTGTGCATCTCTTTGGTGACTAGTCTTTCTTTATGCTTTTCACATGCTTAGTTTTATGTATCCATTTTACTACTTTTACTCTTTTATCTTTTGGAAGTTCAAATAACACCGAATTTTCATTCTTCTCAACATTTTCTCCATTTCTTCACTTTAAAATTTATGTTACACTACATCTTTGTAACATCTTTGCTCATCTTGAATTTCGTAAAATGAAGAAAATATTACAATTTGAATTCTATCTTGCTCATGATTAGAAGTCCTTTCATCATTTTCTTTGAGACTTCTACCTTTGGAGTCGATGTTAGACTTTCACTTACACTTTGGTTTGATGAATGATTTCTTGGAGATGGAATATGACTACCACCCAAGCTTGAGATCCTATGATTGCTAGTGGGGAGAAGAATAATATCATTTTGTGATGACTTTATGTCAACACTTGTTGTTTTTTCTTGCTCCAACACCCCTTCATCAAATATAGCATCAATCACCTTTTTTGATATGGGAATCCAACACTTGTATGGTAAAATCTCTCTTCAAAGTAATCCACAAACATGCATTCTTCACTTTTTGCCTCTAGATTCTTTCTATTATCTTTTGGGACATGTATATATATGCTAATGAACCAAAAGCTCTATGTTGTCCCACATTGGATGTTCTCCCAGAACATGCCTCTTCCTATGTAGAATTCTTCACTACTACTGTAGAATTATGATCAAGTATATATACATAGTTGTAGCTATTTTTTCTACCAATAACTTGTTTCCCATATTATTTTCCAATAATGTAGATCTTTCCATTTCAATAATGGTTCAAATTTTATGCTCAATAATGCCATTTTGTTGCTATGTATATGTTATTGTAAGTTGTGTTTTGATTCCATTTTCAGCGCAATATCCCTTAATTAAATTCAACTCATGCCCTTTATCAATGTTGAATGTTTTAAAAGACTAATCACTTCGGGCTTCATTTAAAACTTTAAAACTCACAAAACACCCAAATCCTTCATTCTTATTTTCAATAAACACATCTATATCTTCCTTAAAGTAAGCATTTATAAACGTCAAATAATAGAAGAATTTATGAATACTTGATGGGGGCACGGGGCTTCAAATATCTAAATGAAACAACTACAATGATTGTGAATCCCACCATGGTTTACCAATTGGAAATTTCTTTGTGTTACTCCTTAAGTCACGAGACATTATATTTCTATTGCTATACTATTGTTTTTAGTATTTGTTGGCAAGGAACTTTACTTGTATTTGTATCATTTGTCTCCTATATATACCAAGGAGATGTAGTTTTAAGAATCATTTGGTCTTGTGTATTTTCCATATTGTAAAAGGAAGTTTATTCATCAAAGAGATTTCTTATTCGTTCACTATATATCTTTCTTAAGACACAAAATTACACATTTTCTCTATTTTTATGCTATTTGGGATGTTTGGTTCATAACATTTGGTATCAAAGTGGATTATCTTTGGGTTTTGAGTCTTTCAGACCAGTCATCTTAGTGTTTTTTGCATCAAATTTTTATTAGGGAATTTTGAGGGTTCAAAGAGTTCATGTTCAAGTATCTTTGAAAAACTTTCAACCTTTGTTTCACGATTCTTTTGGAGTTATAGGTTGTGGAAGTTATAGTTTTTCAGTAGTCCTGAAATTAGTCATAAACATGTGGTTCCAATAAAAAAATGGTATTTGAAGCTAGAAAGTTCCGAATAAAATGCCATTAGTTTCATTTGAAATTATATAGACCAACATTCTTTGTGTTCAAGTTTAAGACCTTGAAGTGAAGTATTGGTGATGTGGAAATCCATAAATGTTTATCATCCTAAAATAGGGAAAAACAAAAAGTTCTTGTAATGTTAACTTGACTTTCAATTCGAAGGTGTAAATTGAATGATACTAGTGGAAGCATAAAACTAACATCTTAGAGAACATCTTGTAAAAATTTCAACAACATAGATCAAAATTAGAAAATTTGTAATCGGATGAATGTCGACCTATTGGACAATCGACAAATAAGAGCTTAAAAAGGTGCATTAACTTGAAACTTTCATAATTTTTGGTAGAGGATCTATTTGTGGTGATTTTAAAAGTGTTAGAAAGAGAGAAAGAGGAGAGATATAAGTAATTAATATTTTTACTCACATGGTAAGGAGTGTTAAAACAATTCTACGCCTATTACACCTCTAGAAACATCATCACTTACACTCAAAGAAAATGAAGATGTGGAATTTAGGATTTGGAAATATTGAGAGGGGGGGGGTGAATCAATATTACCCTTTTAAAAAATTAGTAATTAATTTTGTATTATATTAATCACCACAATAAATCAATGATGGAATTGTATTTAAAATCAATTATCTAAATATAATTAACAAGAATTACAGAGTTTATAAAGAATAATTTGTGATTGTGAAGGGCACCAATCCTCTTCAGAGCACTAACTCTTGGAGACACAAATCCCATTATTCTCTAAGAGACTACTCAAGGAAGCTACAACTCCCTGCTTTTCCAAGCACCAACTTGAAATGAGGCTCCAATCCCCTGTATTCTTCAAGCACCAACTTGAAAGGAGGAACTGGCCCCCTTTGTTTTCTTCAAGCACTGACTTGAAAGGAAGCTCCAACTTTCTGACGTTCATGCTTCAACTTATATAGGAATACAATCCTCCCTAGATCCTACCTTCCACCCTCACTTCTTGAGTGTCTTTAGCATTCTTTCATGGACTATGTTTTTGTTTTAGACCACATAGACACTTTCTTTCCACCACGATTTCTGGTTTATATAGTATTTCATTAGGTATAAGATTGAACCATTGTGTATTTTGACAATGAACCATTGCACCTATTCATTTAATTTTAATAATAATGTTGTCATTTAATAGTTTTATTTAACTTAAAAGAATTCAATTCCTTTGTAAGTTATTTATCCTTTCATGTGAAATCAATCATGTAGCAGCAATGGAATGTTTTGGTGTCAATATTGTCGAATTAATCTACAAACCCTTCAAACTATTGCAAAAATTGAATTCTGCAAAGGCACTTTCTTCAACTCACTTTTCCAAATGATTGCGGGCTCAAAACCACAGGCTTATCCATTTAATTGTTGTTCTTAGAACCTTTCCCTTATTCTTCTATATAGGACCTCAATCAAAAAATTCCACGGGCTTATTTACTTATAGGCCCTTTGCACTCCTTATCGAATCCTTTACATTATCATGTGACCAATGTTGGAACAAATTCCTCTCGTACTTCGGCCTTCAGGATTTTTGACCATTTGAATCCTTCCATTCTTCCATAGTTTGACCTGTCGAAGTGGTCATCAAGAGTGGGTGACCATTTTTTGTCATTTGATAGTACTCCTTACGCTATCCTTCCATTGTAGTTGATCAGACAGTCGAGAAAGATTATGGAGGATATTGTATCAATGACCAATGTTAATTCGTGACTTTGGCCTTCGACGCTTCGGGCATTTTTGTTGGTAGGAGAAGATGGACATCCCCGAAGGTTGTAATCTCGGAGTGATGTGGCATGTTGACATCACCTAGGTTGACATGGACCCATAGTATGTGTGCCACATGCCACCCTGATTTGTGACTTTCACAAACCTTGTCTGCCAAATGGACCTTGACACTTGTCACCAGTTAATTGGACCACATGTCATATTTTCTTCTACCACATGTCTCCCTCCTGGATCATGGCTTTAGGCTGCTTGATATAACGACTCACATTGCTCCCAAAGTTCCTCCCTCGATTTGATGGTTGGGTTTTAATTAGGCATTGAGTGGACGATCCTTGATTTCTTAGGTTCTTTAAACAGATTGACGATTCATATATAATCAACCACTGAGTGGAAAATTCTCATTTATTTTAATTATGGACTTTTACTTAGAATTATTTCATGTGACGGGTTCGCAGACTCTCGGACTTGCAGACTCACATGTCTTTTCAGTTATCATCAAAATGCACGCCCAACTTCCATTACCTCCAAAATGAGCCATATATCTTGATCCAATGGCTCTGACTTAATCGCCTGGTGAGGTGAATGGTCTACATTTCATCTAGGAGCTTTAAACATATTGATGGTTCAAATATAATCAACCGTTGAGTGGAAGGTTCTTATTCATTTTAAACATGGACTTTTACTTAGAATTATTTCATGTGACGGGCTCACAGACTCTCGGACTTGCGAACTCACAAGTCTTCTATGGTATCATCAAAATGAACCCCCAACTTCCATAGCCTCCAAGATGAACCTATACATAGAAAAATTCTTAAGCAATTTTTCTCGGGCTCATAGACTCTCGGAATTGCAGACTCATATCTCTTCTATGGTGTCATCAAAATGCACCCCCAAATTCCATTACCTCCATAATGAACCATACTTGGACTTTTACTTAAGTGATATAGATAGAATATGATACTTAGCCATTTTTGGTTTTCTCCTGATCTGAGATCTGAGTCATCTGATCATGATTTCATTTTGATCAAATGATCAACATTGTTTCTTCATTATCTACCGTTTGATTTTGATCTTATTTTGATGTAGGGTTGAGGATTATTACTCTTGATATGAAGGTTGGGACTAAATTTCTCCTAGCCTGTGGTTCCACCTCAATCTGATGGTCTTGGATTGTCCTGAAAACTACATCAATGGAAAGTATTCCTCTTCGACCCCTTTGGCTTCTACGTGATCTCTGCAATGCTATTTATTCTAATATTTTTTTCCTAATACGTGTTCTTCTGCATTGATCCACCTTAGAGATCTTATTCACAATCTGGTAATCTAAGGTACTCCTATGTTCCTTCCTTGTCATCAACCTCATAAGCATATGATTGTCCATGTTTGATTCATGTTTCATCAATGACAATACACAATCAATAATGACAACAATCTCCCCCTTTGGTATTGAGGGAAACATATATGTAAAACAAATGAATTTGTACATGTGTTCCCCCTATCACTAATCTTATCTTCAAATTTGGGAATTAAATTTATTTTACTATTGTTTTCCTTTTTTGACATCAAGGACAAAGAGAGAAACTATTATTTCTTCTCTTCCCCTGTGAATGTGTATTTTGTATTATTTTAAGTCCTTTGAGTTGACTTGTTTTTATCTTTATCTCTCCTCCTTCGACAACAATAACAAAAGGGTTTGTTTCTTTGCTCCTCCTGAGGTTATACCCCATGTGAAGTTATACTCCCCTTGTCCAAGTGATTATTTTCTAATGAATTTTAAATGGATACTATGCTTGTTGTTTTTGTATTTTGTTTTATTTTTTATCTCTCCATCTTGAACATCAATGCAGAACAAAACTTCCCTCTTGTATTCTGCAACTCCCCTTGTCAAAAATTCTTCCCCTTTGACTAATAATCAACACTTTTCAAGAGAAACTGGACCTTTCATATGTTGTTGTACTACTACCTCAAGTACTCAAGACATGTTTTTCCATAATACTTACGCTATAATCCTTTTCTAACCAGACTACTTCAATGATGCACTAGGTATCCTTTAGTTTATGTTTCCCTTTATCTTCTTTCAAGAGTGTGCCAAGATTCTAAAATTGTTGTTCAATAACTCTCTTCATTTCCTTCCAGACTACTCCTAATTTCTTCATGATGCTAGTCAACTTATTCACTCATTTGTAACCCAAAAAGGCCTCTTCATTTTTTGTGTATCAACTAGTGATATGGTTTAATGCCCACATTATCATAGATATTTTCTTAATCAGATCTTGCTACTGAATTGGAGTCATTCCTTCACTCCATTCTTTTCATTCTTTTCATTCTTTTCATATTTTTTGTTGAGGCGGATTTTAGTAGTTTATCAGAATAGTATTGGAAAAATTCCAAGATCATCATCGCTCAATTCTTCTGGTTAGTATGCTATTGAAGATTCATCATAATCATCATTGTTTTGTGTAACATAAACTTCTTCAATTTTTTCTTTAGAATCTTCTTTTTTCATTTTCTTTTCATTGGCTAATGAATTATTGATTTGCAGGACATCATCAAGAACTACAATTGTGTCATATTCTCTTTTAGGAATTCTCCTTTCTTGAGCTTAATCCACTTTATATGCATAACTCTTATTTTCATATTCCTTATCAGAAACTTCACCCATCATTCTCCTATTGTTAATTTTATCAATTTCATGTGCAATATCTTCATCATCTTTCTTCCTTTGTACTTTATATTTCCGTCTCCATATATTCTTAAAATTTTCCTTAATGTTGTAGATACTTGAATTCATGGAATACTTTGGCAATCTACATTCATTTACTTTATGACCATAATTGTTGGATCTTTGGCATTCAATATTGAAGTTTTGCAAAGGAGAAAATGAGTTATAGTTTCACTTCTCTGCATTGTACTTATTTTTCTTATATCTTTGGAGATTTATATGATTTTATTGTCCATAAACCTTCCATTGTACTACCTTATGTCCAAAATTATTGTAAGAGAAACAATATCCAATAAATAGAAATCTATCAAGGGGATTCCTTCTAGCAATTGTATTATTATTTTCATCTTTTTCTTTAGTAGGGAGTGTTGATTTATGTTTATTTGGAACAATCTTCAATGGCTTCATTTTTTCCTTGTTATCTTCTCTTCTAAAGGAGATTTTAAGAGCATCTGCATAACTGATTGGCCTTTTGTTTATCCTTTGTGTCATATATCTTGAATCTTGAGTATATCCCAATCTTCTCGTGTCATTTGGTGACCTTTGGATGTTAAGAATATCATTCAAGATTTTTGAAATGTTTTCAAATCTTGATTGCTTCTTTTCTTTTTCAATTTCTCTTTTTAGTAGAACAATTTCAACCTCTATTTTTCACATTCTTGTTCTCTATTATTGAGTTATTTTTAAATGACTTCTTCAATTATTTTGGCTTCCTAGAGTTGAATCTTCAAATCATTGATGACTTTCCCTGTTTCTTTGATGGTCCTTGAGACTTATCTTTCTCTTGACTTTTGTGCTTCTCTGTATTCTGTCATCTGTTCTCTTAATGCTTTATTCTTATTTTTATACTTCCTTAGTTCTTCAAGTGCATTGATAAATTCTTCTTCAAGATTTACTTCTCCTTCATCTTCAGAATTTGCTTCATTATTATCAACATCATTGTTTTTCATTCCCATAAATAGAATCTCTCCATCATATTTACTCATGTATGAATAAGTGTCGTCTTCTTTGCAGTAGAGGTTTTTCTTTTCCTTATAAAATTTCTTCGTCTATTGGTCTTTATCCATTTTATGGTATTTTTGGTTGTAGGTGTTTTCATCATCACTACCCTCTTTCTTGGGATAGGGATATTTGTTAGAAAAATGTCCAATATTTCCACAGTTAAAAAATATTATAGAAAACTTTCCTTTGTATCTACTAGTTCCTTTCTTGAGTTTCTTCATGAAGTTAGCTATTTATTCATCAGATGTCTCTCACTGATCTTCATTAGATACCTACTATTGTTTCTTCTTTTCTTTAGATTGAAATTTATTTCTCCTTTTGTTGGTCTTTATTTCCATGTTCTCATCTCATACGTTGTGAGGATCCCATGTAGTTCATCCATTGTGAGATTATCGAGGTCTAGTCTGTCTTCAAGAGTAGAAATATTTTCATCATATATCATGGGTAAAGATCTCAAGATATTTTGGAAAATGGGTTGATCTGTGATTTATTCTCCTATACTCACTAAAGATATTATTATATGTTCTCTTCTTCTTTCATTTTCAATTTTTAAAATTATGCTTTGTAGGTTTTTAGTTTGGTATTTTTGACTTTGCTATCTCCTTGATATATGATTTGTAGTTTTCCCCAAATTTCTTTTGCTTCCCTACAATGCATTACTTCCACAAATATAGGATTGGATAATCCTCCTCAGATGGCATTGGTTGCCCTTGCATTGTCATTACAAATCTTCTTTATGCTTGTGTCTTTGGGAGGAGTAGCAAGTGAAGTGTACCCATCTTCTACAGATTTCCAGATATCACAACCGAGGCACATTATATATCCTTTCATCCTCACACTCAAAAGTTCATAATCATTCCCTTTGAACAAAGGT
>ML793943.1:455024-485416 GCA_009831015.1 Picea engelmannii
TAATGGCACCCTTTGTCTACTATATATACTAAGAAATTGACCTAGTTTTAGAAATCATCTCATCTCATATTCATTATCTATCTTTCTCAAGGTGTGCAATTATACATTTTCTCTATTTTTATGTTATTTAGGATGTTTTTTCCATGGCATGGTGAAGACTCCATAATGCAAAACTAGCAAAAACCTCGTCCTTCACCTCAATTTTGGGAAAGCTTGAAACATATTATCTTTTTGTAACAAATCCAAATGCTTGGAACTTAAATAGCCATAATTACTACGCCACAAGAAACTACAAACATCAATTG
Source organism: Picea engelmannii (assembly GCA_009831015.1). Classification (NCBI taxonomy): domain Eukaryota; kingdom Viridiplantae; phylum Streptophyta; class Pinopsida; order Pinales; family Pinaceae; genus Picea; species Picea engelmannii. The sequence goes on from ML793943.1 coordinate 455,330, forward strand.
TTGGTCTCAATACTTTTGAACCCACTGAATGTATTTTTATCAAAAACATTCTACTTGTTGTCATGGAAACTACCACCACTAAGTTGCAAGCATCACTCTTATAAAAAAATATTACAAGCTCCATCATTAAACAATACTTCATAATTTTTTTTAGTCAATTGGCCTACATTTAAAAGACTGTTTTTAAAACTAGAAACCAAAAGAATGTCTTCAATGTTTTTTACCTCACCTTGATTGGTGTGTACATCCAACATTCCTTTTCTAACAGCCTCTATTTCCTTATCTGTTTGACAACACATGTATTCCAACATAGGACAAACAGCTTCAGTAACCACTCCAACAACCAAATCAAAGATCAACACACCAATGTTTTGATGTGGTAAAACCCCTATAGGGAAACATCCACGACCCTAGCCAACACAGCCACTTGGAGCAATTTATTAATGAAAAAGAAAAATATTAAAGAAAGATTTTACAAGAGATTTTCTCACAATCGATCATCAGAAAATGACCCTTCGTGCCCTTTAAATAGAGATCATGGACCAATAGGGTGTCAATCCATAGATCAATGGTCATTAAGATCGAGGAGAATATGAACCTTTAGATGACTCTATGTCGAGAACATATCATGACTGTCAGATTTCCTAACTACAAATGCATACTAATGCATACTAAAGAAACACACTTTTACGTAAAAAAACATTAGACCAAGTACATCTTAACTAACTCCTAAGTGTCTAAATATCCTAACATCCCCCCTTAAGAACAACTTGGGATAGGATTGAAAGATTTACAATATTGACACAATAGGAGAAGGAAGGAGGCATTAGATCTTGTTAGCACCAGAAGTCACCTCTGGATTGCAGCAGAGGTAAGCACAATACCCATTAGTTATATGTCATGGTTAATTGATTTAAAGAGGTCAAATGGGGCAGACTCAAGAGAATATCATTTTAACTCAAAAAATTGGGGCGGTATGCACAAGCAAATAAGGTCTTGATCAAATTCATCCAGTAAGTTGTAGTAAGGGTGAGTAGGAGGAATAAATTGAGGAGAATATGTAAAGGTCTACTCTAGACATTAGGTCTTCCAGCATGCCTAAGGAGGAAAAACTCTCAAAACAAGATCCTCTTGAATTCTGGGTTTCAAGAAACTGAAAATGTTATAACTTCATTGCAATCAAACATCCATTACAACACAATCACCACAATCCATGTGAATCCTTCAATCATGAATATTCAGTATCAGATGCAGATAAGATGGAAATAAAAACTGGCTTTCATTAAAAAATAAATCTCATATCAAGTTACATAACCAAATAACTAGAGCTTCATTAAAACATCACAATATGGGAGCTTAGCTCAACCATCGACCCTAATAAAATATCAAAACTGAGTATATATACTCGAAAATTCTATAACTACCAGGAGCGTGATCAAACCCCTGTGTTCAAAGATTCCATTCGGCACCCACTCTATCAGACTGTGTGGGCATTCTTCTATCAGACGCGGGCTCAGATTAGCATGGGTTTTACAGGAAAATATGATCATGGGAGTACCAAGGGATGATAGTTCAGTCCCCATGGCCAGAAATTCCATACCTTCCATTTATGGAGTGAGTAGAGGTTTCAACCACCACTCCTTTTTTCATTAACTTCCTTCATCGGGATCAGGATGGGACTTAACGCCCACGGATCTACCATGTTCTTCTAGTGACCCTTCGATTCAAACCGACACCTTGAAACCATGATGGTCTTGTTCTTTAACTCACGCAGGCATCTTCGGCTTTAGGTGCAGATCTCATGAAATTCACACTCTTTCCTTCGCGCTCCCAAAGCTCCTGGTGCCAGCTTCTCCTTCATCACATTTGTCCTACATGCAACCTCGATCAATGACCATGGGCCCAACTCTTGGGTGCATCGCGATTTCTCATTTTGGGGGCCTTCACATCACTTGACTACAATCTTCTGATACTCGATATCGTGAAATCGACTGACTCAAATGGACGGTTGGATCTGCTTTGCATCCGATGGCTATGGTTTCTTCCTCGGAACTCCACCTTGGCCGACTCTATGCTATGGGTGCCAACCTTTCCTCCTAGACATGCCTCCATATGACCTTGGGCTATGACCATGGGCCCAACTCCTAGGTGCATTACCATTTTGCATTTCGAGGCTTTTCACATCGTATGACTATAATCTCTTGATACCCGATATTGTGAAATGGTCCTATTCAAATCAAAGGTTGGATCTGCTATGCATTCGACGACCGCAATTGCTTCCTTGAAAACCCGAGTCACCAATCATACGTTGGGTGCTTACCTTTTTCCTTGGGCCCACCTCCTATGTGGCCTTGGGCTGTGACCACGGGCCCAACTCCTGGGCGCTTCATGATTTCACTTTTCAGGAACTTGCACCTTTCTCCATGTTGAAACGTCTGACTCACGAAATCGCGATTTCTCTTATCTGCTGCCATGTGCCCTTCTGAATTGAATGGTTCAGATCATTTCACAATCTTGCACTTCGCGAGTCCTTACGACTCTGCCTCTGCACTTCCCGAGTTCCAAAACCGCGAAATGTTGATCTTGCACCACATGCCCTTCCCAGTGCCCATGGCTAGGATTGACTTCGGGCTTTGACCTTTCTCATGGCACTATACTTTGTGCAATTTTGAAATCTCGAATACATGGGGGTCGTTGATCTGGAATGCTACCGGAATCTCCACCGCTGACAAAATTCAACCTGTATGTTTGTATTTTAAGCCCAAAATGAGTTTCTCTGCATGTTGTGCTCATACGCTTCCTATGCAGACCACGAACTTGGATGACCTGCTACCCTTGACAACTATATGTGATAACATTTGACTCCACAAGGGATGGCATGCTCCCTGCGAGCTGCCAAGAACAAGTAGTTCCAATCGCCTTATGCATTGGGCTATGGAGTCATGCTCAAAAGACATTCTACTGAGGTTTAAATGTCGACAAACACATTATCCTAAAAACAAAAGAAAAATACATGGGCTCTGAAGGAGCTTATTTATGTACATTCCTATACTAATTGATCAGAGAATTCTTTTAGATTACGTGCATTGGTTTTTTTATTTTTGACGTTTTGGACCAAACTAGTGTGGTCCATCATCAGGAAATTGTTTGTGAGAAATGAAGGAAAAATGATATAACAGGTATATAAATACTTGAAAAGTTTTTATAAGGAACCGACTTATTAAAAATGAAATCAAGAATTATAAAACTTAAGAAATTATAATTGTTTGTTTTAATAATTAATTATTTGTTTGTTTAATAATTAATTATTTGTTTGTTTATTAATTTTTTATTTAATAAGAGCTGACTGGAAAATGTTTATAAATTAATATTTAGAATTATTCATATTGGCTAGGGTAGGGATCCAATTTTGACTAATTTTACATAGTGCTAAGTGAAAGCAAACTTCCACCATAGCCATTCAAATAACTTCCTAACTGGAATCTCCTTCAATCTATTTGTGATTAGTAACAGATGGTGCAACTGTGACAACAGAGGGGTTACATCCTTCATCTTTCCTCCTAATGTTGAGGTTAGGATAAAGTTGGGTGGCTTCAAAACATGAAGGAAATACAACTCCATGTATTCCTTCATAGGCTCATAGGCCAAGCGACAAACTCCAAAAAATTTATAACAGGCAGCCTACTCTGTCACACAACTACTCACACATGGCTGAATATCTCTGGTAGGCACAGGTAGATGAGAGGTTGATGCAGGTTGACTGAGCTGAGACGATGGTTGCTCACTTACACACTCTGGACATGAGATAAACTGCCCCTTCTGTTGTTCCTTTTCTTCTTTGTCTGCTCTGAAAAAATTTGCTAGATGAGAGCAAGAAGTCTCTTCATGTGTATCCAAGGATGTCTCTTTCTCTCTATCATGTTGCTCTTGGTAGGATATTTGTTTTTCATAAGATATTGGTAGCATATGTTTTCTTCTTCTGAATACTCTTTGGGGGTAGGTGAACACATAACTCTTTTATCTTGCAAAGAGAAAATAGAAATATCTTGATTCCTTTCTTCAACCATTTCTTCTTTTAAATCTGAGACAATAGGTGTACTAGGGGGAAAAAATAATGCATCCATAGTTGCGTCATCATTAACACTATCATCAATCATATCTGGAAGGAATTCTTCTTGGGAAATAGAGAGAGAAAAATTTTCATCTATATTTGCAAAATACTTACTTTCTCTCTCAATCAGATCTTCACCGAACTCGTCACAAGAGGAAAACTCTATTGTCTGCAGAATGTGGAGTGAAAACATCTTACAACAGACATCAAAAATAAGATGAGCTGGGTAAATATTCTCGTAATAAGAATTAAAAGCATCATGAAAATCCTTCAAAGAATGGATACTAGCAACAGGGAGAGATAGAAACCATCCAAGAGCATCTTCTTCTAAAGAAAAGTTGAACATATTGATCCAAAAATCCTCGTGAAAGAATCCATGTTTAAGCATGCATACATGAAATTTTAATAAGTGCTCACCGGGATGGTCATGCTTGCTTCCTCTGAATCTCAGAAGATAATCATCCCATTCGCTTATAATTGACACTGGATGTGGATAACCAGATATGGCTGAGAAATTGAAAGGGGCAAAATTCTAAGCCAAGATAGCCGAGAGATGTGGCTCCTCCTTTTCTCCTTCATGGCTCTCCACAGGATCAATTTCAAAATCACTATAAACAAGAAGCAAGGAAGAGATATGCTCTTTGTCGTCTTTGCTGAGATATCCTTCAAAATATGTTTGTTCTTGGTCAGTATCTGACATCACTTCTTCATCATAAGTAGGGATGTCAAGAACATCTGTTTGTAGGACCAGAATATCCTCTGCATTTTCTTCGTAAGAGAGGAAAGAAAAATATGCCTTTAATTCCTCTATACTTGTAGAAAGTGATTATATCAACTCCATCAGTTCCTCCGGGGGATGTCCCTCATCCTCACATCTTTCGCAAGAATGAACTATGTCCTGAACATAATCTATATACTCCTCACAACAATTATGATAGATTAACTCAGAGGAATAATACTTTTGACAACACCTATTGAATGATGCATGAAATTCCCTTAGGGAGGAAATACTAGCAGGGGGTAAGGAATGATAGCATTCACGAGCATCCCCTATTAACGAGAACATGAACATTTTTTATAATACATCCTCATGATGTATCTCCCACTGATGCATGAGTTCATGAAACTCATAGAGATGTTGAGCAGGGTTGTCCTCTTTACACTCTCTAAATATGGGAAAATAATTTTCCCATTCATCCATAGTAGGGAAAACATTAGGAAAACCAGAAACAACATAAAAATCAAAAGGAGGAAACCTCTGAGTCGGGATTTTGTCCATTTCGAACCAGTGGAGTTGCCAATCGATTCTTTAATCATGGAGTCGCCAGGTGAAATATATGCAGTAAGAGTGTGTCTGGTATTTGTTCACCATCAAAGAACATATTTGATCATTGTGGTCTCCCAAGAGCTACCAAGTGTAGCCAAAATAAGCCACACTGAAACAGTGGAGTTGAGACAGTGGATTCGCCTCAATGGAGTCGCCAAGTGCAAGCACAATCTTCAAAGGTTCTGATTTCTAATGCACCTTCAAAATCAGAAGTTCGTTGTCATTCTACTGAGGGAAAATCTTCAATTTGTCCCCGGCAACGACGCTAGAAATCTTAGCACCAGAAGTCACCTATGGATTACAACAGAGGTAAGCCCAATACCCATCAATTATATGTCACGGTTAATGGATTTAAAGAGGTTAAATGGGGTAGACTCAATAGAATATCGTTTTAATTCAGAAAACTGGGGCGGTATGAACAAGCAAATAAGGTCTTGATCAACTTCAACCAGTAAGTTGTAGTAAGGGTGAGTAGGAGGAAGAAATTGAGGAGAAGATGTAAAGGTTTGTTCTGGACATCAGGTCTTCCAGCATGCCTAAGGACGAAAAACTCTAAAAAAAAGATCCTCTTGAATTCTAGGTTTCAAGAAACTGAAAATGCTATAACTGCACTGCAATCAAACATCCATTACAACACAGCCACCACAATTCATGCAAATCCTTCGATCATAAACATTCAATATCAGACGCAGATAAGATAGAAATAGAAGTTGTCTTTCATTAAACAAGAAATCTCATATCAACTTACATAACCAAAGAACTAGAGCTTCATTAAAGCATCACAATACGGGGGCTTAGCTCAACAATCGACCCTAACAAAATGTCAAAATTGAGTAGATATACTCAAAACTGTTGCAACTACCTGGAGCGTGATTAGATCCCTGCATTCAAAGCTTCCATTCGGTGCCCACTCTATCATAATGTGTGGGCATTCTTCTGTCAAATGAGAGCTTAGATCAACATGGGTTTTGCAGGAAAATCTTCTCGCTGAAGTACCACGAGCTTACAGTTCAGTCCCCACAGCCGGACCTTACATACCTTCCATTTATGGAGTGAGTGGAGGTTTCAACCACCACTCCTTTTTCCATTAAATTCCTTCATCGGGATCAGGACGAGACTTAACGCCCAAGGATCTACCATGCGCTGCTAGCGGCCCTTCGAGTCAACCTGGCACCTTGAAACCATGATGGTCTTATTCTTTAACTCACACGTGAATCTTCGGATTTTGGTGCAAGTCTCATGAAATTCACATTGTTTCCTTCGCGCTCCCAAAGCTCTTAGTGCTAGCTTCTCCTTCACTGCATTTGTCCTGCATGCGACCTCGGGCCATGACCATGGGCCCAACTCCTGGGCGCATCGCGATTTCGCATTTTGTGGGCCTTCACATCACTTGACTACAATCTCTCGATACCTAATATCGTGAAATCAACTTACTCAGATGGATGGTTGGATTTGCTTTGCATCCGACGACTGCAATTTCTTCCTCGAAACTCCACCTTGGTCGGCTCTACGCTATGGGTGCCAACCTTTCCTCCTGGACCCGCTTCCATATGATCTCGGGCTGTGACCATGGGCCCAACTCCTAGGCGCATCACGATTTCGTGTTTCAGGGATTTTCACATCACATGACTACAATCTTTCGATACCCGATATTGCGAAATGACATTATTCAGATCGACGATCAGATCTGCTATGCATTCGAAGGTTGCAATTGATTCCTTGAAAACCCAAGTCACCAATCATGCGATGGGTGCTTACCTTTTTCCTTGGTCCCACCTTCTATGTGGCCTCAGTCTGTCACCATGGACATAAATTTTGGGCGCTTCACGATTTCGCATTTCGGGAACTTGCGCCTTGCTCCATGTTGAAACCTCTGAATGGAAAAATTGCAATTTCGCTTATCTGTTGCCATGTTCCCTTCTTAATTGAACGGTCCAAATCATTTCATAGCTTGCACTTCGCGAGTCCTTATGACTCTGCCTCTACACTTCCCAAGTTTCAAAACCGTGAAATGTTGATCTTGCGCCACATGCCCTTCTCAACGCCCACTGATAGGATTGACTTCGGGCTTCGGCCTTTCTCATGGCATTATACTTCATTCAATTTTGAAATCTCGAGGCCATTAATCTGGAATTCTCCTGGAATCTCCAACATTGAAAAAATTCAACCTGTCTGTTTGTATTTTAAGCCCGAAATGTGTTTCTCTACATGTTGCGCTCAGACGCTTCCTGTGTAGACCACGAACTTGGATGACCTACTGCCCTTGACAACTATATGTTATAACAGAGCCTATCCCCCCCTTGATGAAAACTTGATGAACTCCTAACATAGATCAAAGTTTGGAAAACTACACTTCTGTAAGAGACTCTGTGAAAATGTTTGCAACTTGATCTTTTGTAGGAAAAAAGAGAACTTCAATAACTTGATCATGACTAAGCTTCTGATGAAGTGCATGTGTAGCTCAATGTGTTTTTTGTGTTGATGTTGAACTGGGTCTTTGAGAATTTTGATGGCACTCTAATTGTCACACCAAAGGCTGGTTGGATGTTGCTACTGGAATCCAAAATCTGAAAGGATCTATCGAAGCCACAAGGCTTTCTGAATTGCATTTACCACTTCTTGGTATTCTACTTCTGTTGAATAAAGTGGAATAACTCTAATACCATGTTCGACAACACAAGTATTCCAACAGAGAAAGAACACCTTAAGTAACCACTCACACAATCAAATCAAATATCAACACAACGATGTTTTGACGTGGTAAAACCCTTGTGGGGAAACATCCACGGCCCCAACCAATGTGGCCACGTGGAGAAGAATATTAATGAAAAAGAAAAAGATTACAAAGAGATTTTACAAGGGATTTTCTCACAATCGATCATTGGCAAATGACCCTCCATTCACTTTAAATAGAGATCATGGACCAATCAGGTGTTAAGCTACAGATCAATGGTCATTAAGATCGAGGAGAATATGAACCATCATATCACTCTATGTTGGGAACATATCGTTATCGTTGGATTTCCTAACTACAAATGCATACTAATGGATACTAAAGAAACACACTTTTACCTAACGACACATTAGACCAAGTAGATCTTAACTAACTCCTAAATGTCTAAATATCCTAACATTATCATATCCAAGCTCTACTTATCCTTCTATTGTTTGATCAATTTCTTGAAAAAAATCTTTGTTGCTCATCATAGGATTGGAGAATTTGGAATTGAGGAACCAAACATCATCATGATTCTTCTCTATCATTTGAAAAATAAACATATTGCATACATTGTAATTCTCTCCATCTCGAGTGAAATTTGTGTTCTTGTTTATGTGTGACTCTACTTGAGCCTACACTCCCTTTCAAAATGGCCAAATCTTGGTAGTAATGTTATTAAATATGCATCTTATGTATATAACCACACCCATGATCTATTTCTCATCGACCTCTTCTTCTTCCAAGAGAATCATGAGATGAATCTGCCTTTCTTTGAGACTGAAGTTGTTGCATTTTTCTCCAACTTTTTCCTTCATTACAAAATCTTTCTCTAAAAATTTTGCAGTTCTAGCCAATCTACTTTCACAAGATGACAATGATCCCATTATGTCTTCCAATTTCTTCATTGTAGACCTTTTTTGTTCGGCTATAATCATGGTCTTTCCATGGGTGCACAATTGGTTAACAACATGTTAAACTCATATAGAAAATTCATCTATTTTCTCAGTCTCTTTTATTTGAAGATTCTTAGTTCTCTTAGTACTTTTTGCAACCAAACTAAGTTGATTTTATTTGTACCTTGGTAAGCACACTACAATGTTTCCCAAGCTTCCTACATTTTTGGCTCCAACAAGTTTAAGAAAAATGTTCACATCTCGACCACTTTGAATTTAAAATTTCACTAGGGTGTCCTTTTATTCTCCACTTCTCTCCTGTCATTTCTCTATTGGTTGTTATTTCATTTTAATATTGGGACTCATCATACCTTCATTTAAATGCCATCAAGGAGGTTTATCATACCTCACTTGAACTATACCCCTCACATCTTTAAAGGCCATAAAAGTCTGGATTTTGATTGTCCAATATTCATATTGTTTTCTGTAAAATGGAGAGAAACCAATAGTAAACTATTTATTGCTACCATTGATTTGTATCTTAATTTTTGTACATTGAAAACTTGTAATTTGTAGTGAACCTCCAAATCTCCCAACATGACCGTTATACTGAATGAAAACAAAACAACACAGATTTGCTACAACTCAAAAGTATTGTAAAGATTAATCAAGATAAATTGCACACAAATAATAATACACAATACAAAAACTAAAGGCACACATTAACAGTTTTCTTCTCATTTCCCTTCTACAATAATTATATCAATATTAATAATAATAACTTTACTAAAAATAACAATCTTCTATCAACCAAATTTTGCTCTACCTGCTTACTCAACTACATTTTTTTTTTAAGTTTGGTTTCAGAAGCTTTATAAAAACATTGTAAAAAGTGCAGGGTGCACTCTGAAGATAATCATTTTGTAAAAGAACTTTTATATTTACCAAGACTTTTTTCTACTAAAAAAAACTACAAATTATACTCGTTACTACAATGTAAATTGAAACTGAACTCACATTTTTTTTTATCAAAATACTTCATGCTCTACATGCTTTCTCAACTTCAAATAAGAAGCACACTAAGTAACTCATTACTATCATACAAATTGAAACTGAACTGACATACATGCTTAAATTAAGCATTGATTTTCTCATCAGTGTTTATTAAGACATTATTAAGAATAGTTCCTTTGATTTATGTTGTTGACGTCCTTGTACACTATTGTTGTTGTGTTAAGGGGTATGGCCTGAAGCTGCAAGCTTCCGCGACCTGAATATTGGGCCTGTTCCTTCTAGATGGAAGGGGACCTGCCAAAATGGCACAGAATTCAGTGCAGCGCAATGCAACAGGTGGGTTGATTGATATACATGGCTTGAATCAATCAATGTATTTCCCAACTAGTACTAATGGTTAAAATTTACTGTATATTTTCCAACTAGTACTAGTGGTTAAAATTTACTGTATCTCTATTATATAGATGATGAGTGCAATCATGCAATGTTCGGAAATACTTTCTGTTATTTCTTATTTATATATGATTTTGTTCTGCGAAACATCAGCACTGAATACTAAGTATGGAATCCATATGGATGTTTTACTTGAGTTTAAGAGGAAAAAAATATTTCAATTTGTAAAATAACTACACACAAGTAGATTTTAGGCCTGCATTTTCTGCTTCTGTAGCTTCTGTCAATAACTACACACAAGTAGATTTCAGGCCTGTATTTTTTGCTCAAAGTAGGGCCCGATAAGACTAAGACTTTCAGAATCGTTAAATATAGATGGTAGTTTCTATAATTCTTTTTGTGGGTATTGGTCTGAAGTAATACAGTTTTATACTGTTTGTTGAGGCTTTCCCCAAGCAATAGTACAGTTTGTCTTTCGTGCCGGATTTTGCTTCATTTTATGTTTTATGGCTCGATTCAAAACAAAACAAAACAACTTGCTTCTTGCACATACTTTGATGCATTCCTATTTGTTTGTGTCGTAATCTTTGCAGTCCGATGTGGTTCTTATTTTTAGTTGTATTGTATTGCTAAGGAGAAAAAACAATTGTAACTTGCCTATTGTAGAATGCTCAATCTCTTTGTGCTTGCTGGTTTGTTGATATCTATAAACCCAACTCGATATTGTAGGATACGTGTTAGAAGAATTAGGATCCTTGCTACCTAGAATGGTAAAATGAAGGTTTCACACTCAAATTGTTCTGAAATAGGGATTTGATTGGAAATCAGCCCCCTGAACTTTTCTTTACAGAATCAAAATTTGACTCACCAAATTGTTGTTTGCACCAGGAAATTGATTGGAGCTAGATACTTCATCAAGGGATATGAAGCTCTATTTGAGCATTTGAATCTCTCTACAACAGGCGAATTTCTTTCTCCTCGAGACAAAAGTGGACATGGAACGCATACTCTGTCCACAGCGGGTGGGAATTTTGTGAGAAAGGCAAGTCTATATGGACACGCTAAAGGGGTTGCAAAAGGAGGAGCTCCTCATGCCAGAGTTGCAACATACAAAGTTTGTTGGCCTGGCTTCTTGGGATATACATGCACTGATGCGGATCTACTTGCAGCATTTGATGCAGGGTTACATGACGGTGTTGATGTGTTCTCTGTTTCTGTGATATTTTCCCCTACGCGAAATTATTTTGAAGATTCCATTGCCATTGGAGCGTTTCATGCAGTCCAGAGAGGAAAGGTAGTTGTTTGTGCCGCAGGAAATTATGGTCCAGATATAAGCACTGTTGGAAATGTGGCACCATGGATCACAACTGTTGCAGCAAGCACTGTCGATAGGGAATTCCCTTCAACCGTTATTCTTGGAAACAATAAGACATATATAGTAAGTATACCTTATTCCTTCAAATTCACATTCACTTTTCTATTTGAGGTTTAAATCTGAAAGCACATTTAATTCATAGCTTGAAATCCATATACAACAGTCTTCTCCATAGAACCTTAGGTATGTAATTTACTTAAAACACGGATACTAAATTAAGCTTATACCCATTACAGTCTTCACGCTGGGAGCTCTTTCTCAAACATTATCAGATTTAACTCCTACTGAATACCTTCTATAAAAAATAGTTCTAATGTCATGAACGTTCTGACCATTCTAAATTTGAAGAGAATTTTCGAATTTCACTTGGAAATTATGCTTATGGAATAGTCTCTTTTTCCTTGAAAGAAAGATCGTCATGTCCATCGTTTTTATGCTTATGGAATAGTCTCTTTTCCTTGAAAGAAAGATCGTCATGTCCATCATTTTTATGCTTATGGAATAGTCTCTTTTTCCTTGAAAGAAAGATCGTCATGTCCATCTTTTCAAAGTAGACTTGTGTATAACTTTTTTACACAGTGTAACTTATCAATTCAGTTATCAATCAGGTTACACAGTTACTTAAAATTTATTTTTACATTATTTTTTAATACAGAAATGGATTTAGTGTGCTGGAAAAACCTAAAACAATTTATTATACAGAAATAAGCATTCAAATTTGTGAATCTAAGAATTTCTAATTGGATTTAAAACAAATGTCTCTTACAAAATATAGCCCAACAAAAATTTCATAGAAAGTTTAAACTACCACATAAATTATTATTTTTTTAAGAAAAAACAGTTTGTTTAGGTCAATTATTTATATTCTAATTATAAACCCCTTTTAACTTTCAATTTATTAAACCCAATAAATTTATTGAAACCCAATAAATTTAGAATAAAGATAAATCTAACACCATTTTTGTCTTTGGAAAAGGCTTAGATTTATTTTGGGTTTTTTTGGCAGGAATCTGTAATGTAAATTGGGACAAAATCTATATTTTATGTTGTTTAATTTGTATTTCTGAATGCATAAAGGGATTCGGCGTGCTAAAAAAACCTTGCTCACTCAAATTATACAAACTTAAACACTCTGATTATACAAACTTAACCACTCAAATCTGCAGATCCAACCATTCATCACTGGATTTAGAGCAAAATCAAACAGAAAAAAATAACCAAAAAATAAAACGTCAAACAAAAAAAAATGACCAAAAAATAAAACGTTTAGAATACTGGTTAGGATAAGAAAACTGCGAGGAGCATTGAAATCAACATATCTTATCCCCTTAATTTCATAAATACCTATTTACTCTTTTCTATGTTTCTGTTTGATTGCAGGGACGAAGCCTGTCCCAGTTCCAATTACCAAAGAAAAGACTGTACCCTCTTGTATCATCGGTGGACGTCAGAGCTCCACGTGCAAATGAGACGGCTGGGTAAGAGTTTCATAATTGTTAATTTTCATGAGTACTAATTTTCCAGGAAGAAAATAGCATTAGTACCAATTCAATCAATGAAATTGTACACCCAACTTATGATGGGAATATTGTTGCAGACGACGGTGCTTCCCAGGAGCTCTAGATCCCCGCAAAGTTAAAGGGAAGATCGTTGCTTGCCTGAGCGGTACCAATGAGAATGTTGAGAAAGGTGAAGCAGTTCGTATGGCAAGAGGGGTAGGCATGATTCTCTGCAATGGACACCAAACTCCCCAAGACGTCGACTTAGACATTCACGTACTACCTGCCACACATTTGAATGCGGCTGATGGGACAGCAGTTTTCGATTACATTAATTCAACACTGTAGGTTTTCAGGACAGTTTTTTTACCTTAATGTATCAAACACACCATTAAAAACGCTCTGAGTCTGTGAAGAACCTTACATGAAACATCCTAATTTGCAATTAAATTATGCTCATTCAGGTCCCCTGTCGCTTCCATTTATGCAATAACTCAGTTAAATACAAAGCCGAGTCCTGTGATGGCAGACTTTTCTTCTCAAGGGCCGAATCCTATTACTCCTGACATACTCAAGGTTATAATCCAATCTCTGAAAAACGTGTTTACATCATGATATATCCATTGTAAGAGACTGCAATTTGTTGCAAAGAAAGTTTTTAATTGTTTCTCCAATGCAGCCTGATATTACAGCTCCAGGGTTGAACATCCTTGCAGCATATTCAGAAGCAGCAACAATAACTGACCTTCCCTTTGATCATAGACATGTTCCTTTCAATATAATTTCTGGTACGTCTATGTCCACTCCGCATATTGCTGGTGTTGCGGCTTTATTAAGGAGAGCACATCCTCGTTGGAGCCCCGCAGCCATCAGGTCTGCCCTTATGACTACAGGTATATGTATCTAACCATGAAAGGACTTTTTATTTTGAGAAGTTGAAGCTCGAGGCTCAAATATAACTCCAGCGTTCTCACCATGGCCGGGGAGATTTAGGAGGGCAAACCCCATTTTGGTTAAATACAGATTGACAAACAGGCATATGTATGGATTTTCTATGCTAACTTACTCTCACATTGAATTTTAATTCTTTTTCGGATTATTTTCTTTGGTAAATCACAGCAAAAATAATGGACAATACCGAGGGAGCAATTAAGAATGCATCACTGCAAAGAGCAGGTCCTTTCAACTATGGCGCAGGTCATGTTAATCCAAACGTTGCTGGAAATCCTGGCTTAGTCTATGATCTATCAATCGAAGACTACAATAGCTTTCTCTGCAGCTTGAATTACAATTCAACCCAGATTAAGGCCATAACAGGGAAGGCATTCTCTTGTCCAGCAGGCCAGCCTAAGATATATGACCTCAACTATCCTTCTATCACTGTCTCAGAACTGAAAGGGTCTGTGATTGTGAGAAGAACCGTGACAAATGTAGCAAAAGGACCGGCAACTTATACAGCAAAGGTAGAGTCTCCTGATGGAGTTTTCGTTTCAGTTGATCCTGAAGTGCTTCAATTTTCAAGGAGAGGACAAAATAAGTCATTTAATGTGGCACTGAGAGCCTTCAAGGGTTCTGCGGGGGAGTACGTATTTGGGTCCCTTACATGGGAACATGCTCAGTATTTGGTAACAAGTCCGATTGTTGTCAAAGCGTCGACTGTATAATCCTTGTTCATTGCTGTAGGGGAAGATAGTAAGGAAAAATAAGAGGATCGTTCATTTTTTTTCCCAAACACAAATAATAACGAAACGAAGTAAAGGAAGAACAAAATTCTTTTGTACACTTTTTTTTGGGATGCTGATTTTGTTTGCAATGCTCTCTTTTTTACAACGAAGAAAATCATAAATGTATATATTGGGCATATCTATGGATGAAGCTTGATATAGGATTCAACTAAGAGGGATTGAAAATAATTTATATAATCTTTTCTATTTTTAAAAAGATGGATATATATTTAATTGGGATCTAGCATTCATTTAATATTACGTTTAATGAAAAGTTATTTGTATAAATTGTAATCTAGATATTCTTTGGTTTTATTTATTGAACTAAGCTTAAATGCTATTAAAAACTATATGATTATACTAAAAATAACTTCAAGAATAAATAGAAGGGATTGTAACTTTTTAATGCACATTATTTCTGAATAGTTAAGAATTTATGAGAGTGGAAGTCTACCCTTAACCACCAATTGGTTATTTTAAGTAGTAAGCTTTTGTGTATACATGGCAATGTTGATGCACAACAGGACTTAGGATGAATAATCTAAGTATCAATTAAAAAAATTAAAAAAATAAAATAAATTACTAGAAATTACTTTTAAATACACAAAAACAAAATGAGTATTGTAAAAATATTATTTTAGAAATTCTTTTTAAATACACAAAAACAAAATGAGTATTGTAAAAATATTATTTTAAAAGATAAATCAATTTGCAAAAAATAATAAAGTATAAAGTTGAAAAAAATAATGAAAATTGATGACTCATTTGTAAACAGTATAGATAGTATAGTATACTATTGTTCAAATTTATGAAATAACTAAAATACATAAATAAAAGAACAAGCAAAGGGGGACACTCACTATGGAGTTTTCTTTCACACTATGGCATGAATATCTACTATATAATATTTTTACTCCTTTATTATGCTCTCAAATCTCACTCCTGTGGTCAACTATGGAGAAAGTACCATACTAAAGAAAGAAACCCTTTATCGTCCTAGAGGCATAGTATTTAACATAGCATGATACTCATCTAAGGTTTGTGTTTTTGCATCCATAAACCCCAGTTAGATAGAGTTTAATATTTTTGAAAGTCGCATGTGACTAGCCCCACATGTGTGAGTAATGGAGGTTGAGATGGCATCCACTCAATACCATGGTGGTGAACAAGGTAGGTCAACTTGCAAGAGGCATACTTCTACATATGGGCATGTTGGGTCAATCTTAACTCAATCATAGAATAGTTAAGATAATAGTCATTGATGGGTTTATCGATGGTGGTCTATGAGACCATGGTTTTGATAATCCATGGTATTTAGCCTAGTATTAGATGTGATGAAGCTTATTTCAAGGCTTGATATACTCCATTGTAAGATGACTCAAGCAACGTGGTGTTTAGCCAACTTGGATAAGGTCAAGAAATATATATATTTTGAGTGTTGGTTTTCTAAGTTAAAGGTTTCTAGGGTAAACATTGACTTTATATGTGCTTGCTGGTGCATGCATTTTGTGTTGTATTTAATATTTCTCTCTCATATTTTAACATGTCGTATCAAAGCTAGATTGGCCTGGACTCTACGGTGAGAGTGGTTTGGGTGTTTATTAGATAGTGGATAGATCTACAATTAAGAGAATTTAAGAGAAATATGCGTTGCATGCTTGTAGCCTACATGATGGGATATATCCTCAATGGAGAAGGTTATTATTTTTTCCATGATAGTGAAGACAATCCATCAGTGGGAAGACATCCATCTATTAATAATAATAACAAGTTGTGGAAATAGTGGCAGTTTTGGATCCCAGGTAAGAAGTGTTTCATGTGTAGAAATAACATAATGATGGGATTTATCCAGGGTTTTATGTTTGTAGCGATGATATTTGGAAAGCAATTTATTGATGTTAGTGGTGTTTTTTTTAAGGCAATACAGATGGTTAGATCACTAATATTGAATCTACCTAGAAAAATATAAGGGCTTGAGGGTTTATCAAATACAAATGTAGTTTGTGTGCTATTGATTTTGAACTCAGGATTGATGAAAGGGGACTAGTTGTGGTTTTGCTTATGGGTTTGTAGTTTCCTTTATTCCTTGATCGATGGCGGCATGGATATGATCAACTCTCAAGTGATCACTGAAATGGTGAAGAGTTTGAAGGTTGATAACTTGTGGATGGGTGACCAATGATTAGGTGATGATTGAAATGGTGATGACTTTGAAGGTCGATAGCTCATCGATGTGCAATGACCCATGCAGTAGGTGTAAGGGTGTTTCCTTATCAAGCGAATAAGTTATGCGGATTAACATTCAGGCAATGTATTTGAAAGGGACGCTACCAAAAAAATCCATCAAGCTAAGAACCTTGACCACAATCAACATACAAAGGTAGTTCTATTCTGAGTGGATGGATTTTCCAGAATATCTAGAGATCATTGTCAACAACCCATGTAGATCATATCAAGCAATAATTCCAGTTGTATATGTTTCCTCAAACAATAATCAACCGTGAACAAGAAAACTCGATTCTTTTTGAAATTTTTTACTAAGTGATGGTTGCATGTAATGGGTTATTAGGCTAAAAATAACCTTTTTAAAAGAATGGATATGCATAAAATGTGATACATGAGTCCCACAATAGTTATTTCAATGCGGGATTGTTGGAATAGAATGATGAAGTGCACTTGGTACAAACATGTAAGTGTAATTGGAAGAAGAGAAATGGAGGAATCTTTATCTTGAGTTGATTTGGGGGATAAAGGAAAATTTGTGGTGGCTATGGTTGGGTTCATATGGATGCATAAACTTATGGAAACATAAGAGAGGAGTTGGTAATAGACTCATGCACACTATATATTGAAACGATGTTTCATGGGTTTATGAACCATGGTAAATGACGCATGGAAAAGTATGGAGCATTGGTTGAAGCTCATGGAGGATAGCATCTAAAGAAGTACTTGGTTAAGCAATGATTGATTTGATTCACCATATGTATTTGGGGAAGAGAGGAATGTGGGAAAAGGAGTAGGAAGATGCTTCAAGCATCATGTTTATGGAGTTGGATTTTATCACATGCAAATGGACATATGGATGTAAGACCTACTTAGGTATTCATACCCCTGGTTTAATGGTTCATTGCTATAAAATCTAGACATAGAGCTAGGTGATGGGGGGGCATGTTGTATTCTTGGAAACCAATAAATAAACTTAGAGGGGGTAGGTGAATATCTTAAATAAAGTTTAAAGTGAGAAATTTTGGGTTAATATTAACTTGGTCATAGAGTAGTGATCTGTAAATTGTCATGGATATTGCACTGGAAAATTGGTCACAAAATATCTAATGAAATATTGAAATATTTACCGTGAAGGTTAATTTCCTTTAGATATCATATTCTTTAATAACTAGTTTTCATTTGAAAATTTTATGAAATCAATGAAATGCAAAAAATAGAGAACATAAATAAATATGCACGCACCATCCATAAATAGACATAAGATGTGACTTGAGAAACCCAATATAGGAGGAAACCTAACTAGAAGGTGGGCCCACTCTGCACTCTTTTCTTCAAATGCACAAAGAAAGAGACACTATTTGATAGAGTTTCCTTTGACATTGTGGAATATATGGCTACTGAAGAATCTATTCTCCTCTATTATGCTCATAAAATACCACTCTCACATGTTTTTCTCAACTATGGTACAAGATACAATGAAAAAGAATGGAACCACTTCTCCTCCTAGAAGCCTCATGTTGGAATATTGAGAGGGGGGTGAATCAGTATTCAACAATTTCTACCATTTTTTAATCGGAACATGTGAATATTAACTTCATAAACATTATATCATTGGTATTCAATATATCATAATCAATATCAATCAACAATGCATAACAAATAACCACGGATATACGGTACACCAAAATTTACGTGGAAACCCAAATGGGAGAAAACCACATAATGTTCTCTTATATATCGAATATTACATTCATAGAAAGCACCATATTACAAATTTTCCAGCACTAACTAGAAGGAGGCTCCAACCCCCTATTTCAGGTTCCAACCTGAATGAAGCTACAAATCCCTAACTTCTCCATCTATAACTAGAAGGAGGCTCCAACCCCCTAGTTTACAGGCTCCAACTATTGATTAAGGTTGGTTGTAATTGATGTCAACCCTTGAAGAAAGCCCCATAACACAAAGGTTTGGGTAATGGACCCAAGATTGTTTGATGTAAATATGACTCATTATTGTTTTTTCATGGTTGATAAGAAGTAAATATGGATGAACTCCAAAGTGGTCCCCTTATGGTGAAAGCCTTCACAGGAAGACGCTTAGCGGAGTAAGAAAACCCATGCTTAATTGTGGAATAATGAGATGAAGGACAGTTAATTTGTTAGGGAAACTATCCTACATGGATAGTGTTTGTCATGACATTTCCGATGGTATGTAGAATGTCATATAAATCCTCACAGTAAGAGAGTTATGACCATGTGAAGTTGGAGAACCCAAGTTTGGGTAATGGACCCAAGTTTGTTTGATGGATAACGGTATGATTTTTTCTATATTTGAAGGTAATACTATTATATATTGATATTACATGTCATTATGTTTCTGGTGGTATGTGGAATGTCACATAAATCCTCACGGTTTGAGAGTTATGGCGTTACGAAGTTGGAGGACCCTCATATGTCATCTAGAAGCCCCAAAAGCTCAAAGTAGTCAAAGTGGTTTAAGAGATTTAAAAAGGTAAATAATAAAGTGAAGTGATGAGTGTATTATAATTCAAAGTGAATACAAAATAAATTATTTCAATAATGAATTTAATCGAGAAATTAGAAGTGGGTTAACCCTAAAATAAGGAAAGTGGGCCAAGTGACCTAGAAGATGTTTTTAAGGAAGCTACCTGGATAGTATAAATAAGAGGCAAGGCTCTCTCATTTTAATCACACTTGAGAATATTGAATATCTATAGGTCTCTAAGGTAACCAAGGATATATAAGCCGAATTTCAGAGGGAAGGTGAAGAAAATAAGGCCGAAATGCAAGGAAGGATAAATTCTTTTGATGGTGCTTTCTAAGGTATGTTATTTACAGGTCATCTGACCATTTTCGCTATAAATTTTTTTCTATAACGATTAAGACCATGAAATTCCTATGCCATTGAGAAAACATACCCAATTATCTGTGGTAAAAAATGCAGCTTGTGAGTCATTGTATTTTGGGAGTTACACGCCGTGGACAATAGGGTTTGTGGCTAGTCCAAAAACTACTCAAAAACATGTGTTTTGAGTAAAAACGTCATAATTTCTTAATAATAGATCCAAATTCAATGAGACAAAATGTGTAGGTTAGGGTACAGTCTCTAGTATTCTATGGCATAGTTTCAGATAAATTCAACAAATATTTCGTGCAGGGCCCGCTATACAAGGTCGCTCTCTAGAATAAGCCAAAATTAAGCAAGGTATGCCATTTTTTCTATAACTCCTTTTCTGAGAGGTTCCAAGTGTGACACCTAGAGGAATTACATAAAACACACTGAAGGAAATTGTGTATCAGTTTCATATATTTATACATTACAGGTTCAAAGTTATGATTACTTCAAGTTAGGGTTGTTGACTAATCCAAAACTAGGCATGTGAGACTAAAGAAAAGTTTGATGAAAATGCTAGTCTCGTGTTGTTAAAGTTAAGGAAGGTTTGCAGGAATGTGATCATATACACTAGGTCTATTACACATCTACAAATCGGATTTGGATGATGAAATTGATGAGGGATTTTGGTTGAGGTACATGTTGAGTACATGGTTGAGACAAGTAGTTGATGAGTTGGCACATACATGAGGTGTATAGTTGATGATGTTGGTAAATATTGATGACTCATATTCGATGAGTAGTTGACACATTATTGGTACATACTTGGTACATGGTTGGATGCACTTACTTATGGTATAGCTTGGTTATAGGTTGATGCATGGTTTATGCACCTGTTTATGGTACATGTTGATTGTAGGTTGATGCATGCTTGATGCATGGTTTAGATTTATTGGTGCAGGTTTACAACGGTATATCTCACGGTGATAGTGAGACAGTGGTTCCAATCATTCTACTTATACTTCAGGGTGGCAGGACGTGGCAAGGATAGGTGGTTGTAGCCACCTTCCGGTTGTAGCCGAAGAACATAGGGGGTTGTAGCCTCCTTTTGGTTGTAGACGGAGAATTGAGCAGTTGGAGCTTCCCTCAGGTTGAAGCCTGAGAAACTAGGGGGTTGGAGTCACCTTCTAGTTGCAGCTGGAAAACAAAGGAAGTTGGTTCTTCCAATGAATGTAATTCTTCAAGACACATAAGAAAAACAAATTCGTGGTTTTCTCCCGATTTGGGTTTTCATGTAAAACACTGGTGTAGTGTGTATGTGTGTGATTGTTTATTTATTACTACCCATTATTGAATAATAATTCTACATTGAGATAACATTTGAAGAAAAAGGATTATAATTATGCTCTTACTGATTCACCCCCCCTCTCAGTGATCCAACAATTAGTATCAGAGCAGGTTCTTTCAGAAATCAATTTAGCCACTGAAAGGTAGATCATGGAGAGTACCAACTCATATAAAAATGGAATACCATAGTTTGATGGACAGAAGTATTCTTTTTGGGGGATAAGGATGAAGACATATATATAGGCATAAGGATTTCAAGTTTGGCAATCAATTGTATATGGATACACATCACCAGCAGTTCCACCAATAGATGACAAAGCAGTGAAACTCATTGAGAATAATTCCAAAGCCAAAAATCCACTTTTGAATGGTCTCAGTGCTACGGTATTCACCAAAGTTGAACACTGTAAATCTGCTAAAGAGATTTGGGACAAGCTTCGAAATATTTATGAGGGATATTTAAAAGTCAAAGCAGCAAAGCTTCAAACATACAGAGGTCAGTTTGAACAACTAAAAATGAAGGAAGATGAAGATATCACAACCTACTTCTTATGAGTCGATGAAACAATGAATGGAATCATAGGATTGGGAGAAGAAATCGAAGAATCTGTAATTGTTCAAAAGGTACTAAGATCTCTTCCTATGAGATTCAACCCTAAGTTATCAACACTAGAAGAAAGATCGGATCTAAACTCAATAAGCATGGAATCTTCACAGCATATGAGATGAGAACTGAACAGGAAAATCTAGATGTAAAAGAAGCATCCTTCAAAGCATCCAAAATATCAAAGGAAAGGAAAAAGGAACAAGAAGAATATAGAAGCAATAACGATGTCTCGAAAGATAATGAAGAAGTGGCCAACTTCGTCAAAAAGACTGAACAAGGGAACCAATGGTAGGTATAAAGGTAAGCTTCCTTTAATTTGTTTTAATTGTGATGGTATTGGTCATTTTGCTAACAAATGTCCTCATAAGAAAAAGAGCAAACAAACATATAAAGGTAAAAGAACTACAAATAAATTTTTCAAGAAAATATTTTGCACCAAAGAAGGCATCTCATCATCAGATGAAGATGAAGTCAGTGATAGTGAAACAACGAGAGTTCTATTCATGGCAGTAGAAGACTCTGATAAGGAAGACTCCGAAGAAGAATATGAAGAAGCATATGAAGAATAAAATGAAGATTCGGAAGTTGAATTTCGAGAAGAATTAATGAGTGCCATAGAAGTTATCAGAAGAGAAAAGAAGAAAAATAAGAAACTACAAGCATAACTAGATAAGAAAAAAGACACTCAAGAACTAGAACACATGATAAAAAAATTGAAGGTTCAAATAGAAAAAGATAAAATAATTGAAGAAGCACTCAAAGAACAACTAGAAGGAAAGGACAGGATCATTGGAAACCTGGAAGCAGAGATTGTCACACTAAGAAAGGATATTCAAAAGAAAAATATGCAAAATAGCTCAAAAGTACTGGATGACATTATCAACAGTCAAAAATCTCATCTTGACAAGTCCGGACTTGGATACAATCAGATAAAAAAGGGATCAAGCTCCAAAACAACCGAGCAAGAAATAAATCCAAAAATATTTGCAGAAACAATCAAATGGGATAAAAGGATATACAAGGAAGATTACAGGGACACTCCTCCACCGAGAAGATTCAGATTTCAGAATCAACAACAAATAGACAGGCCTCAAGAAGAAGAAGGATTCATAAGAGCACCTCCATTCAGAATATCTTCAACTACCAGGTAGGTTTATGTTATGCATGTAATAATTTTGGACATAAAGTTGTAAATTGCAGAGCTAAGAACAGGAAAAATAACTACTTTGAGAGTCATACACAAAGGGGTTATTCAAGAAGACCTAGTGAAACAAAGAGAAGAAGTTACAATAGGTTTGAATCTTTGACCACTGAACTGGAATGTTACAAATGTAACAATTTTGTATACATGGCCAAAAATTGCAAAATGACAGTCCCTCCTAAAGAACCTCAATAGAGTCACAAACATGAACCTCAGAAAAAAAACATGGATAAGAAAGAAAGATCAATATAGCAATGAAGAATGCACAGTCGCTCTACAAGATAAACAGAAGAAACATGGTTGGTATGTTGACAGTGGATGTTAAAAACACATTTCAGGTGATAGAGACATGTTTCTTACATTACGAAAGGAAAGAGATGGATCAGTCTCCTTTGGAAATGATGATTCAACCAAAATCATTGGAAAAGGCATAACCATAATTGGGAACAAGAATGAAAAGGAAGAAAATGTTCTACTAATAGAAGATATGAAACATAATTTATTAAGTGTGAGTCAAATGTGTGACCAAGATCATAAAGTTACTTTCGATTCACAAAAGTGTGAGATAAGAAAATAAGGTTCAGGCAAATTGGTCACTACATCTGCAAGAACTTCAAGCAACATACATGTGTTAAGCGAAATTGGAAATGAAAAGTGTTGTCTAGGAAAGGAAGATGAAAGTTGGATATGGAACAAAAGAATGGGTCACATGAATTTTGATAACCTTGTCAAAGTTAGCAAAAAAGAAGCAGTCAAAGAAATGCCCTAGATCACGAAACGAACCAACACCAAACATTGCCAACAAGGAAAGCAAACAAAGACCAGGTTCAAATCAAAGGATTATTCAACAACAAAACCATTGGAAATCGTGCATACTGATCTAGTTGGATCAACTACAACAAAATGCTTAAAAGGTGAGAGATATTTTATGTTATTAGTTGATGATTATACAAGAATGATTGCAGTTTGCTTTCTCAAGAACAAGTCAAAAGATTTTGAAAAATTCAAGATATACAAGGAAATGGTTGAAAATGAGATGGATTCAAGAATCAAATTCTTAAGATCGGATAATGGAGGAGAATTTACCTCAAAGGAATTTATGTACTACTGCAACAATCATGGAATAAAAAGAAAATTCTTCGTTGCTAGGACACCTCAACATAATGGAGTTGTTGAAAGAAAGAACATGACAGTACAATAAATGGCTCGAACAATGATAATGGATTCAAAGTTGAGAGATATGTTTTGGACATAGGCAGTGCATACAACAGTTCACATTCAAAACAGAGTAATGCTCAAAAACAACACTGATAAAACTCCCTATGAACTATAGAAAGGAAGACCAACAAATGTGAAGCACTTCAGAGTTTTTGGAAGCAAATTCTACATCAAAAGAGAAGATGGAAGAATGGAAAAGTTTGAATCTCATGTGGACAAAGGAATACTTATTGGTTACTCAAGTACAAGGAAAGCATACAAGTGTTACAATCTAATATTAAATAAAGTTGTGGAAATCATCAACTTAACAATTGAAGAAATAACCAGAATCAAAGGAAGAAGAAAACAAATCAATGGAACAACTTTTCGAAGAAGAAGATGAAAAATAAGTAGAAGAGGAAGATGAAGATGAAGAGAATCTGACAAAATAAGAAGAGAAAGTTCAACAAGTATCTCCAAAGACACCTAGAAAACGAGTACAAAAGAATCATCCTTTAGATCAGATTATTGGAAACAAAGATGCAAGAGTTAAGACTAGAAGAAAAATACATTCACCAGAACAAACACACCTAGAACTCTTATCTACAATTGAACCAAACTGTTTTAAAGAAGCCAGCAAGAACGAATTTTGGAATAAGGCCATGGATGAAGAATTGGATCAAATAGAGAAAAATGACACTTGGGAATTGGTTCCAAGACCAAATAATAAGAATGTGATCGATACAAAATGGGTTTTTAGGAATAAATTGAATGAAGATGGACAGGTTATAAGAAAAAAAAGCAAGATTGGTATGTAAAGGATATGCACAGATTGAAGGAATTGACTTTGAAGAGACATTTGCCCCAGTTGCCAGAATGGAAGCAATCCATTTGATTTTAGCTTATGCATGCTCCAAAAATGTTAAAGTATATCAGATGGACGTAAAATCATCTTTTCTAAATGGGGAACTTGAAGAAGAAGTCTACATTGAACAACCAGAAGGATTTCAATTGTTAGAGAACACATACTATGTGTGTAAATTAAAGAAGGCCTTGTATGGTCTAAAACAGGCTCCTAGAGCATGGTACTCCAGACTAGATAAGTATCTACAACAGGTAGGGTTCATAAATGAAAATATAGACAACAACCTCTACATCAAGGTAAGTGAAGGTAATATTTTATTAATTGAAGTTTGTGTTGATGATATTATTTTTGGTAGTGATGATGACAGGTTAAGCCAGAAATTTGCAAAAGACATGCAAAATGAATTTGAAATGTCGTTACTTGGAGAACTATCCTTCTTTCTGGGACTTCAGATACGTCAAAGAAACCAAGGAATTTTTATTTCTCAAACCAAGTATATCAAATAATGCTAACGAGGTCCAGAATGGAATATTGCAAACTAGTTATCACTCCCATGCAAACCAGTTGTAAGTTGAGCAAATATGATGATTCGAAGTCTACAGATCAGAGACAATACAAGTCAATGATTGGCAGCCTACTATATGTGACAATATATAGAACAGATGTAATGCGGGCAGTTGGATAGGTGGCACGATTTCAAGCGGCACCAAATGAATCACATGTATTAGCAGTAAAGAGGATCTTCAGATATCTCAAAGGAACATAAGAGTTTGGATTATGGTATCCAAAAGGAAAAGATCTATCAATTATTGCCTACATAGATGCAGATTGGGAAGGTTGTATTGATGACTGACGAAGCACCAGTGGAGTAGTGTTCTACTTAGGTCAGTGTTTGGTATCATGTCTAAACAAGAAACAACCATCAGTATCTCTATCGACAACCAAGGTAGAGTATATTGCAGAAGCAACATGTTGTACAAAGGTTCCTTGGATGACACAAACTTTGACAGATATACAAGTTGAGTATGATGAGTCCATTCCAATATATTGTGATAATACAAGTGCCATCAGTATCTCAAAAAACCCGGTGATTCATTCCAAGATGAAGCACATTACAATCAAGTATCACTTTCTACAGGAACAAGTTGCAAAAAAGAACATCAGAGTTGAGTATGTGGGCACAAAAGAACAAGTGGCATACATCTTTACAAAACCACTTCCATGGGAAGCCTTTGAATATGTTCACCAAATACTTGGAGTTATTTTTACTCCAAATTGAATGCTTTTTTAATTCTTATCTTATATGTCTTATATGTACACGAGGAAGCACCATAAGAGGACAGTTCAGTTAGGGGGAACAACCCCGGATGGAAATATACCTTTTCCATTGATGAAAAAGGGCGAGAGATTTATCAGATGCGGAGGATAGAGGCATGGTTCCAGGGGGATCATGAGTGATATGATTTCATTATTGCATCAGAGTGTTGCTATCAATGCCAAAGGGGGAGATTGTTGATTAAGGTTGGTTGTCATTGATGTCAACCCTTGAAGAAAGTCCCATAGCACACAGGTTTCGGTAATGGACCCAAGATTGTTTGATGTAAATATGACTCATTATTGTTTTGTCATGGTTGATAGGAAGCAAATATGGATGAACTCCAATGTGGTCCCCTTATGGGAAGACACTTTGTGGAGTAAGAGAACCCATGCTTATGTGTGGAATAATGAGATGAAGGAAAATGAATTTGTCACGGAAACTATCCTAGATGGATATTTCTTGTCATTCCATTTTTGGTGGTATGTAGAATGTCACATAACTCCTCACGGTTAGAGAGTTATGACCATGTGAAGTTGGAGAACCCAGGTTTGGGTAATAGACCCAAGTTTTGCTTGATGGATAACAGTATGCTTTTTGATATATTTGAAGGTAATACTATTCTATATGGATATTACATGTCATTCCATTTCTGGTGGTATGTGGAATGTCACATAACTCCTCATGGTTTGAGATTTATGGCCTTATGAAGTTGGAGGACCCTCATATGTCATCTAGAAGCCTAAAAAAGTCAAAGTAGTCAAAGTGGTTTAAGAGATTTTAAAAGGTAAATAATAAAGTAAAGTGATGAGTGTATTATAATTCAAAGTGAATACAAAATAAATTATTTCAATAATAAATTTAATGGAGAAATTAGAAGTGGGTTAACCCTAAAATAAGGAAAGTGGGCCAAGTGACCTAGAAGATGTTTTTAAAGAAGCTACTTGGAGAGTAGAAATAAGAGGCAAGGCTCTCTCATTTTAATTACACTTGAAAATATTGAATATCTATAGGTGTCTAAGGTAACCAAGGATATCTAAGCTGAATTTCTGAGGGAAGGTCAAAATGAAAGGAAGGATAAATTATTTTGATGGTGCTTTCTAAGGTATGTTATTTATAGGTCATCTCACCATTTTTTTCTATAACTTTTTTTCTATAATGATTCAGACCATGAAATTTCTATGTCATTGCGAAAACATACCCAAGTATCAGTGGTAAAAAATTCAACTTGTTGGTCTTTGTATTTTGGGAGTTACACTCCGTGGAAAATAGAGTTTGTGGCTAGTCCCAAAATTAGTCAAAAACAGGTGTTTCGGGAAAAAACATGATAACTTTTTCATAAGAAATCCAAATTCAGTGAGACCAAATGTGTTAGTTAGGGTACAGTCTGTAGTATGTTGTGTAATAGTTTCATATCAATTCAATGAATATTTTATGTGGGGAATGCTCTACAAGGTCGCTCTTTAGAATAAGCCAAAATTCAACAAGGTATGTCATTTTTGCTATAGCTCCTTTTCTGAGAGGTTCCAACTTCCAAGTAGTGACACCTGGAGGAATTGCATGAAAAAAACAGAAGAACATTGTGTATCAGTTTTAGATATTTATACATTACATGTTTAATGTTATGATTACTTCAAGTTAGGGTTGTTGACTAATCCAAAACTAGGCATGTGAGACTAAAGAAAAGTTTGAAGAAAATGCTAGTCTGTTGTTGTTAAATTTAAGGAAGGTTTGTAGGAATGCGATCATATACACCAGGTTTATTACAGAGCTATAAATCAGATTTGGATGATTAAATTGATGAGGGCTTTTGGTTGAGGTACATGTTGAGTACATGGTTGAGACAAGTAGTTATTGAGTTGGCACATACATGAGGTGTATAGTTGATGATGTTGGTACATATTGATGAGTCATAGTTGATTATTAGTTGACACATGATTGGTACATGGTTGGATGCACTTTTTTATGGTATAAGTTGATTACAAGTTGTTTGGTACAGGTTGATACATGGTTGATGCATTTGTTTATGGTATAGGCTGATTACAGGTTGAGGTACAGGTTGATGCATAGTTGATACATGGTTAAGATTTATTGGTACAGGTCTAAAACAATATATCTCATAGCGATAGTGTGACAGTGGTTCCATCATTCTACTTCTACTTTAGGGTGGCAGGACAGGGCAAGGACATGTGGTTGTAGCCACCTTTCGGTTTTAGCCGAAGAGCATAGGGGGTTGTAGCCTCCTTCTAGTTGTAGCCAGAGAATTGGGGAGTTGGAGATTCCCTCGGGTTGTAGCCTGAGAAACTAGGGAGTTGAAGTCTCCTTCCAGTTGCAGCTAGAAAACAAAGGAAGTTGGTGCTTCCAATGAATGTAATTGTTCAAGACATATAAGAAAAAACATTTTGTGGTTTTCTCCCGATTTGGGTTTCCACATAAAACATTGGTGTACTGTGTATGTGCGTGATTGTTTATTTCTTATTGCTCATTATTGAATATTAATTCTACATTGATATAACATTTGAAGAAAAAGGATTATAACTATGTTATTACTGATTCACCCTGCCTCTTAGTAATCCAACACCAACCTGAAGGAAGCTCCAACTCCTTGTGTTCTCTGGATCCAACTAAAAGGAGGCTATGTGTAATGTACCTCAAATTTTCCATAAAAAGCAATTTCTATGACATAATTCAATTTTGTTTAAGCTTAGAATTTAAGAGCAGGTAGGATTCCTTTCTATCCATAAGGATATTATTACACCAGACTAATCTATTTGAACATAAAATCTTATGTGGGTACAGTCCTTCCATGACTCTATTACTTCCCTAAATTCTCCAACTACACCAACATACTCAAATGTATAAAGGCGATGTCTAAACTTAGGTCAAAGGAACCCTTAATGTTCAGAGGGATAAAGCTTAGAAGGGATAACACCTTTTAAGTACTTAAAGGGAGGCAGGGATCGAAGATCGTCTCGCAGAGTCAAGATTCAATGGTAGAACGCCAAATCATTTTGGCCAGATATCCTTAGAAGAACGGACGGTGAAATTTCCTCGGGAAAGGTACCGAAATCCCGTGGACCATTGGATGTCATAGATCTGTGCGAAAGTTAATACTGATCATCTTGTAGCATTCAAAAGCTTAAGAGGAGTAGCAACCATTGGATGAGAAGCAACAAGAGGCATTGATCTTGTTGGCAAATTCAGTGGATAGAATGCAGTGATGGTTGTTGTCATTAATGGAAACAGTAGAGACAGTAGGATAAGACGGATAAAACCCTGTAGGGATTTAGAAGTAAAAGCTCAGGAGGAACAGCCTTGAAGAAAACGCGCACAACAAGAACTTAAAGAGGAAAAAGGAAGAAGAGTCAGTGACCGTTGGATCCCATCTAAATTTCCCGAAAGAACCAGGACCGTCAGATCT
>ML793943.1:490458-508927 GCA_009831015.1 Picea engelmannii
AAAATTGTTTAAGCTTATAAACAACTGATTCACCCCCCCCCCCTCTCAGTTGTATTAGTATTTCCAACAGATCTTGTGCTTGAAATTTTGTCATTTCAGAGTTTGGCATTTGGGGAAGCAAGGGGTTTTGGAGTCGATGTATCGCGAACTTCCGGTTCGTGAAATCCCAAAAGAATTGGGATTGTTGACTTCAAGCAAAAGGCCAAAAACCATTAAGCCTCTTTTCGGCATTTCGGGTGCCGGGAGGTTGAAGGGACCCGAAAATATTGTAGATGGAAATCACGAAATCCCGAATCGCAAAACCCCGAAATGTGAAATGGAAAAAACCTGTTAATCCCCTTTTTGGCATTTCAGGTCCCAGGAGTTCGAAGGGCCGAGAAATGTTGTAGCCAGAGTCACGAAATCCTGAATCGTGAAACCCCGAAACCCTGAACCCTGGCACCCCGAAGTACTATATGTAAAGGCTTCTTTCAATTCAATTTTTCAAGGATAGATCTGCTAGAACTTTAATTATAGAAGTAAACATATGCCTATAAATAGATCGGTACCTTTCAAGCTCCTCTATGCATAGAAAATCCTACCTAGAATTTTGATTTCAGAGCTAAAAATGCTCATGTAGGTGGATCTTATTTTTTTCAAGCTCATATGTAGATAGTTTTATCTAGCATTTTGTTCCAAAAGGAACCATTCCAAAAATTTAGTCTTTGAACATAAACTTCTTACAACGATCTGATGTCATCCATGGAAATTATTTCAACTGAGCAAAATTAGCCGCATAAAATCAGGCACGCGAATCATTCAAACAAGGACTGAGCATACTTTAAAAGAAGGTGAAATACCAAGTTGCCATTTCGATATTTGGGATTTGCTTATTACATATGCATGAGGTTCCTTTGATTTACTAAATCTTGAAATCCTGAACCCTGAAATGTTGGGCCCACAGCCTTTTCTCATTTCGCAACTCGACACTTCTTATCTCATTTTGCTTGTGCGTAAGAAGTTTGTAAACCCTGAAATCCCGAACTCCAAAACCTCAAAATGATGGGCCCACAATCCTTTCGCATTTCGCGATTTGACACTTCCTGTTTCATTTTGTTTATGCATCAGGTGTTCAAGAACCCCGAAATACCAAAATGTTGGGCCCACAGTCCTTTCACATTTTGCGATTCAACACTTCTTGTTTGCATTTTGTTTAAGCATCAGGTGTTCGAAATCCCCGAAATCCCAAACCCCAAAATCCCGGTCATTAATATA
The DNA here is from genome assembly GCA_009831015.1 of Picea engelmannii. Classification (NCBI taxonomy): domain Eukaryota; kingdom Viridiplantae; phylum Streptophyta; class Pinopsida; order Pinales; family Pinaceae; genus Picea; species Picea engelmannii. The sequence continues at coordinate 491,713 of ML793943.1, forward strand.
ACTGGGCGCATGAAATATTTTTTTCTTTTTTTCTTAGTTCGGTGTTTGTAATCACCGAAAACCCAATTGACCTCTATTTTTCACAGCATTTTTTCCCTCTATCGTTTATGCCCTAAATCAATATTAATTTGTCGGTAAGGTCTCGAATAAAATTCTTCGGACCCTTAAACTTACAGAGCATTCAATTTCCCAATTTAAAAGGGTCATTCAGATTTCACTATGCCCTAAAATCTCAAATACTAGGGTTGTTGCCTTGAGGACAGGCCCTGTTTTCAACGCTAGATATTGGATTGACATACGCTAGATCTATAATACTAAATCATTTTATCATGTTTCGACATTCCTTATAATTATTACCCAAATGGTTCAATTATGCCATAGCAATTATTTAGATTGGAGATAAAGGTCCAAGTACAGTTCTGATTCTATCTTTTGCTTCCAAAATAATATATGCATCTAAATACATGAGTCTATAAGTATAAACCTACTCAATCCAGATCTGTCTATTATTGCAATTACAAATTAATAACTTTTGCCTATAGACGACTTTATACTATCAATTCACTTGCACACGAATAACTCTGTCTTGGGTTTTTATTTAGGAGGGGCGATCCCCGGATTTAATTGCTTGATTATAAAAATTCATACAATGAATATATATTGTCTATGGAAGTCATATCAACTTAGTATAGTTAGATACATTACAACAAATAGAAATAATCATTCACACAGTTACATTACAACAAATAGATATGATCATTCACACAGAGAAGGAAAAGTTTACATATCTAGAACAGTTTCACGGAAAGACAAAGGGAACAACCACGTTCCTCCCAACTGTAGAATAGGGCAGCCAAAGTCACTTACCTGATTCACCCCCTAGCCTGACCATGAATCCATCAGGGCGAACTTGGAAACTCCTCCTCAGCACTGTCCTCCAATTCCAACAGTTATCCTCTTGCCTCACACTTACCCAGCAGTGCTCATAACAGCAAGGAAAATCCATTTCAACGGGATCCTCCTACCTCACATTCAATCCGTAGTGTTCGTAACAGCAAGGAGAGCTCAAAATCTTTCCCCAACATACTTGGCAGCGTCCTGCCTCCTCACATATGCTATATATCAATTTTTCCTAGGTCTTTTTCCCTCCCTTGGGGGATTTTCACAGCTCTCTTAATCCCTAATTTTTAGGGGCTACTAGTGGCCAAGTCTCTGATTTGTCACTTCTCATAACTAGACTAGAGGTAGTTCCAACATGTTCCCCACTCATGGAGTCATGGTCAGCTGATTTTAACATGGTTGTTCCATTTGTCCTCCTGCAATTAATATAATTATTCTGTTGTGATACAAGTGTCATAGTCAAATAGTTAGTTGATTCCAAATAGATCTCTTCCCAACAGTCACAATAATTAAATACAATTATTAAATTCGAAATTCGAAATTGCCATAAATGGAAAAAAAATTCCAAATTCGAATTTGCCAAAAATGGAAATAAATTTCTAGCACATAAAAATATTTTACTTTTTGGGGGATGTCACACTAAGACCTCCAATTCCCCTTGTTCTTCGACACCAACTGGAAAGAAGCTACAACCCCCTTTCCTTACCCCATCCTATGTCCCTGAAATATAAGTGTAGAATCAACATGTCACTACCATTGATATTGTCACTGTTATTGTCACTGATACATCAACCTGTCACTATCATTGATACATCAAACTTTCACTATCAATCTACCACTTATATTCCATCATCAATCTATCAATGATCAACCTATCATTCTTAATGTTTCATTGGTATACCATCATCAATATGTCACATATCAACCTATCATTATCAATATGTCATTGATATACCATCATCAACCTGTCACTGTCACTTATACTCAACATCAACGAAACCAGATCCACTCACATATATCACATGCCAAGACAATCTCTCACCCACATGCCCAACATCACCAAAATTTTCCTTAGCTATGTTCGAAATATGTACCAAGCATGTACCAAGATCACCAAGAAGTTCCTCAACATGTATCATACCATCATCAAGCTATGTGTCTCAACCATGTACCAAAACATCAATGGTATGCATCAACCATGTACCAAAACCTATACCATATCATGCATCAAGATATGCCTCATACATATACCAAACTATATCTCAAACTGTGTGTCCAATATCCAAGATGCTTCTCAAACCAAAAGATATGCCATAAACCATGTACCATGAGATGTGCATCAACCATATACCATAACACTCATGATATGTCTCAATCATTACATACATCATGTACCATAAGATATGCCAAGATGTGTCTCAACATGTACCATCATCACTAAGACATACCTCAAGAATGTACCATAAAATAAATGATCTACATCAACCAAGTACCAAATAATATGCCTCATACATATGCCATAACATATAATATGTGTCCCAAAATCACCAATACATGCCTCAAACATGTACCATAACATCACCAAAACATAGCTCTCAAAACATGCATATAGACATACCTGTAATCCTATAGTAGACTTGATGCATTAGATTATAGAACTGCAAACCTTCATCAACATGAAAAACCTAGTACAAGAATATCTCTCAAATTTCCCTTAGCCTCGCTGGTTAGATTCCAGTTAACTGGAGGGGCCTCACAAGACGAGTTTCATACAACCCACAGGGGTCAGCTAAATTAGGGTTTTCTTAGAAAAAACCTCTACACACTTAAAATCTTGAAACTTTCTCCTCCGCACTCCTTAGCTTCCTCAGATTCATCGTATTAGATAAGCCAATAGATTAATTTTGCATTAGAATATATTCAATAAACTTGTTTGTATCAATATCCTAATGATAGGCTCCTTGAGGTGTATTTATACCTTTTCAAGGTGACTTATTTCCTTAACTTTAGGCTCGACTTGTACTCTCTTGTTATAACCACTTTACACTTTATTTAATGACTTATAACTTCTTGTTGTAATGATTTAGGGGCTTATTAACCACTCTTTGGGGATTTCAAATTCATAAGGGCATATCTCCTTAATAGTGAGGAACCACGTGGTGTACCACCCATCGTTGGAAACAAAACGCTAAGGACTATCCATCTATGATTTTTTTACATGCAATTGCATTTTCATTCATCCTCGTTTTTCTCAAACAACTTATGGCTTCATGACCACAAATCTGGGGCTTCTCAACCACTTAGCTATCTTTCAAGGCCTTCTTGTAGACTTTTTCAAAACATCTTCTTGTGAGGACCATGCTTAAAGTTACACCATAAGGGGAACACTTTGGAGACTTCTTCAATTATATCCATTACTTCTAGATTCTTCCAAACTTTCTTCTTGACTTCTTCTAGGGATGACTAGTGTTGACATCAATGACAACCAACTAGACAACAATAGCCCCCTTTGGCATTGATGGAATCCCTCATACTCTCCATGTGACCATTTCTCCTCATCTCTCTCTTCTGATGTTTCTCTCTCCTTTTGACATCAATGGGAAAGGGTATCTCCCCTTGGGGATACTCCCCATATTTTCATGCTTCTGATATGAGTGAGTCCCCTTGACAATGTACCTTCTCTGAACATTCTCTCCTTGTCTTCATGCACTCCCCCTATCTTCATGCTTCTGATATTTCTCTTCCCATTTGACATTAAGGGTAACTGCCATTGAAGATTTCTCTCCCCCTGTCTTGTTTTGAAAGATGTTGTGTAGATCAATGTGGGGCTTCATGTATGTGCTTTATTTCCTCTCTTCCGATTATTTTTTTCCATCGGTGCTTCTTGTTACTATAATCTGGTGATGTATATGAAAATCATCATCTTAATATTTCTTCATTTCTTGATTTCAAGTCTTCATGGATTATCATCTTCATTGAATTGACATTAATGACATAATCATCCGACAATATTCTCCTGACAATATAACTCTTCTTGATGGTTTTTGTTTTCCTTGGTGTTCTTTCCACTTCTTTCCTTCCCATCAATATGCTTTACTTTTGATTCCATCTTCCTTGGTGCAATTCCTTCTGATCTCATGCATTCTATCATGTATCCTCTCTGATTCATGTCATGTATTGTCTTCTTGACTTACCACATATCTCATGAATTCATTTCTATCCATATGTCATGAAATTTTCCATGACTCTACTACACAACTGCACACAATGTTGACCCATCTGCTACCACTTATACTCCTCCTCTTCATCATTAAAATTCTCGAGAGTCTTCAAGCCAGATGGCTTAGAAGGATACTTCAAGCTACTCTGATGTGGAGTCATCTTCCTCTTCGTCTACGAATTCAACATCTTCCTAAATTCTGACATCTTCCTCTTCATCATCTTCCTGAATTATGGAATCTTCCCCTTCACCTCTTCCTAAATTCTAACATCTTCCTATTTTCTTGTAGATTCATCATGATCTTGTGCTACTTCAAATCCTATGAGTACGATCTATGGGACATATTCTTCATTCACCTTCTCTTCTTATATTTATTTTCTTCTCTGAACCTTCTTGTAAATGACATCAGTGTTTTCCTTCATGGAAGGCTCTATCGTGCTTCTACAGTTCCGATCTATGTGTCTATAGTCATGGAATTTGTAGCATTCAATATTGTGGGGGGTACATAGGCATCTCTTGCTTGAGAATTTCTTCCATATTCTTTGCAATGCACATCTTTATGTCCAAAATTATTACATGTAAAAAAATACCCAAAAAGAAACTTTGATACTTGGAAGCAAATGATCCTCTTTGTGATGTAGTCCTTCTAAATTCATGTCTTAGCTGATCACAATCATCTCTTTTGTTGTTTCATTCTTGATGATTAAATATTTTTTTATACTTGAAGGTATAAGGTCTTCTTGGAAATACACTTCTTATGTATTCATTCCTCTAATGATATTGTGTTCCTCTGATTGGTTGATATTCTCCAACTACCTAAATACTCTTTTTTGAAGGCTTAGGACTTATGATGGCTTTTGCATAACTCTTTTTTTCTGTCATGGAGCTTGAACCATTCTCAAAATGATTTTGTGTGTATCCTAGTCCGGAATTCTTATAGTATGGAATTTGAGTGTAGATGATTTCATCCAATATTTGGTTATTGTTATGATGCATTTTATTCTTTTGAAGTTCTTTTCTTAGTGAGACTATTTCTACTTCCAAGTTCTGATTCATTATCTGCATTTCTTCCAACTACTTTTTGAGTGTTTCTTCAATCCTTATGGCTTCTTCCAGTTGAGATTTTAGATTCATGACAACCTTCCTGACTTCTCCAGTACCTTCCTCTAGCTCAATCAATTCTTCCTTGAGGGACTTGTTTTCCCTTATTTCCTTATTTATCTCACTTAAAGCACTTGCTAATTCAGCCTCAAAATCCACTATTGCCTACTTCAAAATATTCTTCTTCTAAATTTGTCTGACATAATGAGCATATTTATTTTTGTTCAAATTCAACATCTTTTTTATTATTATTAGCATCATCTCTCTCTAGGATAAGATGAGATTCCTTAAAGTAGAGATTATGTAGCTTATCCTAAAGTTCTTTGGATGATGAGTAATTTCCCACTTTGTCTTTTATTGGATCAGGTAATCCTTCCAAGATGAAATACATTTCTCTTTTATTGTTTCTCTTCAATTCCTTCTTGGATGTAGTCTTTCATTTCTTTGAAGTGGTGTATCCTGTAACAACCGATTGTCAAATGTCAAATCCTTGTGCCTATAAAAATGGTTTCATTATTGTGCTCCATATTTCATAGTGTGGACCATTCTTACCATTAAAAATTGTTACTCCATTCTTAGTTCTATCCATGATCTACCTTCCATTGGGTAAACTTATTACCTACTCTGATACCAATTGTTGGAAAACTAAGGGGGGTGGGGAGGGTGTGAATCAATATTGAACAATTTTTACCATTTCTTAATCAGAACATGCGAATATTAACTTAAACAACAATATATCATAAGAAATATCAATAAATAGTGCATAAAAAATTAATAACCACAAATACACGATACACCATAATTTACGTGGATCCACAAATGGTAGAAAACCACATAATGTTTTCCTATATATCAAATATTACATTCATAGGAAGCACCAAATTCCAAATTCTCCAACACCAACTGGAATGAGGCTCCAACCTGCTATTTAAAGGCTCCAACATGAAGGAATCTACAACTCTCTAAATTCTCCAGCTACAACTAGAAGGAGGCTCCACCCCCCTAGTTTATAGGCTCCAACCTAAAGGAAACTCCAACTCCCTATGTTCTTTGGCTCTAACAAGAAGGAGGATATGACTCCCTAATTTATAGGATCTAAATTAAAGGAAGATCCAACTCCATGTTTTCTTTGACACCAACCAGAAGGAGGTACCAGAAGGAGGCTATGACCCCCTTCCCTTGCCCCATCCTATCGCCCTGAAATATAATTGTAGACTCAACTTGTCACTACTACTAATATTATCATTACTACTATCACTGATACATCAACCTTTCACAATCAATCTTCCACTGATATACCATCATCAATATGTCACTCATTGTTAGGGTCCTAACCCGCACATAGGTAGAACAATATATTCGGATGTAATAAAGGTCAATATTAATAATGTTGATACTGAGAGGGGGGTGAATCAGTATCAAGTACAATTTAAAACATTTTTCAACTTATACTTAAACCATTCAACTATATCCAATGATCAATGAAAAATAGTATAAGAGTTACACCAATACACCATACACAATATATGAGAAATAATTAATAGTTATTGTTCAAGGGAAGTAATGACTTCCAGAGGTAGCTACAACTTCCAAATGTAAAGGGAAGGATAAATATCCAAGAGGAAGATACAATCCTCCAATATCAAGAGAGATTTGAACTCTCCATCCTTTCCCCTTCCTTCCACCCAAGAATATATAAGAGATAATAAAACTTTACATTAAATCATCACCCTCAACCAATCATTACATAGAACCTGATAATGCTTCCTGAGACTTCTTCAATTTCTGCAATTCTTCAATTCTTGGAGTACTCTGATCCTATAGATAATATTACTCAATGTATTCTCTGAAACTCCTCCAATTTTCACTCCTTGAATCCTTCCCAAAAAGAGGTTATAGAAAGAATGGTAGACTTTATTCATTTATGCTCTATTCAGAAGAGCCAACTTGTACAACATGCCTCGCGCTCAATATTTAACATCCGATTCTAAAACTTGCACACATGAAACTAAATTCCTTACTATTTCCAATGGAATTTGTCCCACTTCATTTGGATTCTTTATGAAGAAGTTATGATTGTTTTACCCAGAACACCTGTTTATTGACTAGCTTTAGGACTGGTCACAAACCCTATCTTCCATAGAGTGTATCTTCATAATTATAGCGAATCAAGAGATGAAATTTTTACCAGAGGTACCTTGATATGTCTTCTAAATACCATAGCAATTTCACCATCAGAATATTTCTAGAAAAAAAAATTATAGCAAAAATGGTAAGATGACCTGAAAATAACATACCTTAGAACACATCACCAAAAGATTTCATCCTCCCTTGAAATCCAGCCTTCTTTTCTTCTTATTTCCTCTTAAATTTGACTTGTATCAAATGAATGTATAATGATGTTTATTTATACCATTTATGTCACTTCCTTTTAACATTAGGGCTGACTTGACACTTTCTTATTTTGTAATTATTTTCTTTAATTATCTTCAGGGCCTACATGTACTTCATTCTTCAATTCACTTTGTCATCTTCAAAAATTCATCTCTCCTCAACCATGAAGATCCACATGACGTGCCACATACCACCGGAAACAAAATTTTGTATACTATTCATTTATGGATGTTGTATATGCATGTGAATTGTCCTTCATGTCCAAATACCTTTATCAATCTTGTGGTCCAAAACCCATGACTAGGGTTGACATCAATGACAACAACCAATCTTCCAACAAATAAGGCCTTTCAATAAAATAGAATAAGGCGGATGTAAGAAGACCTAATATAAGCTTCCGCTTCTAGAAGGATCTTCCTCTAGATGCTTCTTTTTAGTATAAATAAGAGTCGAGGGTATGAGAACCCTAGATTGGATATTATTGTAATAGAGCTCTGCTCAACTGGAGGTTGCCCCCTCGAAGAGGCCCGTGAACATTGCTTTCAGATTCAAAGTTCTATTTTTGTTGTTATTCTTATATCATTTCAGTGTTATTGTGGTGAATATTCCGGTTATATTGTTGTTATTCTGCCATTACTAGAATTTTATTTTTGTTCTGCATACATTTTATATTTGGTGTATTATAAGTGGTATCAGAGCACTTTCCTCGGCAGAAAGTGTGGGTTAAATTTTTTTTAGGGTACAGAAGTATTCTGACGTATTTAAGCCACAAAGATATATCGTTATGCGCATAAACCCATGGTTGAGGGATTCATACATGCAAGAAATACAAGTGGTACTTAAGCACACATCTGTTGTCCACCCTTGTAACCCCTGTTGGTGCCCCTTCGAGTGGTAGCACATCAGAAAACACCTATGTACGAATCAACCTAGATTTCCTAAATCCCTCTTTAGATAAACCAATCAGCCGCCTCACTGTTATAGTGTCACCGAGAACATCACTCAGGAATATACTCTCTAGTACCTGGGTAGTCAGGTAGAACAATTAAGGGTACGGTCTATCCTCCTTAGTTAGTACCCTGAGATATTGGGCCGAGTACTACTGTTGGACCCCACACGTATATCAGAGAGCTATAGCACAGGGAAAACCCTTGTCTGTAGAACCCTTGAATACCTAACCCTTGGGGACATAAACATAAACAAATTAAAACAGACAAGATCTATTGCCACATAAATGTGTTCGGGTTGCCAAGTAAATACACATTTCATTCTAGTTAAGCATTTGGGCATTTCCTCTCTGCAGTATTCTTATGGCCATCTTCTAGGAGATTTCAGAACAAGATGGCGAAACCCCCTCTATGTATGAATCACCTGAATCCACTAACATAACCCCTCCCTCAGACCTACCCGAAGTAGAACCAGTCATTTCCCTCAATGCTCTCACTGGCTTCTCCACTCCCCAAACCCTGAAGCTAATTGGTTACATCAAGCATCAGAAGGTCATCATTCTGGTTGATAGTGGCAACACCCATAATTTAATTCATCGCTGCATTTCCCAATAAACTCATTGCTACATCCATGCCATCAATAATTTCCAAATCATGATTGTCAATGGTGGTTCCATGAAATGTGGAGGGTGTTGTGATAATGTGCGTCTCCAAATTGGTGACTACCACCTGAAATCCCATATGTCTTCTATCGACATGGGAGGTTGTGACATTGTGCTGGGTACAGACTAGCTAAGGACTTTGGGTCCCATTCTCATGGATTTTAAAGACTTAACCATGCAATTCGACCAGGAGGGCCACAAATATAAGTTCCAAGGCATTACCGCGAGTTCACCTGAGATCATTAGTTCCCATCACATGGAAAAGCTGCTCAAAAAGGGTCATTCTTGTGTTATCGCCCAACTCCATGCCATACAAGCAACAAAGACACCCTCGGTACCGCAAGACCTCCAAGACATCCTTTCTAAACATAATTTAGTATTTTTCACTCCCCAAGGCCCCCTCCTTCCCATGGTGTTCATGATCATTCCATTCCCCTTGTACCAGGAAGCCTTCCTCCCAACTTCCATCTATATCGTCACCCCTTTTCCCAAAAAAATGAAATTGAGAAAATGGTCTAGGAACTCCTTAATACATGTGTTATCCACCCTAGTAGGAGCCCCTATTTGTCTCTTGTGGTCATGGTCCTGAAGAAAGAAGGTTCTTGGTGAATGTGTCTTGACTTCCGTTCCCTCAACAAAATTACCATCAAAGACAAATTCCCCACTCCTGTCATTGATGACCTACTGGATGAATTGAGTGGTGCCCAATTATTCACTAAACTGGATCTTCATTCAGGCTACCACCAGATATGTATCAAAGAGGCAGATATTCCCAAGACTTCCTTTAGAACTCATGAGGGCCACTATGAGTTTTTGGTCATGCCCTTTGGCTTGTGTAATGTCCCCTCCACCTTCCAAAGCCTCATGAATCATGTCTTTCATCCTTTTCTCCGCCATTTTTTCCTATTTTTCTTTGGTTATATCCTCATCTATTGAAAAACCTAGATATACCATCTTGCTCATGTGGATCGAGTTCTCCATCTACTGTCTCAGCACCAAATTTTCTTGAAACAGTCTAAATGTGCTTTTGGCACCTCAGAAGTAGAATACTTGGGTCATCTGGTTGGAAAATATGGCGTTAGGGTGGATCCTAAAAATATTGAAGCTATGCAAGACTGTCCTCACCCAAAGACTCTTAAGAGTTTGCATGGATTTCTAGGCTTAACGGGGTATTATCGCAAGTTTGTTAAGAATTATGGGAAGATTGCAACACCTCTCACTGCTCTCCTAAAAAAGAACTCTTTCACTTGGATTCTAGTCTCTACTCAAGCTTTTCAAACCTTGAAGATGTCCATGTGCACCACTCCAGTCCTTTCCCTTCCCGATTTCACAAAGACCTTTGTGTTGGAATGTGATTCCTTAGGGAAAGGAATTGGTGTTGTCCTTATGCAAGAGGGTCAACCTTTGGCCTTTACCAACAAGAAACTATCTAAAATAAATCTGGGCAAATCCATCTATGAAAAGAAAATGTTGTCTATTATGCATGTCATGGATCTGTGGTGTCCTTATCTATTGGGGCAATGGTTCCAAATTAAGACAGACCATCAAAGCCTCAAGTATTTTCTAGAACAACGCATTTCCTCCCCAAAACAACAAAAATGGGTGACTAATCTCTTTGGATATGATTACGAGATCATTTATAAGAAAGGGAAAGATAATGTGGTTGTGGATGCACTTTCTCGAAAATATGAAGATGAAGGATCCCTTTTTTCTCTTTCATTCATTGTACCAAATTGGCTCCAAGCCGTTCGCCAGGAATGGCTACAAGATCCCAAAAGTTCGCAGTTGATCCAACAATTGCAGTCCAATGCTCCAGCTTCCCCAAGGTACTCTTGTCTCCATGAGAAACTTCAATACAAAGGTTGTTTGTATTTAAGTAAACAATCAAATATTAAATCCATAGTACTTTCTGAGCTTCATGCTACAGCTACAGTAGGGCACTCCAGGTTCACCAAAACCTATGACAGGGTCAAACGTTCCTTTTTCTGGGATGGTATGAAACAAGACATTCATAATTTTGTAGTTGAATGTGACGTGTGTCAACACAACAAGGGATAAATAGTCAAATTGTCGGGCACACTACAACCGCTCCCGATTCCACCTGCTATTTGGAAGGATATCTCTATGGATTTTATTACCGGCTTACCCAAATCGGGAAATAAATCTATCATCATGGTGGTTTTTGATCGCCTTTCCAAGTATGCTCATTTCTGTGCCCTTCAAGACCCGTTTACAACATCCACGAGGGATCAAATATTCATGGATCAGGTCTTCAAGCTTCATGGCATGCCACACTCTATTGTTTCTGATCGTGACCCAACTTTCACAAGAAATTTTTGGCCAAAATTGTTCAAGATACAAGGCAAAGAATTCCATCTCAACACAACTTATCATCCCCAGAATGATGGCCAATTGGAATTGGTCAACAAGTGTTTGGAAACATATTTGAGGTGTTTTTCCTTGGAAAAGAAAAATCAGTGGGCTCAATGGTTACCCCTAGTTGAACGGTGGTACAACACTTCATACCATACAACTACACGCATGACTCCTTTTGAAGCGGTATATGGACAGAAGCCACCTTCAATTATCTCATACTTACAGGGTACCTCAAAGGTCCAGGAGATTGACCTAACACTTACAACTCGAGAGGCTATTCTTCGTACCCTCAAAGAGAATTTGGTCATGGAACAGAATCACATGAAGAAACAAGCAGATCAAGGTCACTCTGAACATCAATTTGTAGAAGGGGATTAGGTGTTTCTTCGACTACAACCTTACAAACAAACTTCTCTTAAGTCCGAGCATTGTCAGAAGCTAGCACCCAAATTTTATGGTCCTTATACCATGCTCAAGCATGTGGGATAAGTCGCCTATCAGTTAGCTTTGCCCAGCCATTTGAAGCTACATCCTATTTTTCATGTTTCATGCTTAAAGAGGGTGATTGGAGCTAAGTGCCAAATTCAAACCAACCTTCCAGAGTTAACTGAAGAAGGATCCATTTGGCTACAAACAGAAGTAGTTTTGGACCAGCGTGAGCATCGCCTACATCAAAGAACCATCAAGGAACTGCTAGTACAATGGAAAGATACAACTCCAACAGATGCCACTTGGGAACCAACTACCATTCTGCAGCAATTTCCTCATCTCAAGCCTTGAGGACAAGGCTATTTTTAAGGGGGCATACATGTTAGGGTCCTAACCCACACATAGGTAGAACAATATATTCAGATGTAATAAAGGTCAATATTAATAAGGCCTTTCAATAAAATAGAATAAGGAAGATGTAAGAATACCTAATAGAAGCTTCCTCTTCTAGAAGGATCTTCCTCTAGATGCTTCTTTTTAGTATAAATAGGAGTCGAGGGTATGAGAACCCTAGATTGGATATTATTGTAATAGAGCTTTGCTCAACTGGAGGTTTCCCCCTTGAAGAGGCCCATGAACATTGCTTTTAGATTCAAAGTGTTATTTCTGTTGTTATTCTTCTATCATTTCAGTGTTATTGTGGTGAATATTCTGGTTATATTGTTGTTATTTTGCCATTACTAGCATTTTATTTATGTTTTGCATACATTTTATATCTGGTATATTACACTCATCAACATGTCATTCTCAATATTTCACTGATATACCATCATCAATCTGTCACTAAATAACCTTTCATTGTCAATATCTCATTGATATACCATCATCAACCTGTCATTGTAACTGATACTCAACATCAACGAAACTAGATCCACTCACCTAGATCATATGCCAAGAAAATCTCTCAACCAGATTCCCAACATCACCAAAACATGTCTTTAGTCATGTGCCAAATATGTAACAAGAATGTACCAAGATCACCAAGAAGTTCCTCAACATATATCATACAATCATCAAGACATGTGTCTCAACCATGTACCAAAACATGAATGATATACATCAACGATGTACCAAAATATGTACCATATCATGCATCAAGATATGCCTCATACATATACCAAACTATATCTCAAACCATGTGCCCAATATCTAAGATGATCCTCACACAAAAATATATTCCTTAAACCATGTACCATGAGATGTGTCTCAGCCATATACCACAACACTCATAATATCTCTTGATCATGCCATACACCATGTACCATATAATATTCCAATATGTGTCTCAACATGTACCATCATCACCAAGACATGCCTCAAACATGTATCATAACATCAATGATGTGACTCAACCAAGTACTAAAGAATGTGCCTCATACATATTCCATAACATCCAATATGTGTCTCAACATGTACCAACATCACCAAGACATGCCTCAAGCATGTACCATAACATCACCAAAACATAACTATTAAAACATGCATATAGACATACCTTTAATCATGTAGCATACTTGGTCCATTAGATTCCATACCTAGAGACCTTCCTCATCCCGAACAACCCAATACAAGAATCTCACTCAAGTTTCCCTCAACCTCGTGTGGATTAAGGTTGGTTGTCATTGATGTCAACCCTTGAAGAAAGACCCATAGCACAGAGGTTTGGGTAATGGACCCAATAGTGTTTGATGTAAATATGACTCATTATTGTTTTGTCATTGTTGATAAGAAGTAAATATGGATGAACTCCAAAGTGTTCCCCTTATGGTGAAAGACCTCACAGGAAGACGCTTTGTGGAGTAAGAGAACCCATGCTTAATTGTGGAATAATGAGATGAAGGAAAGTGAATTTGTCAGGGAAAATATCCTATATGGATAGTTCTTATCATGTCATTTCTGGTGGTATGTAAAACGTCACATAATTCCTCACGGTTAGAGAGTTATGGCCATGAGAAGTTGGAGATCCCAGGTTTGGGTAATGGACCCAAGTTTGCTTGATGGGTAACAGTATGAGTTATGATATATTTTTAGATAATACTATTCTATATGGATAGTACATGTCATGCCATTTATGGTGGTATGTATAATGTCACATAAATTCTCATGGTTTGAGAGTTATGGCCTTACGAAGTTGGAGGACCCTCATATGTCATCTAGAAGCCCCAAAAGGTCAAAGTAATAAAAGTGGTTTAAGAGATTTTAAAAGGTAAATAATAAAGTGAAGAGATGAGTGTATTATAATTCAAAGTGAATACAAAATAAATTATTTCAATAGTAACTTTAATGGAGAAATTAGAAGTGGACACAACCCTAAAATAAGGAAAGTGGGGCCAAGTGACCTTGAAGATGTTTTTAAGGAAGCTACTTGGAGAGTATAAATAAGAGGCAAGGCTCTCTCATTTGAATCACACTTGAGAATATTAAATATATATAGGTGTCTGAGGTATACAAATGATATCTAAGACAAAATTCTGAGGAAAGTGAAGAAAAGAAGGCCAAAATGCAAGGAAGGATAAATTCTTTTGATGGTGCTTTCTAAGGTATGTTATTTTCAGGTCATCTCACCATTTTCGCTATAAATTTTCTTCTATAATGATTCAGATCCTGAAATTTCTATGCAAGTAAGAAAACATATCCAGGAATCTGTGGTTAAAAATTTGTCTTGTTGGTCATTGTATAATGGGAGCTACACTATGTGAAAAATAGGGTTTGTGGCTAGTCCTGAAACTAGTCAAAATCAGGTGTTTCAGGTAAAAACATTATAACTTCTTCATAACCGATCTAAATTCATTGAAACCAAATGTGTTGGTTAGGGTATTGTCTTTAGTATTTTGTGTAGAAGGTTTAGAACATTTTAGAAAATATTTTTTGCGGGGCACGCTCTACAAGGTCACTCTCTAGAATAAGACAAAATTCAACAAGGTATGCCATTTTTGCTATAAATCCTTTTTTGAGAGGTTCCAAGTAGTTCCAATTGGATGAATTGCATAAACCACACTGAAGAACATTGTGTATCAGTTTTAGATTCTTTATAGATTATAGGTTCAATGTTATGATTACTTCAAGTTAGCGTTGTTGACTAATCCAAAACTAGGCATGTGAGACTAAAAAAAAGTTTGATGAAAATGCTAGTCTCTTGTTTTTAAAGTTAAGGAAGGTTTGTAGGAATGTGATCATATACACAAAGTCTATTACAGAGCTACAAGTCAGATTTGGATGATGAAATTGATGAAGGCTTTTGGTTGAGGTACATGTTGAGTACATGGTTGAGACAACTAGTTGATGAGTTGGCACACATATATGAGGTGTATAGTTGATGATGTTGGTACATATTGATGAGTCATATTTGATGAGTAGTTGACACATTATTGGTACATACTTGGTACATGGTTGGATGCACTTGTTTATGGTACAGGTTGATTACAGGTTGGTGCATGGTTGTTGTACTTGTTTATGGTACATGTTGATTACAGGTTGGTGCATGGTTGATGCACTTGTTTATGGTACATGTTGATTACAGGTTGGTGCATGGTTGATGCACTTGTTTGTGGCACAGGTTGATTGCAAGTTGATGCATGGTTGATGCATGGTTCAGATTTATTGGTACAGGTTTACAACGTTATATCTCACAGTGATAATGTGAAAGTGGTGTCATCATTCTACTTGTACTTCAAGGTGGTAGGACGGGGCACGGACAGGTGGTTGTAGCCACCTTCCGATTGTAGCAGAAGAACATTGGGGGTTGTAGCCTCCTTCTGGTTTAGCCAGAGATTTGGGGAGTTGGAGCTTCCCTTAGGTTATAGCTTGAGACACTAGGGGGTTGGAGCCTCCTTCCAGTTGCAGCTGGACAACAAAGGAAGTTGGTGCTTCCAATGAATGTAATTCTTCAAGACATATAAGAAAAAACATTCTGTGGTTTTCTCCCTATTTGGGTTTCCACGTAAAACACTGGTGTATTGTGTATGTCTATGATTGTTTATTTATTACTGCTCATTATTAGATAATAATTCTGCATTGATATAACATTTGAAGAAAAAGGATTATAATTACGTTATTACTGATTCACCCCCCCTCTCAGTAATCCAACAATTGGTTTCAGAGCAGGTTCCTTCAGAAATCAGTTTAACCACTGAAAGGTATATCATGGAGAGTACCAACTCATATAAAAATGGAATACCACAGTTTGATGGACAAAAGTATGCTTTTTGGAGCATAAGGATGAAGGCATATATACAGGCATAGGGATTTCAAGTTTGGCAATCAAATGTATATGGATACACAGCACCAGAAGTTCCACCAACAAATGACAAAGAAGTGAAACTCAGTGAGAATAATTCCAAAGCCATAAATGCACTTTTGAATGGTCTCAGTGATACAGTATTCACCAAAGTTTCACATTGTAAATCTGCTAAAGATATTTGGGACAAGATTCAAAATATTTAGGAAGGAGATTCAAAACTCAAAACAATAAAGCTTCAAACTTACAGAGGTTAGTTCGAACAACTAAAAATGAAGGAAGATGAAGATATCGCAGCCTACTTCTTACGAGTCGATGAAACAGTGAATGCAATCATAGGATTGCGAGAAGAAATCGAAGAATCTGTAATTGTTCAAAAGGTACTAATATCTCTTCCTATGAGATTCAACCCTAAGATATCAACACTAGAAGAAATATCGGATCTAAACTCAATAAGCATGGATGAACTGCCTGGAATCTTCATAGCATATGAGATGAGAACTGAACAGGAAAATCCATATGTAAAAGAAGAAACCTTCAAAGCATCCAAAAGATCAAAGCAAAATAGAAAGGAACAAGAAGAATATAGCACCAACAGTGACGTCTCGAAAGATGATGAAGAAGTGGAAAACTTTGTCAAAAGAATGAACAAGGGAACCAACAGTAGGTACAGAGGTAAGATTTCTTTAATTTGTTTTAATTGTGATGGTATTCGTCATTTTGCTAACAAATGTCCTCATAAGAAAAAGAGAAACGATGAAGGTTACTCAAAAGGAAAACAAACCTATAAAGGTAAAAGAACTACAAGGAAAGTTTTCAAGAAAAACTTTTTCACCAAAGAAGACATCTCATCATCAGATGAAGATGAAGTCAGTGACAGTGAAACAGG
>ML793943.1:513611-553402 GCA_009831015.1 Picea engelmannii
AATTGGAGTTCCATCTATCCCTTCCAGACCGAAAAAAGGGCCAGTTGAATAAGGTTGGTTGTCATTGATGTCAACCCTTGATGAAAGACCCATAGCACAAAGGTTTGGGTAATGGAACCAATAGTGTTTGATGTAAATATGACACATTATTGTTTTGTCATGGTTGATAAGAAGTAAATATGGATGAACTCCAAAGTGGTCCCCTTATGGTGAAAGCCCTCACGGGAAGACACTTTGTGGAGTAAGAGAACCCATGCTTAATTGTGTAATAATGAGATGAATGAAAGTGAATTTGTAAAGGAAAATATCCTAGATGGATAGTTCTTGTCATGTCATTTCTGGTGGTATGTGGAACGTCACATAATTCCTCACGATTAGAGAGTTATGGCCATGAGAAGTTGGAGATCCCAGGTTTGGGTAATGGACCCAAGTTTGTTTGATGGGTAATGGTATGAGTTATGATATATTTTCAGATAATACTATTTTATATGGATATTACATGTCATGCCATTTCTGGTGGTATGTAGAATGTCACATAACTCCTCACAGTTTGAGAGTTATGGCCTTACGAAGTTGGAGGACCCTCATATGTCGTCTAGAAGCCCCACAAGGTCAAAGTAATCAAAGTGGTTTAAGAAATTTTAAAAGGTAAATAATAAAGTGAAGTGATGAGTGTATTATAATTGAAAGTGAATACACAATAAATTATTTCAATAATAATTTTAATGGAGAAATTAGAAGTGGACCCAACCCTAAAATAAGGAAAGTGGGGCCAAGTGACCTAGAAGATGTTTTCAAGGAAGCTATTTGGAGAGTATAAATAAGAGGCAAGGCTCTCTCATTTGAATCACACTTGAGCATATTGAATATCTATAGGTTCCTGAGGTATACAAATGATATCTAATCCGAAATTCTAAGGAAAGTGAAGAAAAGAAGGCCGAAATGCAAGGAAGGATAAATTCTTTTGATGGTGCTTTCTAAGGTATGTTGATTTCAGGTCATCTCACCATTTTCGCTATAAATGTTTATATATAATGATTCAGATCCTCAAATTGCTATGAAAGTGAGAAAACCTATCCGAGTATTTTTGGTTAAACATTTATCTTGTGGGTCGTTGTATTTTGGGAGTTACACTCTGTAAAAAATAGGGCTTGTGGCTAGTCCTGAAACTAGTCAAAATTAGGTGTTTCGGGTAAAAACATCATAACTTATTCATAACATATCCAAATTGAGTGAGACAAAATGTGTTGGTTAGGGTACCATATGTGGTATGTTTTGTAATAGTTTCAAATCATTTCATCAAATATTTTGTGCGGGGCATTCTCTACAAGGTCGCTCTCTAGAATAAGATAGAATTCAACAAGGTATGCCATTTTTGCTATAAATCCCTTTATGAGAGGTTCCAAGTAGTGCCACTTGGATGAATTGCATTAAAAATGTTGAAGAACATTGTGTATTAGTTTCAGATATTTATAGATTATAGGTTCAAAGTTATGATTACTTCAAGTTAGGGTTGTTGACTAATCCAAAACTAGCCATGTGAGACTAAAGAAAAGTTTGATGAAAATGCTAGTCTCTTATTTTTAAAATTAACGAAGGTTCGCAGTAATGTGATCATATACACCAGGTCTATTATAGAGCTACAAATCAGATTTGGATGATGAAATTGATTAGGGCTTTTGGTTGAGGTACATGTTGAGTACATGGTTGATACAAGTAGTTGATGAGTTGGCACACATACATGAGGTGTATAGTTGATGATGCTGGTACATATTGATGAGTCATAGTTGATGAGTAGTTGACAAAAGATTGGTACATACTTGGTAAATGGTTGGATGCAGTTGTCTACAGTACAGGTTGATTACAAGTTGGTGCATGGTTGATGCACTTGTTTATGGTACAGGTTGATTACAGGTTGGTGCATGGTTGATGCTCTTGTTTATGGTACATGTTAATTACAAGTTGGTGCATGGTTGATGAACTTGTTTGTGGTACAAGTTGATTACAGGTTGATGCATGGTTGATGAATGGTTTATATTTATTGGTACAGGTTTACAGCGGTATACTCACAGTGATAATGTGACAGTGGTTCCATCATTCTACTTCTACTTCAAGGTGGCAGGATGGGGCAAGGACAGGTGGTTGTAGCCACCTTTCGGTTGTAGTCAGAGAACATTGGGGATTGTAGCCTCCTTCTGGTTGTAGTCATAGATTTGGGGATTTGGATCTTCCCTCATGTTGTAGCTTGAGAAACTAGGGGGTTGGAGCCTCCTTCCAGTTGCAACTGGAAAACAAAGGAAGTTGGTGCTTCCAATGAATGTAATTCTTCAAGACATATAAGAAAAATAATTCCATGGTTTTCTCCCGATTTGGGTTTCCACGTAAAATAATGGTGTACTGTGTATGTGTGTGATTGTTTATTTATTACTGTTGATTATTGGATAAGAATTCTACATTGATATAACATTTGAAGAAAAAGGATTATAATTACATTATTACTGATTCACCCCCCCTCTTAGTAATCCAACACCTCACTTGTCAAAGGCCAGTTAGCTCATGGGGCCTTACGGGACAAGTGCCATACAACCTATAGGGTTGTCTTGCATGACACCTGTATCCTAACCTATGTGGGTTAGCTAAATTAGGGATTTCTTAGAAAAAAACCTTTGCACACCTGCAATCCTAAAAATTTCTCCTCTGCACTCCTTTGTTACCTTAGATTCACCGTCTCATATTCATCAATATATTACTTTCTCACTTAGAGATATTCAATAAACTTATGTATATCGATATCCTAATGAGAGGCTCCTTGAGCTGTATTTATACCTTTTCGAGGTGACTTATTTCCTTAACTTTAGAGATGACCTATAATTTCTTGTTATAACCATTTTACCCTTTAATTAATGACTTGTAACTTCTTTTTGTAGCCGTTCAGGGGATTCTTAACTATTCTTCAGGAATTTCAATTTCATGAGGGCATATCTCCTTAACTATGAGGAACCACGAGGCGTACCACCCACCATAGAAAATGCATGATGAGACCTATCCATCTATGTGTGTGTTACATTTAATTACATTGTCCTTCATTCTCTGTTTCCTCAAACAACTTCAGGCTTCATGACCACAAATCTGGAGCTTCTCAACCACTTAACCACTTAGCCATGTTTCCAAGTCTTCTTCAAAGTGTCTTCCCTTGAGGGACATTCTTAAAGCTACACCATACGAGGACCAGTTTGGAGACTTATTCAATTATACCCATTACTTCTAGAGTCTTCCAAACATGTTGTGGTGCTTCTTCCGGGGATGACCAAGATTGACATCAATGACAACCAACTATCCAACACTTGGTATTTAACATAGCTCGATATCCATCTAGGACTAGGGTGTTGACTTTATTAACCCTCAATTAGTCATAAAGTGTGGACCTTATAGAATTTTCTAGAAAATACAATATGTGGCTAGCCCCATATGTTTCAGTAATGGGGGTTTAGGTGGTATCCAATTGTACCATGGTGACCAATATGGTAGGTCAACTTGTGGGAAGCAAAAATTTCACATACAAACTTTGATTCATATGATTCTTACACTGTTGAAAAGGTATTCATATGTAGAATATAGTTGCTTGCTCCATCATAAATATTCGACCATAAAAAAGTTTATTTTAATTCCTTAAAATGGCTCCAAAATATTTCAAACGATTTTTTGGACCCAAATTTCCAAATTGGGACCTGTTAGAAACACTTTTTGTCATAGGCACAAAAGTACCCAGGTCTGCAGGTTGCACGGGAAATGCCCAAGTGCAGAGCGGGAGAATACCTTTTTGGCTTACAAGTCAAGCAAGCGGGCGAAGTTTTGTTGTCAGCAGCCGAGATCCACCTATAAAGATGATCGACGGTCACCGGGATTTCGGGAGTGCCAAGTTGCCCGGGATTTAGTACAAAAGATAGCTCCCATATTTCAAGGTAAATCTGGGTCGACCGATCAAATTGGGACAGGTGGCAGCCAGTCGACACATTGGGGATCGGTGTTTCGGGAGACAAAGAACCTCCCATTCATTACAACTGAAATTGCCGATCGGCGAAATGCCGAAAGCACCTTTGGAGCCGCGCCCACAGTCCCAGCACCAAGTCACGTCAAGTGAGCCTAAGGATGAAAGAAACCCCCTTTTAAATAACGAATGCTATCTCGGCCATCCATCTTGTGGACACGCGGCGCACATCTATGCCATGTCGATAATCAGGAATTCAAGGGGTAAGTGCTCTTTGTCATTTCACATATCGAAACCTCTAATCCCGAAGCGCAGAAAGCGCCCAAAATCGGGCCCATGGTTTTGGTGCCTGGTCATAAAGGAGCAGGCTTGAAGGAGGGGTGCTAAGGTTTATCATTTGGCTAGACCGATCCCAAAGCGCCGAGGGTGATCTTAGTCATTCATCCTGGAGGAACACGTGGTGTGCGAGTAGGTTCTTCGCCTTTTCGCCCATCGCAATTTCGAAGCATAAGGAACAACTCTCTCATATCCCCGAAGCGTGAAGCATCGAAGACGTCTCGGACCTGGGCCCACAGTATTTTCGAGTTAGTTCAGAACCATCAGATCAGTGAGGGGATGCATGGCTACCGTTAAGCCCTCCTGGCATTTTTCTCATCGCGATTTTGAAGAGAGAAGACCTGCTCCTTCCCATCCACAAACCCCGAAACGTCGAAAGCACTCTGGGAGATAGGCGTAAAGTCATGGCCCGTGGTCACTTGAGGGAGTATAAAGGGTTGTATAAAAGGGGCTAGGAGAATCGAGTTGAATTTCATAAGGGGGGCATTGTGTTCTCCAGATGTTGGTTCGATGTGTTCTAAATCCCGATACCTGCTTGAAATGAACGAAGAAAAGGGAGGGTGGTTGAAACCTCGCCTAATGCATTAATTGCAAGGTATGGATGTCCCGACCGAAAGCCTTCCTCAGATGGTCCTCTGTACTGGTTTCTTCCATGGAAGCCATGCCGAGTCCTCGACTCGCCAGGGAAGCCTACGCATGCTAATTCAGCATTTAAGGGCTCAGCTACCCCCTGGTGCGAGCCATGCAGAATTAAGGTGGTGTATGACAGAGGAGTGTAGGCCAGATTTGATTGAAGAGACTCCTCATCTTGAAAGTCTAGTAGGCCTCTACTCGGCAAGTGTTTGGAGTATATATACTTAGTTTTGATATTTTTCAAGGGATCGATGGTAGAGCGGAGATCTCGATTGTAAAGTTTTAATAGACATTCTAGTTCTTGGGTTATACATCTGTATGTAAGATTTCTTGTTTAATGGTAGACAATTTTCCTACCCCATCTAGTTTTCATCTCATACTAAGAGAGTTCATGATTGACTGATTCACATGAATTATTGCAATTGTGTTATGATAAAGGATTTATTGTGGCATTATTGTATTCTCTAGTTTTCTGTGTTTGAATGTAAGAAGATCCTGCGTTTAGATGCCTTCTCCTACAGTCTGTTAGAGACCTGATGTTTACGACAAACCATTGCATTTCTCTGATACAAGTCTTCCCCCTACTCACCCTTACTACATCTCACTATCTGAAGTTTATCTAAGACCTCACTTACCCATGCATGCTCGGCCTAGTTTCGGGGTTGAAACAATATTGTTTTGAGTTAACTTCCATTCGATCACCTCTTTTACAAACAAATCGTGACATAAACTGATGGGCGTCGGGCTCTACTCCTGCTGCAATCCAGGAGTGACTTCCATCGCCAACATTTCTGGCGCCGTTGCCGGGGACAAAGTTGAAAATTTCCCCGAGATTGAATGACATTGAGCCTCTGATTCTGAAGGTGCATCAGGTATCAGAGCCTTTGAATATTACTACTGTGCACCTGGCGAATCCATTGTGATGACTCCAATGTGGTGAACCTGCCATGTCAATTGTGGGTTTCAGAGGAAGGCACATGTAGTCCCATCCACAACTGCCTCTAGCTACACCTGGAGTTGATCCAGAGGTGGTTCTCGGAGAAGGAAATTCATTTGAAGGAGAAGTTGTCGCCGTCGAACTAGGTAATTTGCCATCTCCTTCTGTAAGAAGTCCATTTTCTCCTCCTTAGTTTCTTAGCGGATCGCTTTCTAAAGTTTCTCGTTTCCTGAACTTTGGGAGTGTTCCTGTTGAGGTTTCCCCCCCTAGTCTGGGATTGGAGGGAGAAATCCTTGTCACTCCCCTCTTCCCTGAAGCTGTACCTTGGTGTAGACCCAGGACCACAGAAGATTTCCCCACTCCTAGATTTACCACTCCTCCTCTTGTTACTATTGCCTCTTCTACACAAAGAGAAGCATATGTCGGCTTAAGCTCGCTAGCCTTCTCCCTAAATCCCCTATTGTTTCCCACTCCCCTTAGAAGCTCATCACCAATATCCCCTTTTCGAGCTCCTTCTCCTCCAAGCTCTCCTCCACATAATATCCTTATGGTAGGAGAAAATACCCCAATGACCAGAATGGAGGCCATTATAGCCACCAGGTATGCTCCCCTCGTGTTACCTCAACCTCTCAATGCCCTCCCAGCAGATGGTTACCTCAAGCAGCTGCCCAAGTTTACAGGCGAGGGGGACATAACTGTAGAAGAGCACCTAGAATCCTTTTACAGTTTTACAGATGATAATGTTATCATGCACGCAGAGGTATGGATGAGGATTTTTGTCCATAGCCTTCAAGGCGAGGCCAGAAAATGGTTGAAGGCCCTGCCTCCTGGATCTATTGATGGGATCGAAGCTTTGGATAGTGCCTTTCTGAGACAATGGGGAGATAAAAAAGACTTCATGTATTACATGACAGAGTTCGGGTCTCTGAAGAGAAGAGAAGGGGAGTCTATCTCTGACTTCTCTAAGAGATTCAATAAAATGTACAATAAAATCCCTCCTGAGATAAAGCTCTCCGAAGCCTCTGCAAAGATCACTTATGTTAGTGACTTTGATCCCAATTTCTACCTCCTGTTGAGAGAAATAAGAGCCACCACTCTGGCCCACATGCAGGATGCAACCGTGGAGGTAGAATCCAACATATTGGTTGTTGACTGAATTAGGAGCACTGCTGGTAGAAACATATCCAGGCAGAGGCCTAAAGCTTCCCCATCCAGTCCCTCTCCCCTTCCCCTTCAGATAGATGAGACAACTAGAGTGTTAAAATCACTTTCTGCCAAGATGGAAAGGTGAGAATTAGAAGGGAAGCCCATCTACAAAAATCCCCATAATACAGATAGTAGAGGTTTCCGGAAGCCTAATAACAATGTGCCACAATATTTTCCTAGGGAACAAAGGAGCAGAGATAGAGATGATCAGAGAATTCATACCCCTCTCCAGAACAACTTAGTTTCTCATGAGGAAGGGGAGGAGGTGGATGAACTCGACCCCAAGATCCACTGCATTGAGGACACTTCCCCATTTCCTGATTTGACTCAATCTGCATATGAAGAATCCCTTATCAATACTCAAATCAATGAGTTGAGTAGAGGGGAAAAGGCCAACAATACTCCTAACAGATATAATCTTAGGTCAAAAAAGAAAGAAGGGAATTTTGATAACCAGGATCAGCCCCTCATAGCGAAAAGGCCTACTAAAGTTGGAACAAACACTACTAAAGAAAAGAAAACCCAGAATGCTTCGCCAGCAGCCAAGGAACCTGTCACTGAGGTAAGGGAAGCTCCTAAGCCTATTTCCTCCTTCAATTTTGAACATGACATTCAGAAGATTAGAATTCCTGTACCCCTATCTGAACTAGTTAAAAATGAAGATTTCAAAAGGTCCCTCTCCAAGCTGCTACAATCTGAGCCCCCCCAGCCTTCCACTGACTCCATAAATCTCCAAGATGAAAAGCCAGCAGTTGTCCTAGGGCCCATGGTAGAAGATAGAGATGATTCATCCCCTCCCTTCTACACATCCCTGAACATACATGATAAAGTGCTACATAATTGCCTTATGGATTCAGGGGCTTCCCATAACCTTATGCCCAAAATAGTAATGGAAGAATTGGGACTGGAGGTGACCAAAACTTATCATGATTTTACTCTTTCAATTCAAGGAGAGTGCAGTGTCTAGGAGTCATCAAATACCTGGTGGTTTCTTTGTTTCAGCTTCCCATGAAGAGTGTGGTCATGGATATTGTGGTAGCTGATGTCCCCCGCAAGTTTGGCATGTTATTATCTAGATTTTGGATTAAAAATCTTGGAGGAACATTACAGATGGATCTCACGTATGCCACCATTCCATTCTTTGGAGGGGAACAAAGGAGGTTATATAGAGAAGCTCAATTGGCCTACATTGTTAGTGATGAAGCAAACCCCACCAATCACCCCATCTTTTCACTTGACACCGATTTGGTGTCTAGTTTATTGCAGCTCACTGATGCTCCTAAAGACCCTTTCCAAGTCAGGAAGCAGCCCAGTCTTGATTATCCGATTCCCCCTCCAATCCCCTCTATTTGGAATATGTTTTTCGATGGAGCTTCTTCTAGCGAAGGCGCTGGTGCTGGAGTGGTTTTCATATCACCTTGTCAAGAGGCCATATCCCTATCATACAAGCTAGAATTTGAAACCACCAACAATGCGGCAGAGTATGAAGCTCTTGTTCTGGGTATGAGGGCTACAAAGGAAATGGGAATTAAAGAGATAGCAATATTTGGGGATGTTGAGTTGATTATCTAGCAAGTCAGAAATGTTTATCGTTATAATAATCCCCGGCTCGGAAATTACAGGAATGAAGTATGGGACCTGATTGATAATTTCTTCTTGGATTTTAACATTTCTTTCATTCTGAGGGGGGAAAACACTTCAGCCAATTCTTTAGCTGTCACAGCTAGTTTTCTTAAAGTTCCTCTACCGCCTATGGTAAAAAACAATGTTGAAATAAAATATAGGCCCTCTGTATCGGACAATGTCAAGCATTGGAAGGTATTCGAAGATGATCTGGAAATAAAAAAATTTCTCTAATTTGTTGATGAATTTTATGCATTGCACATAGATCAAGATCCTGAACCGGAAGGTGACCCTCACCCCGAGGTGTTTTTAAATAAAATTGCTAATCACCAGATTATTCAGCTGCCTAGCAATCACATCCCTAGAGGACTAGTCCCTTTAGAAAGATTGTTCGATGGGAATGATGTGGCAGTAAAGGGTAAGGTTTCAAATAAAGATGTTGATACAACCGAA
Source organism: Picea engelmannii (assembly GCA_009831015.1). Classification (NCBI taxonomy): domain Eukaryota; kingdom Viridiplantae; phylum Streptophyta; class Pinopsida; order Pinales; family Pinaceae; genus Picea; species Picea engelmannii. The sequence goes on from ML793943.1 coordinate 522,788, forward strand.
TGCAACATTGGCACACAGGAGGAGCCTAGGTTTGTCAAATTATCTAGCAGCCTGACCAATGAAAAAAAGATGGAATATACTGAATTATTAAAAGAATTTGTTGATTTGTTTGCATGGACCTACGAAGACCTCAAGACTTATGACACAACTGTCATTGAGCACAAGATCCCACTGAAGGAATAGGCTAGGCCATTTAGGCAGAAGCTAAGATAGATAAACCCCATGTTGCTGCCTATCATGGAGAAAGAAGTGAAGAAGTTGTTAGAAGCCCAGATCATCATCCCCTTGAGATATTCTGAATGGGTGGCCAATTTGGTCCCGGTGAGGAAAAAAGGTGGAGAAATCAGGCTCTGTGTCGATTTCAGGAACCTGAACAGGAGCTCAAAGAAAGACAATTACCCCCTACCTAATATGGAACACATACTGCAGAGGGTAACTGGAGCATCCATGATATCCATGATCGATGGGTTTTCTGGCTATAATCAGATATCGGTCATGCCTAAAGACAGGGAAAAAATAGCCTTCACCACTCCTTGGGGCACATTCATGTATGCCAAAATGCCATTTGGACTAATGAATGCAGGAGAAACATTTCAACGAGCCATGGATATATCTTTCATCAGGGAAAAAGACCAGTTTGTAGTGATCTACCTAGATGACATCACAGTCTTCTCCAGGTCTGATAAAGAACACTGCTATAACTTAAGGAAAGTTTTCTCGAAGTGCCAGAGGTTTGATCTTTTCCTAAATCCCAAGAAATCCTTGTTTTCTATGATGGAGGGAAAGCTACTAGGCCATATAGTGTCAGCCGAAGGAGTGAGAATTGATTCAGGCAGAGTGGAGGCAATTCAAAACTTGTCACTTCCCAGGTCTAAAAAGGAAGTTCAAGCCTTTTTAGGAAAGATCAACTTTCTGAGGAGATTCGTCTCAAATTTTGCTGAACTAGTGAAACACATCACAGCCATGCTTAGAAAGGGAAATGAAGTGAAATGGACTACTGAACCCAGGGAATCTTTTGTCCAAATAAAGAGGGCACTAACTGAGGCACCTGTGTTGATTAGTCCTGATTATTCCAAACCTTTCCTAATTTTCTCTTTTGCTTCTTTTTATATGATAGCAATGGTGTTATTGCAGAAAAATGAGGAAGGGCGAGAGCAGCCCATTGCCTTCTTCAGCAAGGCATTAAGAGATGCAGATATCAGGTATGAAATCATGGAGAAATAGGCCTATGCCTTAGTGAAAGCTCTCAAAGCTTTCAGAGTCTATGTCTTGCACTCAAAGGTAACCGCATACGTTCCTTCATCTTCTATGAAGGACATCCTTGTACATCCCAATATAGATGGGAGAAGAGGCAAATGGATCGCTAGAATCCTAGAATTTGACTTGGAGATAAAACCCACCAAGTTGGTTAAGGGGCAAGGTTTAGCCAAGCTACTGGCTGAATCCAATTGTGAAGCCTTGGGGGTTAGTTTCATCAATACTTACTCAGGAACTCAGCAGGCTGAGTTGCCCGGCCAACGCTCTTAGGACGGCTTATAATTGGAAGAATGTGCCTGGTATCGTGACATTTTTTACTTTCTGCAGGAGTTGAAGCCCCCGGATGGAATGGGTAAAATTAAGGCGAGATATTTAAAGCTCAAGGCAGTCAGATATTTCCTCGTTGGGCAAGCCTTGTACTGGAGAGACCCCCTAGGGGTGCTACTGAGATGTTTGAACTCACCAGAAGCCCAGAAAGTTATGTTTGATTTCTATAAAGGAATTTGTGGGGGCCATCATTTGTGGAAGACCACAACTCACAAAATTCTCAGGGTTGGGTATTACTGGCCCACTTTATTCATTGATGTTAGTAGAGAAATCAGGGCCTGCATCAAATGCCAAAAGTTCTCAAGAAAGTAGCAGCTTAGACCACTACCATTGAAGCCTGTAGTGGCTTCAGCATCTTTTCAACAGTGGGGTCTAGACTTCATCGGGGAAATCCATCCTCCCTCAAGTGGCCAACACAGATGGATCCTGACTGTAACAGATTATTTCACTAAGTGGATAGAATTTGTCCCCACTAGAAGTGCATCACACAAAGTAATTATCAGCTTCCTAGAAGATATCATAGCCAGATTTGGCTATCCCAGCAGGATCGTCATTGATAATGCTGCTTCTTTCAAGTATGAGCCTCTAATTAAGTTATGTGAGCAGTTCCAGATCTCGCTGATTCACTCCACCCCTACTATCCCCAGGGCAATGGTTTAGCCGAGTCCTCCAACAAAAGCCTGATAAGGATCATCAAAAGACTATTGGAGGACAACAAAAGGGCCTAGGATTCAAAGTTGAAATTTGCTCTATGGGATGATTGAGTGACAATGAAGAAATCCCTGGGCACCTCACCTTTTCAGTTGGTCTACGGAGCAGAGGCAGTTTTTCCCACTCAGCTCGCCTTACCTGTGGTGAAGTTCTTTCAATATTGTGAAGGAGAGCCAGATCATATGATCAGAAGGATTCATCAGATAGTGGAAGTACAACAGATCAGTGAACAAATGAGAGACACAGCTCATAGTCATCAACAAAAGGTCAAACAGGCTTTTGACAGGAAGGTCAGGAAGAAGGAGTTCGAGATCAGGGATTTGGTACTTAAGTGGGATGCACCCAGACAAGATAAGGGAAAACACAACAAGTTTGACGCCCTCTGGATCGTCCCCTTCAAAATCTTTGAGGTTTTCTCAAACAACACGTACATGTTGCTAGATTTGGAGGGTGAAGAGGTTTCCAATAGCCTGGTAAATGGGCATTTATGGAATAAATGTTTTGTTTGAGCCTTAGACAACTCCTTTGTTTGTAAATATCATCCTTCGGCTCTTTGATATTTTTCTTTTTTCATATTTTTCGGCTTAGTAAATGACTCCATAGCCCAATAGAAAGGCACTGAAGCTACATAATGAGTTCTTAGAGCATCACAGGGATGACTCTATCCCCCATGGAGACAAATGTTAGCAACACTTTTTGTCATAGGCACAAAGGTACCCAGGTTTGTAGGTTGCATAGGAAGCGCCCAAGCTCAGAGCGGGAGAATCCCTTTTCAGGTTAAAAGTCAAGTGAGCGGGTGAAGTTTTGTTGTCAGCAGCCGAGATCCACCTATAAAGCTGATCGACGGTCACCAGAATTTTGGGGGTGCCAAGTTGCCCGGGATTTAGCACAAAAGATAGCTCCCATATTTCAAGATAAGCCTGGGTCGACCGATCCAATTGGGACAGGTGGCATCCAGTCGGCTCATCGGGGATCAGTGTTTCAGGAGACAAAGAACCTCCCATTCATTACAGCTGAAATTGTCGATCGACGAAATGCCAAAAGCACCTTTGGAGCCGAGCCCACGGTCCCAGCGCTAGGTCACGTCAAGCGAGCTTGAGGATGAAAGCATCCCCCTTTTAAATAACGAATGTTATCTCGGCCATTCATCTTGTGGACACGCGGCGCGCATCCATGCCATGTCGACAATCGGGAATTCGATGGGTAAGTGCTCTTTGTCATTTCATGTCTCGAAACCCTGAATCCTGAAGCGCCGAAAGCGCCCAGAATCGGGCCCATGGTTTTGGCACCTGGTCGTAAAGGCATAGGCTTGAAGGAGGGGTGCTAAGGTTTATCATTTGGCCAGACGGACCCCAAAGCGCCGAGGGTGATCTTAGTCATTCATCCTGGAGGAACACGTGGTGCGCGAGTAGGTTATTCGCCTTTTCTCCCATCGCGATTTCGAAGCATAAGGAACAACTCTCTCATATCCCCAAAGCATGAAGCATCGAAGATGTCTCGGACCCAGGCCCACAATATTTCCGAGTTAGTATAGAATCATCAGATCAGTGGGGGGACGCATGGCTACCATTAAGCCCTCCCAACATTTCGCTCATCTCGATTTTGAAGAGAGAAGACCTGCTCCTTCCCATCCACGAACCCCAAAACGTCGAAAGCACTCTAGGAGATAGGCGTAAAGTCACGGCCCGTGGTCACTTGAGGGAGTAGAAAGGGATGTACAAAAGGGGCCAGGAGCGTCGAGTTAAATTTCAGAAGGGGGGCATTATGTTCTCCAGATGCTGGTTCGACGTGTTCTAAATCCCGATACCTACTTGAAACGAATGAAGAAAAGGGAGGGTGGTTGAAACCTCGACTCACACATGAATTGCAAGGTATGGATGTCCCAACCGAAAGCCTGCTCAAGATGGTCCTCTCTACTGGGTTCTTCCATGGAATCCATGCCGAGTCCTTGACTCACCAGGGAAGCCTGCGCACGCTAATTCATCTTTTAAGGGCTCAACTACCCCCTGGCGCGAGCCATGCAGAATTAAGGTGGCGTATGATAGAGGAGTGCAAGCCATATTTTATTGAAGAGACTCCTCATCCTGAAAGTCTAGTAGGCCTCTACTCGGCAAGTGTTTGGAGTATATATACTTAGTTTTGATATTTTTCAAGGGATCGATGGCAGAGAGGAGCTCCCGATTGTAAATTTTTAACAGACATTCTAGTTCTTGGGTTATACATCTGTATGTAAGATTTCTTGTTTAATGACAGACATTTTTCCCACCCCATCTAGTTTTCATCTCATACTGAGAGAGTTCATGATTGACTGATTCACATGAATTATTGCAATTGTGTTATGATAAAGGATTTATTGTGGCATTATTGTATTCTCTGGTTTTCTGCGTTTGAATGTAAGAAGATACTGCATTTAGATGCCTTCTCCTACAATTTGTTAGAGACATGATGTTTACGACAGACCATTGCATTTCTCTGATACAAGTCTTCCCCCTACTCACCCTTACTACAACTCACTATCTGAAGTTTATCTAAGACCTCACTTACCCATGCATGCTCGGCCTAGTTTCAGAGTTGAAACAATATTGTTTTGAGTTAACTTCCATTCGATCACCTCTTTTACAAAAAAATCGTGACATAAACTGATGGGCATCAGGCTCTGCTCCTGCTGCAATCTAGGAGTGACTTATCTCGCCAACAAGACCAATTGCTAAAATGGATTTGCAAGTTGACTCCTCTAAAGTTTTCACCCATAATGCTTTGATAGATGAAAAATAATATAATGACTCAATCTAGATCATACTTCCCGATATAGGGAGGCTTTTGGTCCCCAAAATATTTACTGAATGAGATGAGGACAATTTTCCTCTACATTCTCCTTGGAGTACCACTTTGCTTTTCCTAGAAGTTGTCCGTTCAACCCAATATTCCAAAGTTCATGTTGCCCTTGTCTTGTAGTTATGGATCTCTTTTGAAAAATTGTTCCCTCTACCAACTATTCCTGAGAATTTGGTGCTAAGTCCTCTATGGAAGGTAGGAATTTCTACTCCTCCTGATCAAACATAGAAGGTTTGTAGAGTCTTGAGGGGTTCTACAATTGTTACATGTTAGAGATATTACACACTCACCTTGTGATTAATTCTCCTAAGTTTGATATTCTAAGGTTGAGGGAACTATCCAAAGATGGAATATTCTCTCCATAGTGTATTTCCTAAAAAATGGGGTGCCTCCTATAAAATATGGGTGCAACCCTCTTCAATTTGACTTCAGTTGCGAGTTTAGTTAGATTAGTGGAGAGTTCGGTTAGACTAGTGGATGACAAGTTATGCATGTAGAAAGTGATTTTATCTCATGCAAAAATTATTGTTTTCAAGATTAAGAGAAGGAGGGTGTATATCTCATGCATGCATGCCTTTCTCTCTCCTCCACATGTGTGAAATCAGTTAACTGGTGATTTCTTTGATAGTTAACTCAGACTAGGTGGCAGATAAACTCTGGTTTCTCTTAGTGAGTGTCTACATCACTCTATATCACTACTAAGGAAAATTATCTTGTTCATGTAGCTATCTATAGTGCATTTACCTATTATTATAGTTTCTTCGTGTATTTATTACACACTCATCTAATACAACTTGTGGATTCATTCTCAATTATTTATCTCATTATTTCTTCTTTTTCTTTGGTTCTTTTTGCAAGATTTATGTGAATTTATCTAGCTAGGTTATCTATGAATTTCACATGGTATCATATTTTGTGAGGAGTTTCAAATGGTATCATGCCTTTTTTGCTAGGAGAAGGCACATTAGCACTTATTTGTAGGTACATAAGATTAGTGCATTAAAAAAGAATGGAGTATCCATTGTCAACACTTCTTACACTACACAATTATTTCGAGTGGAAGGAAAAAATTATATTTCTTCTTGGATGTACAAGATTATACCAAATAACCATGGCAACAAAATTAGAGTCTAATTCCACTGACAAGAAAAATGATTTTCTCAACAAACAAGATATGGCTTTCAGACTTATCTACATGTCTGTTTTTCTTAAAATTCAGTATCATGTAGAGGACTTATCACTCTCAACTCCATACGCACTATGGACCAAATTGGAGGTTCTATTTTGGATAAAGGAAGATTGTGAAGAATGCTTGCAGGATATTGACAAGACAAATATAGCATAAATTCCACTGAAAGAATAAGCTTCTCAGTTTGTAGAGACTTCTACATGCTCCATTCATGCATCCTGGGAGCCACATGCAAACACCCACATGCATGCATCTCAAGCTACATGCAAAGAATTATACATATCCTCTTGTTCCATACATTCGAGATGATGTCTCCTCCAAATCATATCATATCATATCTCTTTCTTTGACCAAATAAAGGAATACATTTTTGGTCTTTTTGAATATTTTTCTTGGGAAAAAAAGGGGGCGACGCACTTCAGATTTAATTCTAAAAGTGTTTTAGACAAATTTGCAGAAATAAATTGGATGTTTTAATTACTTTTGGAAAAATACACAATTTAATTTTTTTTTTTATCCAAAATGGATTTTTGGAAGTGAATTTATCATCATTTTAAAATCAACAAATTTTTAGTTTTTTTTTTTTTTTTTTCCAGAAACGACCATGTGATTTGCAAAGTTTCACCAAAACTTCACATGGTTTGATATCTATATCTTATTCTTTCCAATAAGATAAAGTTGATATATGTGGGCATATCACTAGTGTATATAGTTCATTAGATGTGTACAAACATATACATCTTCAACAAAATGTTTGAGCATAAATTACACATTTGCAAGGTTTCCTTGGAGTGAAGGACATAGTTTCTTAGCGGTTGTATTTCTTTCTTTCTTCATTTTTTACGCATTGTACTTTGAGGGGGATTTTTTCCCATCGATTTTTCCCTATTTCATCATTTTTTCAGTGTTCAATCATTTATATGCATTGTAAAATGGGTACCTAACATGGCCTTGTAGCCGAGTCCCATTCTTTATTTACACTATAGTAGTGATTAGGGGGGCATGTTAGAGATATTACACACTCACCCAATGATTAATTTTACTATGTTTGATTCGCTAAGGTTGATGGCACTATCCAAAGATGGAAACTTTCCAAAGCATATTTCCTAGAAAATAGGGGTGCCTCCTTCTTCAATTTGACTTAAGTTAGGAGTTTAGTTAGACTAGTTGAGGACAACTCATGCATGCAATATATTATTTTCTCTCATGCAACAATTGATTTTTTCATGCTTAAGAGAAGGAGGGAATATATCTCATGCATGCATTTCTTTCTCTCTCTCCTCCACATGTGTGAACTCAGTTAATTGGTGATTTCTTTGATTTGAGATGGTATGCTTTAGGTTTCATGAGTAAATGTATGTTTTTATGTGTGTTTATCATGGATGGTATGGGACATGCTTAAGGCATGTCTTGGAAAATATTTTGGTACATGATTACATCTTGGTGATATTGATACATGCTTGATACATACTCTTAGTATTTAGTTCATGGATGTTGTTACACGTCAAAATTGCTAAGTATCGCATTGTCCCTGTCAATCATCGTAAGTGTCGCATCTTCCCTACAGCTTTCGCAAGTGTCGCAAGTTGACCACTAGTGTCGTAAATGATGTTCAGACATAATGTCATGATAACGACACTAAGGAAGCACTTATGACACCTCATATGACTGATTTGAAGATCAAGAACTGATCCACTGGAATCAAATAACTCTTGACACCTGAAAGAGGCCCTGAAACAATGGTTTGGAAGGGGAACGCTCCTCTAATACAGCTGGAGAAGCGCTGGCGCTCCTCTACCATGATTCAGAAGCGTTATAACGCCCTTCAGCCCTTCTGGAGGAGCGCTGCTCACCTTAAGAGCGCTGGCACTTTCCCAAGGCACATCAGGAGTGCTATAATGCTCTGATACCCCTTTTGGGGGAGCGCTCCCTATTCTGGGTCAATTGTTAGCCCGTTGAGTCGAATGAGGAGGATATCATTCGAGATTAGAAGGCAGTTGTGCTCGAATTTTTGGTTTCATCAAAAGATCCCTGATCCAAGGAGATGGTTCCTAACTGGTTCTAAACATAACTCAAGAGGTTAGGCCTTTCCCAACCTATATAAACAGACTCTATGATGGTGGAAAGGGGGAAGAACTGAACATATGAAACTTATGATCTTGGAGGAAACTGACAGTCAGCCAAAGAGAAGTGATCGGTGAAGCTGCTGTTATCCAGGTTGTGGATATTTCAGGCAAGGGTTGGACGAAGAGGACTTGACGAAGTTGTCGCATTCGCATCTACTATTGTAAGTACTGCTATCTTCATTCTCATTAATATGACACGCTTGGCCTGTTTCTTTCTAGTTTGTGTCTGATACCACATGAACTTATCATTTATTGATAGATCTGTTTTCAAGATAATGTCAATAGAGTAGGAAGTGTTCATACCTTGTTTTGTCTATAGACCTCAGCGAGGAGAAAAAGGATTGGAGCACAACTTGGAGCGTGCAGGGACAAACGTCAATTAAAAGGTACTTTTGTTATTCTCCCTTCTCATGCATTAGTCTTAGATAGATTTGAAAGGAAGTCAGTGTCCACGTTAAGCATTTTTCTGTCTAAGGTTAAGGTCAAGCCTTAGAGGTGATCTACCTGTCCGCAGGGAGATTTTCCTACAACAGATGTTATGGTTCATTGTTAGAGGCACATATTTGTGATAGTGGAATATATTTGAGGCATATCTTATATGGTATGATGCATGCTTGAGTTACATTTTGGTACATGGTTTGTATACTTGATATTGATATGGTCTATATGAGTGGATCTGGTTCATATATCAATGACATATATAGTAACAGGGACAGTGACAGGTTACAAGTTGATGATCAGTTACAGGTTGATGTGATAGTAAAAGGTTGGATGAAAGGTTGATTACATATTGATTATCAGAGACAGTGAAAATATCAATGGTAGTGATAGTTTGGTCTACACTTATATTGGGGCAAGGAAAGGGGGTTGTATCCTCCTTCTGATTGGTGGCAGAGAAATTAGGGAGTTGGAGATTCCTTCAGGCTGGAGCCTCCTTCTAGTTCTAGCAGGAGAACTCGGGGAATTTTAGCTTCCTTCATGTTGGATCCTATCAATAGGGGGTTGGAGCCTCCTTCCAGTTATAGCTGGAGAATTGGGAAGTTGGTGCCTCCAATGAATGTATTCTTTGATATATAAGAAAATAATTTTGTGGCTTTCTCCCATTTGGGTTTCCATGTAAACTCTGGTGTAATGTGTTCATGTGGTTGTTTATTATGAACTGTTGATTTATAATGATAATGATATATTGAATGCTAATGATAAACTATTGAACATTGTTTATAAAGTTGAAGAATATATATTGTTGTTAAAAGTGGTAAAAAATACTCATACTGATTCACCCCCCGTCTTAGTATTCCAACATCTATGGTGCAATGACCTATTATTAGGGCTTCAACATGTAATTATTACACAGTCATGTAATATGATTTCTACATTCATTGTCAATTCTCTCTCCTTCTTTCTTATTTTTCTCTAGTTATTTTTGCAAGCTTTCTGTGAATTTATCTAGCTATGTTCTCTATGAATTTCACAGAGAACCTTCTTAAAGAATAAAATTCCAATTGTGAAAAACTTATTAAGGAATAGTTGGATAGAAATTTGCTTGAAAACCAAATTATGGTAGACAAAGTGTAAATTAAAATGTATTTTGTCAAGTTCCTCAATAGCTACAAGTTTTAAGGCATTCTGCAGTTTCTACAAGTTTTGCAGAAACTTGTAGATTATTTTAGAAAGGTGAAAATTTTAAAGAATTCATAGCTTGTTACAACTTACTATAGTATGCAAGTAATGGAGATTTGCACAGAACTTATCAAACACTCAAGAATTTTTATCTATTGCAATATTTCATGATAATGTTCATTTTCAGTTCAAAAGATATATCGTTTTCAAAGGTATAAAGAAAAGACTTACTCCCAATAGAAAGAAGCTTTTGAATCAGTTTTGTAATTGGTTGCATGATGAATAAAGAAGATAATATTTTGGGTTTTTGTTGTAATACTTCAAAAAATTTGAAACATTTCTATTACAATTTCATTTTTCCCTTATTACTCTTCAATTTAATAATCACATGATATATTATTGTTACTAAACCCAATTCATAATTTATTGATTTCTAATGTTCGACCATATTTTGCTTTTATATAGTTTCATAACCTACCTAACGATATCATATTTTGAACCTTAAATAACATTGCCATTAAAACTAATTCATGATTGCATGAATTGGTTAAATAAGCGGTGAAATTTTTTAATTGTCATATCACTATAACCATCGACTATTTTTCAAAAACCATTTCATATTTTTTTCCACCTCCCTATGCTCTTGCAAAACCCTAACTAACCAATTTAGGGGGAAGATTAGTTGAATATGCATATCCTCTATACTGTTGGAAAGTATAAGTAAGCCATGGGAGGGGGAATCATCTATTGTAAGCCATAACACAAAGAATTGTTGAAGGAATATATAGATTGTAGAGAAATATTTCAACAGGGAGGTTGTCTAGCTTTCTTTGAGATATTTTAGGGATACAATGATAGGCTTGAAGTGAAATTTACATAAACATATGATGGGGAAAGTGAAATACAAAAAGGATTTCTCATACCAGTTTCATAAACCTCCATAGCAGTAGCTACATGTTTGTCACAAACATGTGAGCGATGATTTAAGAACAAAAATGTGGAATCAAATGCATGTAAATAATTCATGAAGTGAAATGCACAGATTCTATATTGGTGTAAAACAATATAATTTATAGAAAACATAATATACTACATTTAGACAAAGTCATAGGAAATAATATGATATCACTAATACCTATGACTTTGTCAAAACATACAACAAATCCTTAAATGATAAAAATATTTTTTTATGTGAATTATGTTTTTCTTTTTTTTCTTCCTACAGGATCAAATTAGATGGAACCAAAACCATGGTGTTGGGGATGTGAATATTATAGCCTTCTCCTCATTTACAATGAACCAAATCCAATCAGAAGAGGAGTAGAATATTTTGTAAAAAATGAAATGGATTCAAGTCTTAATGTTAGAAGTGAACACCTTGTACTTGCAACAATCATTGAAGACCATCAACACTTTTTGAGTTATATCAAAAGAGTTATAATGGTAGGGAAAAATCATAAAATGGAATCAAAAACCTTGAAGAAATACAAAATTCTGATACGATTGATTCTTTGCTAGCTTCTCATAACATATGGAGTCTGATGCATGCAATCTTGTAGTAGTAGGATCCTACAACATACACAATTTTCAATATAGCTTTAGCAAGAGAAAATTTTTATTAGACTCTTGAAATATGAATGGGATTAAGTGGAATTGTCTACAATTTCATTATCCTTTATTGTGATGTTCAACTATGATTTACAAGCATATTCAAGAATGGGATGAATTCAATGAGATTGTTTTTTGGGTTGAGATTGATAAATTCCTTGGGTATTACAAAGACAAAAAAAAATTCCATGTAAGTTATAACTAGAACCATGTGTTCCTGAGGGTCCTTGAATTTTTGAAAATTGGTTGCATGAGGAACCTGCAACATCATCAATAGTGGAAATGTTGGGTTGCTATTTTGGTATTATTCTTGACTGATAACTAACCTTTTTCTTATCCTTCCTTCACTATTTTTCCAAGCATAACCTACTTTTTCCATACTTTCTTCAGGCAAAAATCAATCATGAGTAATTAAGGTATAATAGATTTTTTTTTAATGACTTTTTGGTCTTTTATATTTTTTTAATGCCAAAAGATTAATTATAAAATTAACTAACTATATCTGCTTCAATATCTTAGCGAACTTGAAACAGTCATTCAAACCTATAGTAGCAAAAAAAACAAGTCTAAATGAACAAATTGGTGTCGATCCATATTTTGAACAGATGGCCTGGTGTCTACAAGATGTCTAGGAACTTTTTACAAGTAGGACAATGAAAGAAAATCAAGCCATGAGTTAGTATGGTCTAAGTCAACTCCAGGTGTCAAACAAAAGCAAGGTTTCAAACAATTGAGTAGAATAAAACTCTAGATCATGTGTAGGTTCATCTATGATCTTCCAAATAACATTTTGATCCATCAACAACCTCTAGGTTGCATGCAGATTCATTATTGGGTTCCAAATTTTGTGAAGATTTTTCAAACTGCAGATTCAACTATATAGATAGATAAATTAATCACATGTCATCATTCAGATCCAAAATCAATGATTTGTCGAAGCCCTATGATCTATTAGATTGCAAGGCGTTCGATTATGATTATTATAAGATTGTAACAAGATCAAAGATCTTGGACCTGATATCTTTCTTGATAAAATTCGTATGTCATTATAAATACATTGTTCTTTATATGAAGATATTACCATGTAATGTTTGAATTTTTGAATGGATAGAAGAACACTTTTGTAATGTTACTTCCAATTTCATATTTCCATGAATGTAATTTGAATGTAGTTGAAACTATGTGTTGATTCTCTGAGTGTTGGAGTAGTTTTACATTGTACTCTAGAAGAGGTAGGGTCCTTGATTAGAAAATCCTTAGATGTAATTATAACTCTTAAGTACACATAAATATACGAATAGATTCGGTAAATACATATTGCTTGATTATTTGAAAAAACGCATGTGAATATGTTTAGCTATGAATAAAATTCATTGATACTGATGAATAACTTGAAGAATAATGTGATAATACAATAGAAAATAAAAGAACTCAAAATACAATCTGAGCTGCAACTAGGTTTAGGGTTTAGGGTTCTATAGCTGCACTGCGTCGAATTTCCACAACGCTCACCCCACTGGGGCTCATGTCTCAGATGGAAGGAGGGTCGAACGACGCCTCTTACAGCTAGGCCACCGCAAATGGAAACTCTAGAGAAGGTTTAAAATGGACGACCTTTGAGTCCCCACTAGATTTGCGCTCAAAACTTGTGGCAAAAGGAACCTTCAAGGATCGGGAGATGGATATTGATCCAGAGAACGCAACTATCACGGCTACAACGTCAACTCCATGGATGCCAGAAAAATGCATCCCACAAGCACCACAGGCCCCGTAATACATCATCGGCTCACGACGCATAGAAGAGAAAAAGCAATATATGAGAGACTATGCCCTCGTAGGAAAATTCCTAGGGCTTTGGCCTTTAGAGCATGATCTGATCAAATGGATACAATATTGGTGGAAGACAAGAGGACACTATGAACTACAACTGGGTTCCAAGGGTTTCTTCACAATCATATTACACAACCTTGAGGACCGCAATCACATCTTTCATGGGGGGAATATTTCTATAACTCAACATGACTCTTCTTAAAATTATGGACCGAGAAGTTCAGCCCTGAAAAGGAATATTTTGCCCATGCACCTGTATGGATTAGACTGTACTCTCTCCCCCAGGAATTCTGGCTGGAAGAGGTCTTGGTCAGCATAGGTAATACAATTGGAATATATGTTAAGTCTTCAGAAGCCACCAAGAAGAGGCGTTATACCTCTTATGTGCACATCTACGTGTACCTGAACATAGCCAAGCCACTATCGGGATCCATAATTATTGAATATCATGATGAGGACTGGACCCAAACCATCGACTATGAACACATTCCGTTTAGATGCAGGAAATGCCACGAACACGGTCATCTTTTCAGAGAGTGCCCCCTCAATGATGCTCATAAAGAAGGGAACCTAGAAAGAGACAAAGATAAGGACGAATTTTCTCAACCAGTAGGAAAAAGAAGACAAGGAGGATGAAAGAAGCCAACCCAAGTAAGTAAGGATCCTTCCATTAGTAATAAATATGCAATACTACAAGATCAACCAGAGAACCCCTCAACCCTCATAAATCCCAATGAACCCCATGTGGATAATCCTCCGCAATCTATGAGCTAAGGGGAAGAACGACCATTACAGGGAAAGGAATCAGATCACCCCTCCCTAGACACTGTTGTGGACTAGAAAGACTTTCTAGAGACAGAGGACGGTGATGCTGAAATGGAGCTATAAGAGCAAGAACTAGCCGGGGTGGATCTGGAGCACCTCGAGCACGCCTACAGGCATAAAACATTGTACACCATACCTAGGGATCAATTACAGAAGGTGCATAAGGTCTTTCTTAACTCATCCGCTGGATCCATAGCTTGATCCAGTAAGGGCCTGGGAATACAGGGCAGTCAGTCAAGGAATCAAAGAAAAACTCAGAAAGATGAAACGAAAAGAGGTAGAAAGTCCACCAACAAGCTTATACAAGAAATAGGCCACTTCATGATAAAATCAGGGCAAATCCACCTTATATCAGACAAATTTCCTCCTCTCCCCACCCCCCATCATCATGAATATTATCTCATGGAATATCAGAGGCCTCAATGGATGTAGCAAGCAAAAAATGCTACAAGATCTGATCTTTGCAGAAAACCTGACATAGTATTATTACAGGAAACAAAGTGTACAACCAAAGACATTGACAAGATACTCCCCTATCGTTGGAAGCAAGGGAAGCAACTTCAACTACAACCATAGGCACAGCTGGAGGACTAGCCATCCTTTGGAACACCAACTCATTGTTGCTGGAAAACTCTATCACTACCAAGTGGTCCATCACTGCAGATTATAGGCTTATTGGTTCTAACAAGCTGGGACACCTGACCAATGTCTATGACCTGGCCAACCCAAGGGATAAGAAAGCCTTTCTTAGGAACTTGGAATACCTATCCAATCTAACTAGGCATAACATATGGATTGTTGGTGGAGATTATAATCTCATATGTAGTCTAGAGGAAAAAAAAGGGGGATCAAGACACCTGGATCAGGATTCCAGTGACTTCAAAAGCCTCATAGACAACCTCAACCTTATCGACCTGGAAGCCATCAATGGAAATTATACTTGGACAAATAGAAGAACCGGATCACACCAAATTGCCTGCAAACTAGATCGATTCCTCATCTATGACTCCCTTATGCTAGAAGGAACAACTCTGGAAGCCAGTATTCTGAATATCCCCAGCTCGGATCACTGGCCTATCCAGCTATGGTTGGATGTGCCAGCCACTCCAGGGAAGAAACCCTTTAGGTTTGAACAGTTTTGGCTCAACCATGCAGATTTCCAAGAAAATATCAAGGATTGGTGGAGGGAGGCAGAGGTCCCCCATGACTCCAAGATGTACAGATTTCAGCAAAAGTTAAAGAACCTCAAACAAATTCTTAAACTTTGGAATAAGCAAACCTTTGGAAATATCTTCTACTCCCAAAAGCAGCTATCAGAACAAATGGGTGAGATTCAAAATCAGATCTGTATGCAAGGGTTAACGAATGAGCTAAAAGCTTAGGAAGCAAAAGTAAACCAACAGTTGGAGGCTAGAAAAGGACAAGAAGAGATTTTATGGAAATAGAAATCACGCATCCAATGGCTCAAGGAGGGGGAATGAAACACCAAATTCTTTCACAGAACTGTCATCCATAGATGTCATACTAATAGAATTACACACTTAACCTCCACCAACGAGGATCCCATTCATTCCCATGAAGACTTGAAGACGACACTAATCGACTATTACAAAGATCTCCTCATGGAACCATTCCCAGACAGATCTGAGGCCATAGCTAAGGTCATGTAGCATGTGCCCTCCCTTGTCACCCTGAGGTAAAACTCAGCCCTGCTCCAGCCCATTACAATTGAGGAGGTGGATCAAGCGCTTCAGGACACCCCCAAATACAAGGCACCTGGACCCAATGGCTTCACCAACGATTTTTTCCACCATTGTTGGTCGTTGATCAGGGTAGAGGTATGGGGAATTATTGAAGACTCCTGATCCACAAGACAAGTCCTTCGGGCTCTCAATGTGACTTTCCTCACCCTCATCCCCAAAGAGGGGCAGGCTCACCATCCTAAGCAGTTCAAACCCACAGCCCTTTACAACGTCATCTACAAACTCCTAACAAAAATGATCGCCCAAAGACTCAAGCCCATCCTACCAACAATCATATCTCTGGAGAAATCAGGCTATGTTGAAGGCAGACAAATCTTGGACAACATCATCCTAGCTCATGATGTGATCCACTCTTTGCAGAAGACCAAAACGCCAGGTATGCTCCTCAAACTAGACCTTTCTAAAGCCTTCGATAAGATAAGTTGGGACTACATGCGGGAAATGCTCCTTGCCTTTGGCTTTGATAAGCTCTGGGTGACTTGGATTCTAAATCTAACCTCCTCGACATTTTTTTCCATTCTTTTCAATGGTGTTCCTTCTTGGCCCTTCTCCCCCTCTAGAGGAATTAGATAGGGAGACCCTCTCTCCCCATTCCTATTCATCATTATGGCCAAAGGACTTAGTCTATCTATTCATGCAACTATTGCAAACAACCTACTGACAGGCCTCCCTTTGCATGGCATCTCCCCCCCTATCTCGCATAGCCAATTTGTGGATGACACACTTTTGATGGGTACCCCAACTGCCCGCAAAGAAAACTCCCTCCTCTCGATCTTCCAAACCTTCTCTAAAGCCTCGGGTTTGGACTATAACAAAGATAAATCCCAAATATTTTTCTTCAATAGGCCTCCTCCGATTTAGCTCCATGTCTTTGATATCTTAGGATTCAACAAAAGCTCCCTTCCGTCCAAATACCTTGGCATCCCCTTGATTGATAATGCCCTCAGGAACTCCTCTTGGGAACATCTCCTATCCTCTTTCACTAAGAGGATTTCTTCCTGGACCCATAGAGTTCTAAACCTTCCTAATCATCTCATTCTCCTTCGAGTTGTTCTTTAGGCCCTTCCCATCTACACCTTCTCGACGCTTGCTGCTCCAAAGTTCGTCCTCACAACCATTAAAATCTTACAAAGAAATTTCATCTAGCAAGGCCTCAACACAGGGAAAAAAATAGCGCTGATCAGTTGGTACAAACTCTACCAACCCAAAGCACAAGGAGGCCTTGTATTACAAGACCCCTTTATCATGAACAAAGTTATAAGCACCAAAATATGGTGGCGATGGCTAAAAAATACCAAGGATCTTTGGACAGGACTCTAGAGGAAGAAATATGTACCAGATGTGGCGAAAAAGAACTTAATACGATGGAATGGGGACAACCATGGATCCTTAATCTGGGCAACAGCTAAGCAGAATAGACAACTAGTTACTCAACATGCTTTTTGGGAAATTAGAAATGGGAAAACAACCCTTTTCTGGAAAGATTCCTGGCAGCAATGGCCAATTTTGGACCACGAGGATTGGGCTGTGTATATCAATACTCAAGCTACACTTGCGGGCCTGAAAAAAGTAGTTGATTATTGGAAGAACAATCCCCCAGAAGACACCTGGTGGTGTTGGTACCTTAACAGGGGACACATGAACCTGGAAGTGCACGTGGATCTGGGACCCTGGCAGGATGAAATGTCCAAAAGGAAAATCCTCAAGCTCGCAGGAGAGGATATCCTCCAATGGGGATACTTTCCATGAGGCACCTACAACATACAAGAAGCCTATCAAGTCAAAACTCAATTAGACCCTCCACCTACAAGAAAAGTATGGTGCAAAAACTGGAATCTTAAACACTGGCCTAAAATTACCCTCTTTCTCTGGCTCGTCTCTCACTCGAGCATTCTAACCTGGGATAACCTCTCAAAAAGAGGTTTTGTTGGGCCTTCTATATGCATTCTTTGTGGAGAGGTATACAAAACCATGAATCATCTCCTCAATTCTTGCCCTTACACTGCTCAAATATGGGATCAATCTGCACTTATCATGCGTACCTCCGATCGCGAAAGAGATAGTATCATTGATACAATTACAGACTGGAGGGACCAATTTTTCCAATCTCCCCTCCTAAATCGTATATGGCAATTACTTCCAGGCTTCATTCTTTGGCAGGTATGGAAGGAAAGAAATAGGAGGCTTTTCAGAAATGTCTCCCTCCTGTGGCCCAAAGAACACTAACCGGTCCTTCTATTTCTTTATCGGGAAATCTTCACCCACAAAACTTTTCACGCGATCCCCCTCTTTACTTATCTGGGAATCGGACTTTGTGGAATCGCAAGGTCAATGGTTGGGCACTGATGTTTTGGATCCCCAAACCTCGATGCAAGTCAACACTCCTCCCTCCTTTTCCTGTTAGGACTTCTCCTATCGCGAGCTCACCACTCGCAATATCAAGTAATTCACTTTACCGACTCCTGACTCACGAGATGTTGAAACTATGATGAGCTCGCTTGTTTTGACTTTTCAACGATCCCTTATCCCGTCGGGACTTTAGACTTCATGGGATCGTGAATCCTAATGTTAATATTTCGGGACTTCTTTCCACGAAACCATGATAGCTCATGCCACCTGTCCTCCACTAACTCCGCTGTGGGCCACACTATCCTTTAGCTGTCGGGATATCACATTTCACGATTCCAAATTGCAAGAGTATCCTGTCCTCGAAACCTCTGATACTCCAAACCCCAACTTCTTCAGATATTCTGAGACACGTCCCTCTCTAGATCCACAACTATGATCCCCTCGTTGTTTCGAAACCCAAAGGTCTCGGGCTCTTGACTTTTGAAACCCCGATATACCGATGAATTTTGGTTCCTGCCACCTGTCCTAACAGATGGATGGCTCTGAGCTCATCAGGGTATCGCGTTTCACGATTTAGCGATTCCTGTTGCTATATTCACGGGACTTCAACCCTCGAAAACCTGATGCACGTTGTACGTGTAGACCTAATGGCCTTGGCCGACTTGGTTCAACGACTCTCTTCCTCCTGAGATTTTATCCTTTAGGAAATATGCTGTTGTATCTCCCTTACACCTCCGCAAGATCCCACGGCCCACGGAGATCTGTGGTTTCTCCTCAGAGAGTACCGACCGTCTATCTTTCCTGATGAATTCTGTGAAATGAACCAAGTATTCCTCCATGAGGACTGATCCACTTGCATGCACACTTGCAACGCCTCTTACGAACTCCCAATCATGATTTCCCTGCACAGTTCTTCAGCAGAATTCGAAGGCCTATCCTTCCTGAGCATTCTCACCACTCTAAGTCTTTGAGAAGAGTTTGGTTTGCATGCACTTCTTGCGGCAACCTTCAGATACCTTCAAATATCTGAGAATTCTTTGACTCTGTGCACACCTACAGCAGCAATCCTTCAATTCTCCACTCAGATTCACAAACTCATACTTTCCTTAGCCTGCACACTCCTTGCACGGATCCTATAACCCAATTTCACTTCTGGGTGAACGAGAACAAGAGTTACACTATCTGAGCCTTCTCTCAACGCACTCCTTGCAGACGGCTTCAACTGCACTCCTTGCAGAAATATTTGCTCATATAGAGAAACAATTGAAACTCATTTCTTCCCCTTCCTTTCTTAGATTTCAAACACTCGGCAAGAAATCATTCATACATAGCATGTAAAACAAATGCATAAGAGGAAGTAAATACTCATGGGCATAACATTCAACACACATACACAAAGAACAAACACAAAACCATGGAGTTGAATCACTTCTTCTATTAATTCAAGCTCTGTACATGGGTGTTCTTCCACATCTCTCTGCTTCTCTTCTCCTCAATGCTCAGAATTATGTTACAATGCACAATGAGGGTCTCTATATCCCGTTTCCCTCTTTTTTTCTAAAACTGTCTAATCTAATATTAAAATCCTATCTACCTACATTAACTATATTAAATGTTGTCTATCTACTAAGGACGAGAGCGTATGGCTCAAGGTTCCGATTACATTATACCAAGGCGCCTTCATTAAATGATCTCATTTATATTTGGCGCATCAACTTCAAGGGAAAATTCAAAAAATTTGGCTGGGCTTGTCCAGTTGTCCTTTGTCTTCCACGCTGGCTCGCTTGACGTGAGGGATGCTCCTGCATCATAATCCCTCGCTTGAATATTTTCATGGGCTCCTGTCCATGAGATCCTGCACGGTATGTCCATGCTTCTATATCTCTGCTTCAGTCTCCCAGCTGGCGTCTTCCACTAGATGGTTCTTCCATTTGACCAGATACTCAAAGTATTCCTTCCGCCTGGCTCTCTTACCCACTTTCTTGTCCAGTATTCACTCCATTTGTGGCTTCTCTGTAACTGGCATTTGCTTTGTCCACTGGATCACTGGCTGCTCATTTTCTACTTCTGCGTCCTTAGGTTTATATGGGTATAAATCCGAGACATTGAATATCGGAGAAATTTCGATCCCATCGGGTAATTCAATCTCATAAGCATTTTCTCCCATTTTCTTCAAGACCTTGCAGGATCCGATTTTTTTCATCTTCAATTTATTGTATGTCCTTCTCGGGAACCTTTCCTTCCTCAGATGTGCCAAAACCAGATCACCAACCTCGAACTAATGTTTCCTTTTATGCTGATCGGCTCTGCGTTTATATTCTTGGCTCGATTTTAGGTCGCTCCTTCACCTGGCTGTGAAGTTCCTTCATCGCCTCAGTGAATTCTTATGCACTAGCACTCCTACTTGCATTCTATTCTGAATCCATCAATTCATAAATCCCCCTCGGTTGTGTGCCATAAAAAACTTGGAATGGACTCTGTCCTGTACTCCTGTTCACTGAATCATTATATGCAAACTTTGCTTGCGGCAATATATTTTCCCAACTGTTGTGATGCTCCGCCACTAGGCTCCTCAGCAAGTCTCCCAGACTTCTGTTCACCACTTTTGTCTGTCCATTCGTCTGAGGATGATAAGATGAACTAAACAACAAGTTAGTCCCTAGATTCTTCCATAATGTCCTCCAAAAGTGCCCTATGAACTTCGTATCCCTATCCGAAATTATACTCCTTGGTAAGCCGTGAAGTCGAACGACTTCTTTGAAAAATAGATTCACGATGTGCGTCACGTCACTCGTTTTATGACATGGGATAAAATGTGCCATCTTGGAAAATATATCCACTACCACAAAGATCAAATCAAATCCTCTTTGCGTCCTTGGAAATCCCAATATGAAATCCATGCTAATTTCATCCCACAACCTCTCAGGTATGGGAAATGGTTGATACAAACCCGCATTTTTCTTCCTTCCCTTCGAATGCTGGCAAATTCTACATCTGTCCACAAATATCTTGACCTATTATTTCATCCCTAGCCAAAAGTATGATTCGCTCAACTTTGCAAATGTTTTTTCATGACCGAAGTGTCCAGCCAATCCTCCACTGTGTTTTTCCTTCAGCAGATTCTCCCTCATGGAGCAATTTGGAATACACAACTGATTTCCTTTGAATAGCAATCCTTCCTGGATCATGTATTCGGCCCATTTGCTGCTATCTCTGAGAACTAGATTCTCAGCTACTTCATAGGCTTCCTTAAAGTCTGGATCATCTGAGTACATGTCTCTGAGATCGTCAAAACCTAACGTCTTGACCTTGAACTCCTGCAACAGCAAACACTTCCTGCTCAAAGCATCAACAACTTTGTTAGCAGTACCAGAAATATGTTTTATCACAAAAGTGAAATTCTGCATGTATTCAACCCATTTAACATGCCTCTGATTCAACTTCTCTTGTTGAGTCACAAACTGCAATGCATGGTTATCACTATACAAAACAAACTCCTTCGGAATCAAATAGTGCCTCCACTTCTTCAATGCCTAGATGATGGCATAAAATTCCTTGTCATATGTGGAATACTTCACCTTCGCTTCATTCAACTTCTCGTTGAAATATGCAATCGTCCTGTCTTCTTGACTTAAGACAACCCCTATTGCAAACCCACTTGCATCGCATTTCACCTGAAATGTCTTCTGGAAATCCAGCGACACCAGAACAAGTTGTTCTATGATCTTCCTTTTCAACAAATTGAAACTCTTTTCAGCCTCCTCAATCCAGTGAAAAGATTTGTGTCTTTTCTTCACTGTGTCCATCATCGTTGTGCTGATTCCACTGAAATTCCTAATGAACTTTCGGTAGAAACTATCCAACCCATGAAAACTTCTCACCTCAAATATATTCCTCGGTGATGGCCAATTCTTGATCGCTTCCACCTTATCTGGATCCATCCTCAACTCATTTGCCAAAATAACAAATCCCAAATAAATGAGCTCTGTCTTCATGAATGAGGACTTCTTCATGTTTAACAGCTTCTCCTACTGCAATTTCTACATCACTATAGCCAAATGATTCAGATGCTCTGCTGCTATTTTACTAAAAACCAGTAAGTCATCCAAATACACGATGAAAAATTTCCCGATGAAGTCCCTCAGGACTTCGTTCATCAACCTCATGAAGGTACTCGACGCATTTGTTAAGCCAAATGGCATAACAAGCCATTCATACAACCCCTTGTTGGTTTTGAATGTTGTCTTCCATTCATCACCTTCTCTCATGCGAATCTGGTGATATCCTCTTTTCAAATCAATCTTCGAAAAATATTTGGCTCCGCTCAAGCAGTCCATCAGATCATCCATCCTCGGCAATGGAAATTTGTACCTAATGGTTATTTTATTGATCGCCCTTGAGTCGGTACACATCCTCCAGCCTCTGTATTTCTTCAGACTGAGTACTGTCGGAACAACACATGGGCTCAAGCTTTCCCTGACCAAACCTTTGTCCAACAACTCTTGGACTTGTCTTTTGACCTCTTCATTCTCTTGCGGCGTCAATCTATACGCGGCTTTATTCGGCAAACTAGATCTTGGTATGATATCAATATGATGACTCACACTCCTGATTGGTGGCAATGAATAAGGTAATTCGTCCACTACAATGTCAGTGAACTCTTCCAGCAACTCCTGAACCTCCTCTGGAAAATCATCCATTCTTGTGCTAGTCAGAATAATCCTCGGTTTCTTTACCACAATGAACTGTGGATCCTCCTTCTTCTTAACCTCGCTAAGAAGTTCTTTCCCACTCATGAGAAGCAAAGTGTTTCTCACTTCTGGCTTCACCTCCTTATCTTTAATTGGAAGAAACATGTCTAAGGTATATGTATTCATCCTCCCATCATGAATCACATTTCAATCATATTGCCATGGTCTACCCAGCAATAGATGACAAACATCCATAGGAATAACATCACAGAAGATTTTATCATTATATCCTCCTATCTTAAATTCAACTAAGCATTGTTTGGTGACATTTACCTGATGTCCTTTTTGTAGCCATGAAATTTTATATGGACTTGGATGATCAGTCATCTCTAGCCCCAGCTTTTCTACCATCTCGGTTGAAACAAGATTATATGTGCTACCGTTGTCCACAATGACCTTTCATGCCCAACCCTTGGTCTTGCAAGATGTTCTGAAAAGTCTGGTCCATTGGACTGAACTTTCCACTTCTTTCTCTAGTGTCAAAAGGACTTTTCGCATTACTAGCGATCTTCCACCTTCCGCATCCTCCGCCTCAACATTTCTCCCCTGTGATGTGAGTCTCTCCACTGTCCTTATTTTTCTTTGGACACTCAAATGACTTGTGCCCATTTTCTCCACACGTGAAGCATGTGATTACTCCACCTCTTCCTCTTCATCTACCTCTGCTACGAGGAAACCTATTATTATCATCATATCCTCCTCTCTTCTCAGTATGTTGTTCTCTTTGTTCAACACATTTCCCTCGCTGTGAACTTCCACCTCTCTCTACTCGAGTCTGAGGTTTCTTCCAGTCTTCCTTAGTCTTCTGATATTTTTCTTGGGCAACCGATTTGCCTCTGGGCTGACTTCTGCCTCGACCCCTTTGACTCTGCTTTCAGCTCAGCTTCTCCTCAGTTTTCAGAGCCATTTGATAAGAATCTTCCACCGTTCGGATGGTTACCATGCTCATCTCATCCTGGATATCATATCTCAGACCATTCATGTACTTGGCAACTTTTTTGTCATTGCTTTCACGATGACCTACCCTGATATTCAACCTGTAAAATTCCTTAGTGTATTCTTTCACTGTCATCAACTTCTTTCTCAGGTTCTGCATTCTCCTGAACAGAGAAATTTGATAGTCCCTGGGAATGAATTTTTTCTTCATCTTTGCAATCATCTTGTCCCTGCTCTTAATTTTCTGCTTGCCTAGGCAACGCCTATCCGCTTGTAGTTCATCCCACCACAAGGTTGTATGTCCTTTTAATCTCATGACGAAATGCCTAACTTTCTTGTCCTCTTCAATATCTTCATAGTCAAAATAGGTGTCCAGAGCTCTAATCCAATCTAGAAGCTCTTCTACATCTAGATTTCCCTCATAAACTGGAATGTCCATTTTCACCTTTGCATCCATTCTTGCAACAGCTTTAAGCAAGCGCTCATTTACTGCATCTTCTGCTGTGACTTCTTCTCCATGTCCAACATCATATTCATTTTTGGATTCACTGATATCTCCTACATCATCTGTGTGCCTTTGTCTTATCTCCATGTCCACAACTCTAGCGCATAAGTTATGCAGATCTCTTTCTACTTATGGATTCTGCACTTCTCTACCCCTTCCTCTGGGCATTTCCCTTTCCTCCTCTAGATTGGGTGATTGTCTATCTCTTCTCCTTGGTGGCATGACAAATTTTCCTTTTCCCTGCTACAGAAAGGAAAGAAGCTTTTCTATGCTCTGATACCACTTGACGTGTATCAGAGTGCTCTTTACCTCTTCCTGCTTCTTCCTGCCTAAAATATACAAGCAAGATTCAAGCTCTGATACCACTTGATGTGTATCAGAGTGCTCTTTACCTCTTCCTGCTTCTTCCTTTCTGAAATATACAAGAAAGATTCAAGCTCTGATACCACTTGACATGTATCAAATTTCTCTTTACCTCTTCCTTCTTCTTCCTACCTGAAATATACAATCAAGATTCAATCTCTGATACCTCTTGACACAGGTGCACTCCTCAAGGCACGTCTGCTCACATGATCTTCTCCTTCCTCGGCCCAAAGAACACTAACCGGTCCTTCTATTTCTCTATCAGTAAATCTTCACCAGTATAAATTTTCACGCGATCCCCCTCTTTACTTATCAGGGAATCGGACTTCGCGGAATCGCGAGGTCAATGGTCGGGCGCTGGTGTTTCGGATCCCCGAACCCTGATGCAAGTCAACACTGCTCCCTCCTTTGCTTGTAGAGACTTCTCCTATCGCGAGTTTGCCACTCGTGATATCAAGCAATTCACTTTACCAACTTCCGACTCACGATATGTCAAAACTCTGATGAGCTCGCTTTCTTTGACTTTTCAATGATCCCTTATCTCGTCAGGACTTTAGACTTCGCGGGATCGCGAATCCTAATGTCAATATTTCGAGACTTTTCACCATGAAACCCTAATAGCTCGTGCCACCTTTCCTCCACTAACTCCACTGTGGGCCACGCTATCCTTTAGCTATCGGGATATCATGTTTCACAATTCCAAATTGCAAGAGTATCCTATCCTTGAAACCTCTGATACTCCGAACCCTGACTTCTTCGGATCTTCTGACACGCGTCCCTCTCGAGATCCACGACTATGATCCCCTCGCTATTTCGGAACCCAAAGGTCTCGGGCTCTTGACTTTTGAAACCCCGATATAATGATGAATTCTGGTTCCTGCCACCTGTCCCAACAGATGGATGGCTCTGAGCTCGTCAGGGTAAAGCGTTTCACGATTTCGCGATTCCTGTTTCTATATTCACTGGACTTCAACCCTCGAAACCCTGATGCACATTGTATGTGTAGACCTAACGACCTTGGCTGACTTGGTTCAATGGCTCTCCTCCTCCTGGGCTTTTATCCTTTAGGAAATATGACATCGTATCCCCCTTACACCTCCGCAATATCCCACGGCCCACAAAGATCCGCAGTTTCTCCTCAGAGAATACCGACCGTCTATCGTTCCCGATGAATTCTGTGAAATGAACCAAGTATTCGTCCATGAGGACTCATCCACCTGCATGCACACTTGCAATGCCTCTTACAAACTCCCAATCACAACTTCTTTGCACAGTTCTTCAGCAGAATTTGAAAGCCTATCCTTCCTTAGCTTTCTCACTACTCTGAGTCTTAGAGAAGATTTTTGTTTGCACGCACTTCTTGCGGCAACCTTCAGATACCTTCAAATATCTGAGAATTCTTTGACTCTGCGCACACCTGTAGTAGTAGTCCTTCAATGCTCCACTCAGATTCACAAACTGAGACTTTCCTTAGCCTGCGCACTCCTTGCACGGCTCCTATAACCCAATTTCACTTCTGGGTGAACGAGAATAAGAGTTAAACTATTTGAGCCTTTTGTCAACGCACTCCTTGCAGATGACTTCAACTGCACTCCTTGCAGGAATCTTTTCTCAGATAGAGAAACAATTGAAACTCATTTCCTCCCCTTCCTTTCTCATATTTCAAACACTCAGCAAGAAATCATTCATACATAGCATGTAAAACAAATGCATAACAGGAAGTAAATACTGATAAGCATAGCATTCAACACACATACACAAAGAACAAACACAAAACCATGGAGTTGAATCACTTCTTCTATTAATTCAAGATCTGTACATGGGTGTTCTTCCACAACTCTCTGCTTCTCTTCTCCTCAATGCTCAGAATTATGTTACAATGCACAATGAGGGTGTCTATATCCTGTTTCCCTCTTTTTTTCTAAAACTGTCTAATCTAATATTAAAATCCTATCTACTTGCATTAACTATATTAAATGTCGTCTATCTACTGAGGACGAGAGCGTATATCTCAAGGTCCCGATTAAATTATACCAAGGTGCCTTCATTAAATGATGTCATTTATATTTGGCGCATCAACTTCCAGGGAAAATTCAAAAAAATTGGTTGGGCTTGTCCAGCTGTCCTTTGTCTTCCACGCTGGCTCGCTTGACGTGAGGGATGCTCCTGCATCATGCTACAGGACACCTCACCAATTGCCAACAGGGACAAGAGAAACGTGGACACTGACATGTAGTTGGAAAGAAAAGGGACACTCGTTAAAGAGGAGCCTTGGTACGAGGCCGTTCTTGCCACCTGGCCAGGTTATTTGCCAAGTGTTTGATCCCACAGGGTTTCTTTACTTTTTAATAGTTTCTTATTTTACTTGCATTCTAGTCAGCTTAGTTATGTTCTATAAGACTGTTAGACTATCAATGATAGACTTACCCAGCTGGTTGAGCTGGTTTCCCCTCTATTGGGGCAGTTCAGTAACTACAGTACGATTACTATCATGTTTTTGTACCTATGGTCTGGTTTTTTGAAGGCCATTTATATATAAAACTCTTACAAAAAAAAAAAGAACTCAAAATACACATATGGATGACATATGCCACTTCATATTCAAAGTTCCTTTATATAGAATGATTGTTCTCCGTCACCTCAA
This sequence comes from Picea engelmannii, assembly GCA_009831015.1. NCBI lineage: Eukaryota > Viridiplantae > Streptophyta > Pinopsida > Pinales > Pinaceae > Picea > Picea engelmannii. The sequence continues at coordinate 550,427 of ML793943.1, forward strand.
AATACCAAATTACATTACAATATGGACAATATGGAGTTATTAAAAGCCAATTGATTGGACTCTCTTTAATTCTACTTCTCAAACATAGAAAATGAGTTTACGATTAAATTCCTTGTGAAATTATGATAAATTTGAGTATAAAGTCAGACAAATTTTGAATAGGTGTCAAAAAAGCCTCTTTTACACATATAACGAAACTATGGGTCTCATACATGAAAAATTGAGATAATAGTTTTACAAATGACCTATGATCACAAAACATACTTCATATTCATAATCCTTGTGAAAAAATGAATATGATGAGTATAAACTTGCCTAGGTGTGGAAAATATACCCTATGGCACATTTTTCTATGCAACACATAAACTTAGCATGCTAAACAATGGAGTATGTCCCTTAGGATCCATGCCCACATTGGAATCCATGCACTTTGGAACATGTGAAAACCTGGGGATGTGTACAAGTCTTGGGATCCGCACCATTAAATAAGCCATGACCCTACCCCCTTGTCTGCAACAAATTGTAACTTAATTATGAAGTTGGAGGCATTCTGGAATAAGTGGATGGTTTGGTGTGTTGGTGAGAACCGTGGCTAAGTTTTGAGGAGGTCAGGGGCTCTATTCCCAACAATCATCTCTTATGTTGGCATATCGGGTTGGGGGCTTATCCCTCAGCCCCTTTCCCCCCACATGAAACTTTATTCAATTTCAAGTAAAATGTAACACATAGTTTGGTTAAGACTCATGCTATGGTGTGAAAGTAGGGGAGGCTTGTGTGAAGGCTTTGGTAGGTCACGGGTTCGACCCCCGTCGACTCCCAAAATTGTATATAACCTTTTCAATATAGGCCAATGGGGACGATGCCACATGGCAACCTCTCATTGGCTCACCAATTCTACTTGTCAATGAATGATTGGACCACTTATAAACCTGTAATTCATCCACCTTCCTAGTCAGTTTCCCATAACCATGTGCCATGTGTCACCCTTGTAGTGGTGACATGTGTCACCTCTTTTTTCCCCATGTACTTTAACCTTTGACTTTGCATGTTTGACCTAAACTTTGACCACTTATAACTTTTGCATACAAGCTTTGTTTGAGGTGTCATTTGCACTGTTGGAAAGATGAAAACATGATCTACGCAAGGATGTTGTTTTCTTGATCATTTGATACATTTAAATTTTGAGATTTTCTAGACCCCCTGGGACCTCTCTGAGCATTCTAAATCCTTCTAGATCTTTATGAGCGTTCCTTAGATCCTCCTGGATGACACCTCCCCACTGGAGGACTTTTGAACCTCCAAATTATGGATTATTCATAAAATAAGTGATAATTATTTTGCTTCACTTGTCTAGTATCATCCATCCATCATGCTTGGATAATGAGAACCCAACTCATCATAACCATAATGAAGACTGAAATGACATTGTTGACCAAGTTAACCATTCCATTAAATTCACAAACTCTGCTATTCATTTTTGCAGTAGCCAACCATATTCCACTAATTAGTAATAAATTAAACAACACAATTGAATATGCAAATGAGAAAGAGAATGAACCATCATCATATTTTCCCTTCTTAACATGAACAACATCAACCAAAGGACCTGTTCTTATTTCAATCGTAGGCTATATATATGGATCTTGGATACTAACATTAGCTAGCATGTGCCTTGTAGCGAGAACTATCAAATTCATATTCATCGAATGATATCTCACAATGAATTCAATCCCATCCTTGAAAAGATGATACTTGTTTTGGTCCATGTAGAAAATGGCCTTCCTGTCATACAAGTATGTACTTCCTAAAACCATCCCTCAAATTTCGAGTGAAACAACATCTAACTTGTTAGGACCACATATTGTACCCTTTTGCCCACTCTTTTTGCCATTATTATACCCTTGATCACCTATATTTAGACTCATAATATCATTCCATCTGATCATTCCAAGGTATACAACGTCCTTTCTCATTTACTATATGCTTAATCTGTTTTGCATAATATTTTACATTACTTTTGTACTTAACCATTGATTAGAAGTGCATAAGTGCCCATAACTGCAGATTAGCATCTGAGGCCTGTGCTAAAACACAAAACTGTCTAGAGTCGCTGTTGAATTGATGCTGAAACACGGAGCTGCTACACAGTCTAAGGTCGCATATGCTGAAACACGGAACAACTACATAGCTCGAGGATGTAGATGTTGAAACACGGAGCTGTCACTCAGTTCATAAGTACAGATGCTGAAACACAGAGGAGACCGCCACGATGCTGAAACACGAACCGTTAGCAGTCAAGGCCGACACAGTCAAGAGCACAATTCACGTGGCTGAAACAGCCCGTGAATTGCGATGCTGAACAGCAGTGGCAGCGATGAAAAGAAGCTGTTACACCAGCCGTAACAACAATTACCTCGTTCAGCTCCTATATTAGCATTCAGTTGCGAGAGAATAAGACATCCTATGCTGATTTAGAAAGAAGATCCGATTTAGTGTAGGATTCAGATATACTTTGTAATGATTGTATCGAAGGGATTTCCCCTTTAAATTGAGAGGAAATCACCATTCGACATATCCAAGTTTTGATGTATTGAAGAACTTAAGAGAAGCGGGCGCATTCGGTATTTCCAATTTGTAATGTGATATTCTGACAGATGAATATAAGATTGCTTTGAGTATCCTCCTGTAGCTTTTCGTTCAGGGGAATCTTGTGAGAAGGGAGGACCCACCTTCTCCACAAGATTCACCCATTAGTTAGAAGTGTGTTTGTTTACTTTTTGTTTTGTTTAACTGTTATTTGCTGAAACACTGTTTTAATGGATTTCGCTTTGCGGAAACACTACTGACTCTGAATAGAATTTGTAATCCTTTTTATCAGCAGACTTGTGTGATGATTTTGTGAGAATAGCAGAGAATTGGTTAAAGGTCCCTACTCAGACAGAAAGGGATCGGGACATCATACCCTCTGTAGAGTTT